>CAMZMU010000085.1:80220488-80367884 GCA_947311845.1 Poa pratensis
CTACGTTGTGGCTAAGTGGGCAGTTGCCCTCAAGACAAAGCTATTTTCCTTAAGTAAACCTCAATACTGGCCCATTTCGTTGAGAATTTCTTGCCCTGAAACCGATGTACTCATATTTTTGACTCTTGGCCTTGATTAAATGTTTCGTCAATCTTCACCTTTTGCTTGAAAATCTAATGGTTTAGCCAATTGTTTATTACTTTTGGAGGGCGTGCGGACCCTAGCCCGCCAGAGAGCCATTTAGAAACCTTCCTGGTGTGTTGTGAAGGAGCCAAGAGTTTGTAAAAGGCCAGAAATCACGAACCACGTGTGCCGATCTATCTCTTCGTGGTAGGACATGTACTTGGTGTCGTAGCACAAGTAAAAACATGCTGGTCTTGGTGACGAAAGACCGTGTATCCTAATCTTTTCCAACGAAGACGTAGGATAGTGTCAACTAACTATACTGCAAATTTTATCTTTGTAGAATTGTACGTGTAGGGTGTTCTAGAAAATAAGTAGATTTGCTTTACTAAATGGTACAAACTTCAAGTTTTGACTATCGTCTATTTACCCCTCTCTAGTCAACGTTGATCTTTCACAGGTCATAAATCTTCTATCTAGCATTCTAGCCATCCATTTTTTGCGTTGAGGGCATCCCCAGTCGTTCGGCCCCCCAGGCCCCAAAACAACGATTTTTTTGGCCGCCGCGGCGCCAAACGGTGCGAATCAGGATCCTGGGGGGGGCGCGTTTTCCAGCCGTGAACTCAGGCCGCCCCTAGCCGGCGATTCAGCCATATTTCGGCATAAACAAAGGCCGGCCCTTTTTGGCATACAACTTCACACATAGAAATAGTTTAACATACAAATCCACACACAAATAGATAGATACAAATCCACACACAAATAAATAGTTCAACAATGCAAGCAAATAAAACAAATTGTATTAGGCATTAGCATCGCCATTTTCGGCATTGCCATTGCCATTGCCATTGCCCTTGCGAGCCCACAAGTGCTGCACCAGATCATTCTGTAGAGCTTGATGTGTTCCAGCGTCTCGAATCTCCCGGCGCGTGGCGAGGAAGGCTGCCCATGGCGCCGGCAGCTGGTGATCAACATCTGCAAGAGGACCCTGACGGTAATATGGTGCCCTTGCCTCACTGCCAGGCACCGGGTGATCCCGCTCACTCTCAATGATCATGTTGTGCAAGATCACACAACACTGCATCACCTCCCACATGTTGGATTTCGACCAAGTCATAGCTGGGTACCGGGCAACATCGAATCGAGACTGCAGCGCGACAAATGCCCGCTCAACATCCTGCCTGTAAGCCTCTAGGCACTTGGAAAACCAAGCCTTCGCGCTTCCTGCCACAGGGTTGGAGATGCTTTTCACAAATGTTGCCCACTTCGGGTAGATGCCATCTGCAAGATAGTACCCCTTTGTGTACTCGTGGCCATTGATCTCGTAGTTCACAGGGGGAGCATGGCCTTCGACAAGATCGGCAAAGACATCCGAGCACTGCAAGACATTGATGTCGTTGTGAGTTCCTGGCATACCAAAGAATGAATGCCAAATCCATAGATCATATGAAGCCACGGCCTCAAGAATCACCGAGCACTCTCCTTCCTTTCCCTTGTATATCCCTGCCAATCAAATGGACAGTTCTTCCATGCCCAATGCATGCAGTCGATACTACCAAGCATCCCAGGAAAGACTCTTGCTTCATTCTCTGCGAGGAGGCGAGCAGTGTCTTGCGCATTGGGTGATCGCAAGTACCTTGGGCCAAAGACTGCAACCACTGCCCGGCAGAAATTGTTCAAGCACTCAATGGCCGTGGACTCGCTCATGCGCAGATAGTCATCCTGTGCATCTGCGGGAGCACCGTATGCAAGCAACCTCATGGCCATCGTGCACTTCTGAATTGAGGTAAAGTCTACCGTGCCGGTGCAGTCCTTCTTCAATTTGAAGTAGGGGTCGAACTCCCGGATGGCATGCATGATCCTGAGGAAGAGCTCGCGGTTCATCCTGAAACGGCGCCGAAACACCTTCTCGTCCTGTGTAGGATCATTGGCGAAGTAGTCGGAGTAGATGATGCAGTACCCCTCGTACCGCTGCCTCGGCTTGCTCTTGCGGCGACCGTGCGTCGATCCAACACGCCGTGGCCCCACGTCGTTGGCGAGCACACCGGCGAGGCAGGCCAAGACCAGTAGGTGTTCTTCGTCGTCGATGGCGGCCTGATCTTCCTCGTCGAAGAGCTCGGCGAGCATCTCCTCGGTGTCGGAGTCCATGGCTGGGCCGGGCGGAACGCCGAACACCTTGCGGGCGGGGTGGGCGCGTTTCGCCCCGAGAATCTCCCCGGTTGGCTAGATCGCGGCGGAGGGGAGTGGGCGGCGCGGCGGGCGTGGCGGGGCTGGACGGCGGGTTTCCTAGCTGCTTGTGTGCGGCGGCGCAAGGAGGGGTGGTGACGGCGACGACGGCGAGACGGGTAGACGAAAAGGCGAGCCAGGGTGGGGAAATGCGTTGTCTCACCGACAGCGCTGCCCCACGCGTGCTTTTCCTTCCGCCGGCCCCCCTAGGCCGAACCCAGTGGGCTGGGTTTCGCCTGGGGGCGCCGGCGCTATTTTCCGTCGAAACTACGCTATTTGAGCTTCTGGGGGGGGGGGGGGGGTGGGGTGGGGGGCGGCTGGTAGAAAAACGGCGCTATTTAGCGTCCTGGGGGGCGCTGGGGGGGGGGGGGGGAGGGGGGGGGGGGGGGGGTGGCCGGAGATGCCCTGAGATCTGGATTGGAGTAATATCCGCAAAAGAAGTTTTGGAATTTTTGGGCGCGGGGAGGTAAATGCGAGAAACAGGTACAACGATCCCAGCCCAACAGCCCATTCGCACGACGCCTTCTCTCCCACCCACGACTCCCCATCTACCCTACCACTAGCACTACCCTACCTGACCGGCGCCGCCATCCCACCGCCGTGCGCCGCCACATCGCCACCATGCGCAGCCGCCCCTTCACCGTCTCGAGCTACAGTATCTAACCCCTTCCTCGCCCCGTCTGTCTCATCACCTGCCAAAGCGAAGAGAGGCCCCAAAATCTCACAACTTCTGAACCCCACCAATTCGATCGGCCATGGCAACCACATGCTGGTCCTCGCTCCCGTTCGATCTCGTCGATCGCATCGCCGGCCGTCTGCTGGACACCTCTGACCTCGACTGCTACATGGCCTTCCGCGCCGTCTGCCGCAACTGGCGCTGCGCCACCGCCGACCCCAGGAACACCCTGGACCACCGCTTCCGCCCGCACAACTGGGTCATGCTCGACTATCCGTCCCACGGGGAGGGCGCCCGTCTACTGGTGAACACCGCCACCTCCGACCTCGACTGCTACATGGCCTTCCGCGCCGTCTGCCGCAACTGGCGCTGCGCCACCGCCGACCCCAGGAACACCCTGGACCACTGCTTCCGCCCTCACAACTGGGTCATGCTCGACTATCCGTCCCACGGGGAGGACGCCCGCCTACTGGTGAACACCGCCACCGGCCGCTTCCACGGACGGAGGATGCGGCGCTGCTCCGCAAGTACTTCTCTCGTCTCCGTCACCACCGACGGCCTCCTTGTCCTGGCGGCCCGCCTCCCCCTCACGGCGCGTGCGTCCTCAACCCATTTACTGGTTTTATGGTCCAATTCGCTGCGCGGATGCGTCCTCATGTCATGGCGGCCGCTGTCTCCGGTTCCTCGCCGCCCTACCTCGTCCTATACTGCAGTGATTCCCACAAGCTGTACAGGGCTAACCCTGACAGCGAAAGCTTCGTCAGGTACAAGAAGAAGTACGCATACCCTTTGGTCAGGAAGGCCGTTCAGGTTGCATCGCCATAGACGGTTACAGGGAAGTGCTGCCACCCCTCCTGGCTGCAGCGGTCGCCAAGCTTTCTGATCTGTTGACCCCATTCATTCACGAACAGCCTCACGATGGGAACATCGCTTCTTGGAAACTCTGTTTCCTCGTGGAATCCGCAGGAGAAACGCTGCTCGTCTTCAAGCTTGAGAATCACATGGAGGTTTTCAAGATGGAAATTGTGGATGGAAATACTACGCTTGAGCAAGTGCAGAGCATTGGCAACCGTGCCATCTTTATCAGCAGTACCGGTAGGTGCATCTCTCTTGACGCCGAGAAGTTCCCCTCCATTGAAGCCAACTGCATATACTTCACATGTCGTCTGGGATCGTCGTCCACTGACATATATCACCTCAAGGACGGGCAACTAGGTCAGAGTGTCGACGCCACTGACGAGAACGGCAGGAGCTCTGCCTTATTGCATTATAGAAGGGTAGAAAAATCTAATCTGTTACACGGCATTGCCAAGGCAACACAAAAGAATGAAAAAGAACTGAACTCAAGAACCTAAACTCCTAAAAGTCTAGAGTACTATCTGCCAAACGCCGTGTTCAACTGTTTGATCTCATCTCGAATTCTGGCAGCCACCTCAACTGTGGTCAGCATCTGATTTTGAAAAATTCTTCTATTCCTTTCATTCCAGAGATTCCACATAATGTAAGCAGCAGCAGAGAGGCTCTTTTCCTTGGTCGGGCCATTGCATTTTTTCTGAATTTGGTGCCACACTCAGCAATCGAGGTTGCAGACAGCGAGACCTGAAACAAAACAGTTTCTTGTTGCGAGAATAGCAACCATATTTCCTTGGCGAAGACGCACTGTAGAGTTAAATGGGACGCGGTTTCCATGACCTGGTCACAGAGACAGCAAAGATCGTCGTGAGGCCATCCCCGCTTGTGTAATCTGTCTGCTGTCCAAACTCTGTTCTGAAGAATTAGCCACATGAAGAATTTAACTTTTCCTTCGGCATGTAAGGTCCAAGCCTTGGCTAGATCGGGCTGAATGACCCTGCCGAAGAATTGTGCCTCATATGCCGATGCAGCAGTGTACTGGCCACTAGGTGTTAGTTTCCAGGTTGCTAGATCTGGCTCATCGGTGAGTGTGAAATCATGAATCTTCCACCACAGCTGCAGGAATTGATTTAGCTCTTCAATCGTGCTCAAACGTTGCAAACCTCTCATCCAGTTGCCATTAGCCAAAGCCACCTTCACCGTTTTCTTTTTTCTGTAGGCCAGCTTGTAAAGATCAGGTGCAATAGAGCTTGGGGATTGGCCGTTAAGCCATTGATCAGTCCAAACCTTGGTGACATCCGTTGCCCAACTGAATAGAAGAGCAGGCAGCAAAAAGATTTTTGTCAATTGAATTACATGGAGTTTGCATGCCTTTCCACGGTCCGTCTTTCGTGTCCCAGCTGAACCATTCCCAACGCAAGCGCAAGGCTCTGCCAAAGAACTCAATATTCTTGACTCCTAAGCCTCCATAATGTTTTGGAGAACAAACCTTAGTCCAGTTGACTAAACATTTTCCCCCACTTGTTTCTTCTTCTGCATTCCAAAGAAAGCCTCTTCTCAACTTGTTATCTTTTTAATAAACCATTTATCTGCTGGGAAGGCTGTGAGATGATAGACAACAATGGAGGTAATGACAGAATTAACTAGCAGCAATCTAGCCGGTCTATCCATGAGCTTTCCCTTCCAAACTCGAAGCTTGTTTGCAATTTTGTCCAGAATAGCCTGTAACAAAACTCTTGAGGGCTTTTTCAGACCTAGAGGCAAACCCAAGTATTTACAAGGAAAAGTCCCTAGCTTGCCTCCGAAATCAGTGAGCACTTGTGAAGTATCCATGTCTCCACATCCCACAAAATAGGCCACATATTTGTGTATATTTGTTCTTAATCCTGTGGCATCTCCGAAAAGCTTCAGGATTCGTTGTACTGTCCTTATATCTGAAGCTGCAGGTCTAATGAAGACTGCAGCGTCGTCGGCGTAGAAGCTTACTCTCATGCGGGCTGTGTTGTCGTCAAGAGGAGATAGAAGCCCTTGTTGAGTCGCTAGAGTGAAAAGTCTGTGCAATGGTTCCAGAACAAGAATGAAAAGCATGGGGGATAGGGGGTCCCCCTGCCGCAACCCTCTCTTGTGTCTGATAGATCTCCCTTGCTTCCCATTGAGTAACACTTGAGAAGATGATGTAGCAAGGAGTAATGCGATCATGTCATGCCATCGCTGCCCAAAGCCCATAACTTGGAGAACTTCTAGGAGGAAAGGCCACTCCACCGAATCAAATGCCTTTGCTAGATCAAGTTTGAGAAAACCTGTTGGTGATTTTTTACGATGTGCATCTCTGATGACATTTTTCACATATAGGAAGTTATCTTGTATGGATCTCTTTTTAATGACGACACTCTGATTTCTGCTGACTAAATTGTCCAAAACAGGAGACAGTCTATTCGCAAGGAGCTTGCAGAGAATCTTGGAGATGCTGTGCATTAAGCTGATTGGACGATAGTCAGAAGCATTGATGGAACAATCTTTTTTCGGTAGCAGAGCAATGTTTGCATTGTTGAGAAGGTGCCAAAGATCAGAATGCAGCGCATGGAAATTGTTGAGAGCAGCCAGCAGGTCATTTTTGACAACATCCCAACAGTTCTTGAAGAAACAAGCCGTGAAACCATCGGGCCCCGGAGCCTTTTCGCCCGGAAGGCCAAAAACTGCTTTCTTTAGCTCAGCCTCTGAAAATGGCTCATCTAGGTGTTGCAGGTTTGCAGTAGGCATGTTCAAGACAGACCAGTTCAGCATAGCTGTTCTACCCTGTGTACTGCCAAGATTTGTTTGGAAAAAGTTGAAAAGGATCTCTTGTTTGCTTTTGTGATCACGAACTGCACCAGTCGTTCCCAATAATTCTGGAATGTGGTTTCTCCTTCGCCTGCCGTTCGCTCTGAGGTGAAAGAGTTTTGTATTTGCACTGCCTTCTTTAATCCAGGTAAGTCTGGATCGCTGTCTCCATCTACTCCATTCTATGGCAGCAAAACCTAGGAGTTTAGATTTCAGTGTTGCTCTGAGCTCTCTCTCTTCAGGGGTAAGCTGTCGTTCTTCCTGTGCTAAGTCCAGGTTGAAAATTATTTCATTTGCTAGATTTGAGGCAAAGACATTCCATCTGATTTTTTCTTTGCTCCAATTTTTCAAGGCCTTGGCAGTTCTAGAGAGCTTAGTGTGCAGAACTCGGACTGGGTTATTGCTCTGTACCGTCTTGGACCAGCTTTTCTTCACAATTTCTTGAAAAGCATCATCTCTTAACCAGAAAGATTCAAACCGAAAGCCACTATAATGGTTGGTTTCCATAGGTCGCAGGGTAATTGGGCAATGGTCTGAGACATTTGTGGACGCAGGGGTGAGCTGAAACCTGGGAAAAGCAATATCCCAGTCCTTGGAGACCAGCACTCGATCAATTCTGCTATGTGTTGGAATCTCTCTATCGTTGCACCATGTGAAACGTCTCCCAAGCAGAGGAAAGTCAATCAATTCTAAATATTCAATAACTGATCTGAACTTTCCCATCATCCTTAAATTCAGATTATTGTTACTCTTTTCGCTAGGCAACTAGGTCAGAGTGTCGACGCCACTGAAGACGCACCTTCGGTTGACCTGCCCACCTTTGTGTGTAGTCCTTACAATGCACATCCTTTCACCATAATTCTGCTGCGCTCCCTCTACACTCGCAACAGTCAGGCTCGTCAAGTGTGGCATGTATTAGAGGAGGAAGATCGTATTCTTGATGATCTCCAGACTGGTAAAATGACGTTCGCTGACCTTCTTCGCCAAGCGTCTCAGGAGGATACTGATCACGACGAGTAAACCATTGATCCTGCAAGCTCTATATGGTTAATCCGTTGCAGTGCTTTCAGGTTCCCTCTCGAGGGTTGTTGATGTTTGGTGCAACGAACAACTGGTTGAGTCTTGAAAAGTATATCAATGCAGTGAGTCCTCTCTTTTGTTATGCAAGCTTTGCCGCAACAATTCAGTATGGTGCTTTGGCATTTAAAGTGTTTGGTACTAGGAGAAAAAAAGAGTCTGTAATTTGCCGTTCTGAGGAAAAGATCTAATGGATATTGTTAGCTTGCCAAAGTATCTTCCTATGGACATCCCTATATTAAGTTGAGCTTTATATGATTAATCCATTGCAGCAATTTTGTTTTTTCTGTTGTGGTTCTTGATTCTGCGGAACAAACAACTGGCTGAGTCTTGAAAGTAATATAAATGCAGTGATTCGTCTCTTTTGTTATGCAAGGTTTGTTGCAGCAATTCAGTATGGTTCTTTGGCAGTAGAAAATGTTTGGTAAGAAAAAAATCAGTTTGTAATTGGACATTCTGAGGACAAGTACAAATAGATATTGTAAGCTTAGCTTCAAGATACCTAGGTAACACACATTACTTCATTAGAGTATTGCATTTTGTTAGGTAACACACATTTGCTTCGGCTGACTTGCTTTCTTTCTGTTTAATCCTTTGATTGCGCATCCTAGGATGATTATTCAGCTGCGTTCTCCGTCTGCACTTACAACCTCCAGTCTGGTGATGTGTTGCAGCCACTAGAGCAGGAAGAACGTCTTATTGATGAGCTCCGTGTGTTTCTCAGAATGCTTTTCTAGTGTTCTTCATGTAGGACCTCTTGTTTATGATTCAGCCATTGAGCATTGCTATCCTATATTAAGCTGTTATTTCGTTTCGTTCTATGTTTAATTCTATCTGCCCCAAGCCCCCAACCTTGTTCTGCGCAAGAAAAGTGTTGAGTATTGGAAATGATATAATCATATGCAACTCTTTTGTAGTGCATTCTTTGTTGTCTATGTTACTGCATTTGTTCTTTCTTCATTCAGAGTAGCAAATCAATTTGCTGTTTTGGCAATTGTAACTTTCTTATCAACAAAAGGAAAAAAAAAACAATTCTCTGTATGGCCGTTCTGGTGTCAAGTTCTCGTAGTAATGTTATCGCTTGTCGTGGAGCTCGACGCAGCAGACTGCGACCTCGTCGGCTGTGTGGCTGCTCTACTTGCTGCCGAAGTGGTTGTCATGGACCTCCCTTACCGTTGGTTGAGTATATGTCAATGTCCATCGCGAATGGAGGTCGTCGTCTAGGCCGCATGAGTGATTAAAGATGAACATGTCCATTGCCGAAACCAGTGGTTCTGCTCTCGTAGTAGAGGCGGGTGAGGGTGCCACTATAAGGAATCCCATTTTTTTGCGACGGGGAATATAATCTACATTGTGACAGTCGCATTAATCCTGTAAACACTGTTCGACCCATTTTACGTTGAAGGTTACCTACTACCATTAAATTTGTTGGTGCAGATTTACTCGTGTACATTTATCATACTGGTGTTTTTTGAGATGAAGAAGTACAATCGTCATCACTCATCACAATCATTAACATCAAGCACGTACATACTACAGCACAAACATGGTAAACTCTGAAAATCGATAAAACTAGCAACCAATTTTACATCACATACTAAGGAAATAACATGAGGCTTCAGTCCAGAGACTGCGTCGACGCATCTTGTTGATTATTCCTCAATTTCTAGGATCCAAATCCATTGGCCACCGAGCGAGCACTTGAGTAGGCGAAGCTTAGTTGCTACGAGGCTTGGACCCTGCCGACGCACCTGGCGCACCTCCTCTTGACCGGATCTCAACATGCTGTAAGTAATCATGCATCTTTTAATCAACGAATAATCATCATCACTGACAGAGTAGGATTAACTAGAGATGTTTGCCAATTCAAATCAACCCTCGATGGATCACTAGTAGACCAGTACTAATTACTTAAGCCCGGATGCAGGAGATCAGATTAGAGGTTCTCTTCATGACTTCATGAGCATATATACCTGAAATGATGCTGACTTGGGCTCACCAGCAGCTGCAGATGGACGAGCGCACGAGACCGTCAGCTACCAGATGCTTAGGAAAACTAAATCGTTGTATGTCGAGAACAACCGCGTGCATATGATCAGTATGCACTTACCGGCGGCATCCTTGTTCCCAGCGCGACCACAGACGGTGATGCGGCCGACGAGGCCGAAGAACTTGCTCTTCAGCTGCGCGGCGAGCTTGGCCATGGCGACCAAGAAGCTAGATAGCTGGTTCTGGTGGGAGCGGGGCAAGCACTAAGATGAGACTGGCACCTCCTAGCTAAGCTTAACCTCAAATACTAGTAGTAGCAAGCTAGCTAGTGGAGTTATTTTTGTATCATCCCCAGTTCCCCATCATCACTACTAGAAAATCGCGATTCGCCGGGTGGGGAAAACACCGGGCGACAGCCCAAATTGGCCCCGGCGACACCTTCGTCGAGAACGGCACTCGGCAGAGCCATCCCGGCGAAAATCGCCTCGGCGATGCCCCTTCGCCGGGTGCTTTTTGTCGGGGATGCACGGCGACCTCTTCGCCGAGAATTTTTACGCGACACCCGGCGAAGAAAAGAAGATCGCGATCGTCCCTTGTCAGATGGGCGTCAGACGTGTGTCAGAGCTTCACCGAGTATATCTGCGCAGGCACTCGGCGAAGCCTGAACACAGGGATGGCGCCACGTGTCCTCCAGCTTGGTGCCGGCGAACATCTTCGCCGTGATGTGGTTCGCCGAGTGCCGAGCTTTTTTCGCCGGGTCACATTTCGCCGAGCGCCAGCGTTCTACATCGCCGAATGTTCGCCGGGTGTACGTTCGCCGAGTGCCAGCCACGATGTTCGCCGAGTGTACCCGCATCGCCGAATGCCCTGTGTTAAACCGGACTCGGCGAAGGTCGTGCCAAATGGTCGCCGTTGACCTCCCTTCGCCGAGACAAACTCTCGGCAAACGTTGCACGCTCGGCGAAGGTGTATCCCAGGTGACCATTTGGCCTCACTTTGCGGAGAGCCGTGCTCGGCAAAAAGGGTCATCTCGGCGAAGTGTGTTCCCAGGTGACCAAATGGCACCTGGAGGGTGCCTTCGCCGAGTGCCTTTCCCGGCGAAGCAGGGTTCGTCGAGTAAAACACTCGGCGAAGATACCATTTGGTCCAGAATTTCCCTGCTTTTTGCGAATCCCTGCATTTGCAAAAAACAGAATGCATACATATATTTCAATTATATCACTGGATCACTCCTAGCACACCCAAAACATTAAAATGGCACATCTAACAAAATATAGCAAACATGGTCCAATAGTTCACAAAATAGACTCAACAAGTTCATAAGCACACAACACAAGTTCAAACAAGTCCAAAATACATGGCACTAGTTCACAGCTAGCAGGAAATGGCACAAAGTCAGAGGTAGCACAGTTCCACAAGTTCACAAGTCCACAAGTCACTCGGCGGGGTTGTTGGAGGCCATTGGCGCCGATGATGGGCTTGCAGCTCCGCCTCCACCATTCCCTCCGTCTTGACCATCCGTGGGAGTGTGGGATCCAGCCGACCGATACTCCTATGAAGATTCACATTAGACGAGTAAGCAAACAAAAGATGAATTTTTGCCTACCTAGTCCCAAGAGCACTTACCAAGAGGAGGACGGGGGCAACTAGTGGAGGTACATGAGGTAAAGAAGGAAGCGTCGAATCCGCGGGCATCCTGTGCAAACCGAAGAGGAGGTTAGTTTGCAAAGTTGAAGCACATGCTTTAGTTGAAAGAAAAAGTTAAAGCACTTACCGCCATAAGGGCCTGGAGGCATGCTTGTTGGTGGGCCATATGTGCATGCAGTTGCTTGTTGTTCTCCTCTGCAGCCTGCGCCCTCGCTGTAGCCTCCGCCGCATTGTTCCTATTTCTCTCAACTTCAGCCTAGAGGATTGCAACATGTAAAAGATACGGTCATGGCGATGCAAACATGTACAATAGTGGAAAAGATGGTTGAAAAACGACAAGTGTACCTCCATTGCAGCATCTTATCAAGTCCGACCCTTGGGCGGCGCTCGATCTCGGGGGCTGAGCTCGTACGCCTAGCACGAATCTCGGCAAGTGTTGGGAGGCCCGATGAATGAAGGAAGCACCGCCAATATAAGGCCGGCCATTCAGCTTGCCTTGTCCCGCGAGCATAGCAACATGGGGGTCGAAAGGAGAGGTCAAAGGATCGGACTCGTCCGTGGACCTCCTTGAACTTGGAGCAGTCGTTGTCATGTTGTTTCTCCGCGGTGTCGGTGATCCACTGCTTTCCAAGGGTTTCTTCGGATCCACCTTCTTTGGCCTCCGGGTCTCAACGAACACTTGCATCTTCGTCTTTTTCACTCCCTCCTTTAACTCCTACAAGTAATTGACACCAAAAGGAAGCATGCAAGTGAGGTCAAAAGAGGTTATAAAAATATTATGGGACAGAAATAAAAACTTGAATGGAAAGGAAAAAAATGATTTCTTACCTTGTGTGCCACGAGGCCGTCGAGTGTGAGGGGGCCTTGACGGTGGACTCCGTGCTCGCCTACCATATTCCGCCGCGCCCGTGCCTTCTTGTTTTGTGCCTGGAACCCAAGTGACACCCACCTCTGTACAAGCTTCTTGTAGCAAGGCTTATGGGCGGCTAGCCATGCCGGAATCACCTATTTAACACAAGACAGATCCATATGAGTTGAACTTTTCATCAGTCATGTGGAGAATAGTATGAAAATATATGTGGTTACCTTCATGTACTGGTCTTCGACATGTGTACGGGCCTAGCCTCCTCTTTGGTGATTGTCCTGTGCATATATTCTGCATAGAACTGGACAACAGCGGCGATACGGGCCTCGTAAATCTGGTCGGGGATGAGCTTCTTCGCCATCTTAATCAGCGCCTTTTGAGCCGCATCGTTTACCTTCACCATCGACGAGAGTGAAAAAGTCCTACAAACATTGAGCATAGGATAAAGGGGTTACCACGACGAAATCCAAACTGTTGGTATTTTTTAGTAGTAAAGTTATAGAAACTACTAACCCAGAACTCGGCGAGCAGCCGGAAGCCGAGGTGGCCGTGGAGGTGTCCAAACCATCGTGAAGTGGTTCCAAGACCTAGCAGGCCCCCTTTCACCGGTGGGGATTCCATCCTTCTTGTAGTCGACCATGCCAGGGTAAAGCTTCTTGATAAGAAGGCCAAGGACGCCTGAAGGTAAGCGTCCCACTTTGGGCCCACCCACGTGAATGTCCTGCACATACCAAAAACATAAGTTAGATGCTTGTGATGAAAAGGTAACTAAAGTACAAGGTAACAACATTTTAAACCACCACTTACGCATCTGATGTGACATCAAGTACGCCATGTGACCTGCGTTCTGGAAAGCCGAAGGCCCTCGCAAGTACACCTTACCCTCGCGCACTGCCGAGCAAATCTAGTGGATGAGCTGTCAAGAGATCCTCATCCGCCACGGCATCCTCCTCCTCCTCACTCTCCTCACACCTCCTCCTCCTCACTCTCCTCACCCCGGTCCTCGTAGTCATCGTCACTAGGCACGGCACGTCATCCTCCTCCAAGGGCTCCTCGGCCCGCTCCTCCTCCTCTGACTCGGAAGACGAAACCGGGGCAAAGGACTACTCAAGCGAGCAGGAGGCCTACCCCGGGGCGCCTTCTGGGCAACCACCTGTCTACCACGCCGTGCAGAAGTCTCCACCATAGCGTGCCGGTCACGCTTCCTTCCAATGACCACGCTAGTCCCTTGAGCATCCTGCGCGTATAGCTTAGACACATTGCCAAGCTTGAGTGCCCGCTTCTCCTTGCCCGCCACCTTTTCTTGCGAGGTTCTCCTTGGAAATACTCCTCCTCGCCGCGAGCTGCTTCTCCTTGAGGCCCGGCTTCCCCTTGGAGCCGGCTTCTCCTTCCCCCTGCCATGTCTCAATCACCTGTCATCACAAAGAATGAGTTGATTAGTACAAGTAAGAACACAATAGTAATGAATAGGCTTAAAGAAAACTCATAAGAAGAAATTGCCAAAACTCATAAGAATACAACAAAATGTTCATAAAAATATTACATCACAAATGGTTCATAGAAAATATTACATCAAATGGTTCATAGAAAATATTACATCACAAATGGTTCATAGAAAATATTACATCACAAATGGTTCATAGAAAATATTACTTAACAAATCTAATCGACGAGTACAAAGCTTCAGAAGCCCGTGTCTACATTGTTTGGATCATAACTTGGACCAGGATCATCATCATCACTATCACGATTGTACCACCAATCTGGAACGTAGTCTAGAGGTGGACCGCTCGGCTCCTCTACATCGGGTAGGTGCATCCGTTCAAGAAGCTCCACGTCTCTCTGGTTGACAACCAGCTCACCTCATCTTGCTCATGGTCGACTCCAATGACATCGTCGTCTTCTTCCATGTCATCGACACTAGGCAAGTTCAGGTTCAATTGGCCTGACAGCCCATCTTCCTGATAGAACTCACCCTGGTAGGTGTTCGGGTTTAGGCGTTGGTGGTAGTCGTCATCGTTAGGGGTTGGTACTTTATTACGTGGCGGTACCGTGATCACTACATCCCAGCCTATTAGACGTTTCACAGTTTTGCATGGGTACGGGAGATAAAAAACTTGGATGGCTTGGTGTGCTAGGATATAGACATCTCTCCCGTGTAGACGGATTCTCGCTCAACTTCGACCAACCCAATTTCAGGTCTTCGTCTCACTCTCTTTGGATTGAACCAATGGCATTTGAAGACAACAGGGTTCTTCTGTTTGCCGAAATCACAATCCAGTTCAATTATTTCCTTGACTATTCCAAAGTAATCAAGGCCGTCCTTCCCTTGGCATAAGACCCCGAATTTCTTGTCCTCGGGTTTGGCCGAGTTTTCTCATGATGATCGGTATGGAAGCGAAACCCGTTCACGTCATACGACTTATAGGTCTTGACGACATAGGGATGAGGTAAGTTTCTTCAACTCGGGCCTCATATTCGGGTCAGATATTCCCTACAAGTGCAATAGGAAGAAGTATGATATGTTAGTGTTGACGAAACGTCTTACACAAACATGGAATGAAACAAGGGGATATTCCCTACTTTTGCTTTGAACCACGGAATGAAACCGCCGCCGCCTTCACCCCCCTTTTTAAAAAGAACCAACTTGTCATTGTCGGTACATGGTCTTCGATGTTTCCAGGTTTCTCTCTCAAATGACCTATGAACGGCCACGATCAAGAAACGGAGTTAGTGCACAAACTAGGAAATGGAAGTGTGCCGAACAATACACCATAAATTGAGCACTTACTCAATGTAGGGATCTACTTCTGTCGTGTTCTTCAAGACATAAGATGTAATGTTCGTCCACTCATCAAATGATAATTTCTTCTTCTTGCTGCCACTTGATTTGCCACCGGCCCGATGAAAATGCTAAGTTCAGGTAGATCTTCCGGGTTGGCCGTGTTGAGACGAGGCACTGGATTATGAACAGTGGTAAGATTGTCACTATAGAACTTAGTGGTGAAGTTTGACACCTCCTCGTTCAGTGTTGCCTCAGCTATGGATGCTTCGATTTTGTTTTTGTTCGTGCCTTTCAGTTGAAGGTCCTTCTGCTCTCTCTCAGTTGCAAACATCCAACGTGTATGCACAGGACCCCCCAATCTTGCCTCGGTCGCGAGATGCACCAACAAATGTTGCATGGGATTGAACATGCCTGGTGGAAAGACAGCCTCTAGCTCGCAAATCAACTCGGGCGTCTTCCTCTAACTGTTCAATCACCTTGATATCTAATTCTTTAGCACAAAGTCGGCGGAAGAAATAGCTCAACTTTGCCAACACTACCCAAATGGCCTCATCGATATAGCCTCGAAACATGACCGGCATTATCCGCTCGATCCATACGTGATAGTCATGACTCTTGAGCCCACCTATCTTCAACCCAACCAAATTCACTCCCCTCATTATGTTAGCTGCGTAGCCATCAGGGAAGAATAGGTGGTCCAGGACCCACTGGAGAATTTCTTTCCTTTGGGCCCTTGTTGGGGTGAAACGGGCCTTTGGTTTGGACCATCTTGTTTTTACTGTGCCGGGAGGGTCCATGTTCATGTCTGGCCTATCACATAGCAGCTGCTGATCGGCTCTAGCCTTGACATTATCCTTCGACTTCTCGAGGTCCATTAGTGTGTGCCAAAGGGCCTCGGCGATATTCTTCTCAGTGTGCATTACATCAATGTTATGAGGAAGAAGGAGATCCTTAAAGTAAGGGAGCTTCCAGAAGCATGGAATGTGTGTCCACTGGTGTGTGTCTCCATAACCCACAAAGCCAGTCCCATCTGCATTGGGCACAAGAGCTTCTAGCTGAGCCTTAGTGGCGGCACCATCCATGGTAGGTATTGGTACATGAGCATCAACAACTACATCTTTCAAGAACTTCTTTTTGTGTCTCTTGAATCTATGACCAGGTTTAAGGTACTGTCGATGCTTATCAAAACAAGAATACTTGCCGCCCTTCTTCAGCCAAACGAAAGTCATAGCCTGCATGCAAATTGGGCAAGGCCACTTCCCGTGCGTACACCATCCGCAGAATATCGCGCGTGCCGGCAAGTCATGCAGGGACGTGTGGTACCAGACGTGCATAGTGAAGTGCTGCTTTGCTACGGCGTCGTACGTCCGTACCCCTTCTTCCCAGGCAAGCAACAAATCATCGACCAACGGCTCCATGTACACACTCATATTCTTCCCCGGATATTCAGGCCCTGGAATTATCAGCGACAAGAACATGTTTTGTCGTTGCATGACGACGCCAGGGGGAAGATTCAACGGAATGACAAACATCGGCCAACAACTATAGTTGCAAGAAGACATACCATATGGGTTGAACCCATCTGTTGATAAGGCAACTGCTACACTCCTGTTATTGCCGGCTTTTTGGGATACTTCTTAATGAATTCCTGCCATGCAACACCATCAGACGGATGTACCATCTTCTCAGGACGATACCTCTTCCCATCTATCGGCCATCTCATTTGTTGGGCAGATTCGTTGGTCATAAAAAGCCGTTGGATCCTCGGTATGAATGGAAGATACCGAAGGATCTTTTTGGCTACTGTGAGCTGCGTCTTCTGACCTCACCGTTGTCGACCTCCATATACCTAGAGGACTTGCACTTGAGACAGTAATTTTCATTGATGTGTTCTTTCTAAATAACATACACCCTTTGGACAAGCATCTATCGGCGTATAATCCATCTTAAGTGATTTGAGGATTTTCTTCGACTCGTACATGTTCTTTGGCAGAATATGTGACTCCGGTAGAAGAGAGGCAATAACATGCAGGAATGCATCAAAGCAATTAATGCTTACATGATACTGGGACTTGACAGCCATTAGGCGACTTATGGAATCAAGTTGAGAAACTTGGTATGGGCGTGGAGGGTTTTTTGCGAGGCAAACAAAGTATCATAGAACTCCTTTGTGCTCTTTTCCCCCTCCCCATCTGCATCTTCGGTTGGAATTTCAGGTGCACGTGCATTAGCGAATTGATCTAGCATTCTATCAGCCCCAGTATCAAAAGTGTTGATGCCTCCTCGGTGCGCTGTCGCGCGACCTTCTTCCCTCGAGATGCACGCTCTCCATGCAAAGTCCAACGATGGTAGTTTGGCATATACCCAGACTTGGCAAGGTGAAAACCCATCTCTTCCTTTGTTTGGCGACGACCGTTTTTGCAACATTTGCAAGGGCACCAAGTTGACGCAGGGTTTTTAGCAAATGCAAACTCCAGAAACTCTTCTGTCTTACTCAGCCATTCATCAGACATCTGACTCGCACCGGCTCGGCCACTATACATCCAATCACGATCCTCCATCTCCAAACTGATTAATGCAGACATATATATTTAACAAAAAGATCATGCATCACTAATTTAATTATTCACAAAACTATAGATTTTACGCGTTGAATGCACTCACCTATATCTACTAGGTAAAGCTAAGGCTATCCCACCCGAGTATGTGTAGCTTGTGTTCGTTTCCATGTCCTACTCCTATCCAAGACAGAATTTCGGCAGCACCTCCCCGCTGCTCTCCCAATACACGTCTCGACAAAGTTTCGAGAGATTGTGTATCCGGAGAACAACATGGGAGGCGCGACCGAAATTCTGTCTCGGATAGGAGTAGAACATGGAAACGAACACAAGCTACACATACTCGGGCTGTCCAACAACAACAACAACAACAACAACAAAGCCTTTTATTCCCAAACAAGTTGGGGTAGGCTAGAGTTGAAACCCATAAGATCTCGAAACCAAGTCATGGTTCTGGCACATGGATAGCTAACTTCCACGCAGCCCTATCCATGGCTAATTCTTTGGTGATATTCCAATCCTTCAGGTCTCTTTAACCGACTCCTCCCATGTCAAGTTTGGCCTAC
Source organism: Poa pratensis (assembly GCA_947311845.1). Lineage (NCBI taxonomy): Eukaryota > Viridiplantae > Streptophyta > Magnoliopsida > Poales > Poaceae > Poa > Poa pratensis. The sequence goes on from CAMZMU010000085.1 coordinate 80,238,673, forward strand.
CACGACCCCTCTTAACATTCTCATCCCGCTTTATCCGTCCGGTATAGATAAAGCGGGATGAGAATGTTAAGAGGGGTCGTGGTAGGCCAAACTTGACATGGGAGGAGTCGGTTAAAAGAGACCTGAAGGATTGGAAACGGCCACGGTTATAAAAGATATAGCTCTTTGTATATAAACATATACCCTGGACAAGGTGTATACATAAATATATACAAACAACTCTTTATATATAAACATATACCCTTGACAAGGTGTATACATAAAATATATAAAGAGTTTCATCTTTATAACGATAACACTTCCGAACGGGAGACTCCTAGGGTTACGCGACTTGTTTGGTGAGCTTCAAAATAATGCAACCTAGCAAGAGGAGAGAAAAGGCGTCATTACCCTCGAAGCGTGACCGACAAAAAGACAGGGGAAGTAGCTCTTGCCCGAACCCTGCCCTACAACGACTCTCCCGTCGTCAACCTCGCTGCATACCCTGTAGAAATGAATGAACAAATAAGTGCACAAAGAAAATAAAAAACTTACTAAGCTAACTAACCCTAAACAGCAACTGCTAAGCTAACTAAGAACCTAACCCTAAACAGCAACTACTAAACTAACTAAGCAGCTAACCCTAAACAGAAACTACTAAACAACTAAGCAACTAAACTAACCATCAGCTAAAAACTGAGTAAACAAAGCAATAAAAAAATTAAAACTAATTACCTAGATCACTGGATCTCGTGGCAGGAGGTGGAGCAGCGGCAGGGGCATCAGGTGGACCTCGTGGCAGAGGTGGAGGAGCGGCACGCGGTCGCGGGGGAGGCGATGGAGATGCGACGAAGAGGCGGCAGCGGCGACACGGAGGGGAGCGGCACGCGGTCGCGGCAGCGGCAGCGGGGTCGAGGAGGCGGCAACGGGTTGGAGGAGGCGGCAGCGGGGAACCGCACGCGCTCGCGGTGGAGGCCGGCCGTGAACCTAGCCCGAGCCTCCCGCCATTGCTCCGGCCGAGGTGGCGGATAGGGTTTGGCTCGTGGCGGCGGGGGCGGGCAGCGGCCTGGGATTCCTGGCGGTGGGGGGTGGCGGCGGTCCGGGAGAGGTGGCGGCGGCAGCAGAGGGAGCTGGTGGCGGGGGTGGGGGTGGTGGCGGCGGCGGCGAAGAACGGCAGCAGAGGGAGCTGGCGCGCGGGATTGGGGATTTTTTTCTGTCGATTCGGACATAAATTTTCACTAATAGTCCCCGCGCCCGCGGTTTTTTTGCCGAGCATACCTCTACGCCGAGTGCGCTACTCGGCGAAGACCTCTTGTTTGCCGAGACCTCTGCTTTGCCGAGTGTGCTACTCGGTGAAGACCCTTTTGTAGGTTATATAGTTTCTGTTATTTTTTTTATAATTAAATTTTATAATGTGTACTACCAAACTATTATACATATATTAGACACCACCTAGTTTTTGTGTTGTGGTTCCGACGCTCCGCGGCTCCCGGTTCCTGTTCCGACATTGTAGACCGGAAGTCGACCGTGCGTCTACCCCTTCGATGGGCACACCTCGGAGTCTCGATATGTCTATAGCAACCTACCACCACAACCTAATGCATATATTAGGGCACCACCTATGTTTTGGTGAGGTTCCGACACCCCGAAGCCCCCGGTTCCGTCGAAACCCACCCACAGTAGACCAGAAGTCGACCGTGTCGTCTACCCCTTCGATGGGCGTCGAAAGGGGGTAGCTCCAAGGACTTTTATACTTGGTTGTGTTTGGGTGGCGATGTGAACATAATTAACCTGATTTGGGCTCATGTTATCACATGGTTCCATCCATCGCACCCGAAATGGTGGTTTCCACATAGAAGAGCATAACCTTCGAGGGGGATAAGTGCGGTTTGTGAAGCCGATCACACCTCGGAGTCTCGATATGTCTATAGCAACCTACCACCACAACCTAATGCATATATTAGGGCACCACCTATGTTTTGGTGAGGTTCCGACACCCCGAAGCCCCCGGTTCCGTCGAAACCCACCCACAGTAGACCAGAAGTCGACCGTGTCGTCTACCCCATCGACGGGGGTCGAAAGGGGGTAGCTCCAAGGACTTTTATACTTGGTTGTGTTTGGGTGGGCCATGTAAACATAATTAACCTGATTTGGGCTCATGTTATCACATGGTTCCATCCGTCGCACCCGAAATGGTGGTTTCCACATAGAAGAGCATAACCTTCGAGGGGGATAAGTGCGGTTTGTGAAGCCGGTCACACCTCGGAGTCTCGATATGTCTATAGCAACCTACCACCACTACCTAATGCATATATTAGGGCACCACCTATGTTTTGGTGAGGTTCCGACACCCCGAATCCCCCGGTTCCGTCGAAACCCACCCACAGTAGACCAGAAGTCGACCGTGTCGTCTACCCCTTCGACGGGCGTCGAAAGGGGGTAGCTCCAAGGACTTTTATACTTGGTTGTGTTTGGGTGGGCCATGTGAACATAATTAACCTGATTTGGGCTCATGTTATCACATGGTTCCATCCGTCGCACCCGAAATGGTGGTTTCCACATAGAAGAGCATAACCTTCGAGGGGGATAAGTGCGGTTTGTGAAGCCGGTCACACCTCGGAGTCTCGATATATCTATAGCAACCTAACACCACAACCTAATGCATATATTAGGGCACCACCTATGTTTTGGTGAGGTTCCGACACCCCGAAGCCCCCGGTTCCGTCGAAACCCACCCACAGTAGGCCAGAAGTCGACTGTGTCGTCTACCCCTTCGGCGGGCGTCGAAATGGGGTAGCTCCAAGGACTTTTATACTTGGTTGTGTTTGGGTGGGCCATGTGAACATAATTAACCTGATTTGGGCTCATGTTATCACATGGTTCCATCCGTCGCACCCGAAATGGTGGTTTCCACATAGAAGAGCATAACCTTCGAGTGGGATAAGTGCGGTTTGTGAAGCCGGTCACACCTCGGATTCTCGATATGTCTATAGCAAGCTACCACCACAACCTAATGCATATATTAGGGCACCACCTATGTTTTGGTGAGGTTCCGACACCCTGAAGCCCCCGGTTCCATCGAACCCCCCCCACAGTAGACCAGAAATCGACAGTGTCGTCTACCCCTTCGACGGGCGTCGAAAGGGGGTAGCTCCAAGGACTTTTATACTTGGTTGTGTTTGGGTGGGCCATGTGAACATAATTAACCTGATTTGGGCTCATGTTATCACATATTTAATATCGAGGGGGATAAGTTGGGTGTGTGTGAAGTCGGTCACACCTCGGAGTCTTGTGAGGATATCACATGTGAGTTTTATTTTCTTTTCCCTTAATTAATTGCCTTACAGCAGGTGATTCACGCTTGGTAGGTGCCTGTCGGTGAGTGGATAAGATCACATATTCCGGGTATGTGGTGACAAGAATACATTTAATTAAAAAAACACACATTTAATATCGAACACATAATTTGATTTAACGTTAACACATAACGTGCACATTCTGGAACCGCCGATACATAATTGACTAACAAACAAGTAAACATGCATGTAGAACAAATTACAACAATCACGAACAACTAACAAATTAATTAAAACCTACAATCTTCTCATCAAATATCTTCTCCTCCAGCCGATCCCATGCCAGATGGACCTCCAAAGCAGTGGACTCCCGTCCTGAAGAACGGACCCGGGTCGACGACCTGCTCCACATGGATTAGGATAGTATGAACCAGTGACGGTTTCGTCGTGGTTGAGTAGGGGGCGTCAAACTCAGACGATGGAAGCTCAGGCTCTGACACCTCCACATCATAGACGGTAGGAACTTCTGATGGATTCTTCATCCACGCCATCACACTCAGGTACCAGCTGTCTTCCGGCTTGAGCATTTCCACAAGCTGCCCACCTAGCCTGTTGATGAACTGGTTCACGACTTGGGGCTCCCACACCTCCCTTGGGAACCTCTCAAACCTCAGCTTCGTTAAGTACGGCAGCTCCGATGGCCGCCCTCCGTGCCCACGATGCCAGCGGCTCATCGTGAGCGTCTCCCCGTTGACCGCGAGGCCGGGGGAGGCATGGTGGACGCGAGTGCAGTCCTCGCTGAAGCGGAAGTGCACGAAGAAGTCGAATGGCGGCGCACAAACCTCCACCTTGACGTGGCGGCGGTCCACACCGCACTGCACCACCACCGCCCCCACGACCGTCTCCGGCGACACCGGTGGTCGGCTACCTCCGACCGTCGCCATCAGTGCGCGCCCGCTCCACTTCTCCTCCAGCTTGACCATGCCGGGAGTGCGAGACAACACACAGTGCCCACGCTCGGAGTCTTCAAGCCCACTCCACATCCTTCTCCTGAAACTATCTAAGACGGAGTAAATATTGCAATGGGCGAATTTGTGTGTAAAAGATCAGTGGCCGGGGGGGGGGGGGGGGGGGGGTCTTTTATAGCCTTCCCACCAGCTATCCCGCCCAAAATTTCCCGTCCAAAATTTCCTGCCAAAAAAAAAAACCCGCCGAAATTTCCCGCCGAAAATTTACCACTCAAATTTTTTACAGGTCGTGTAATAAAGAACATAAAATACTGTGCGACTAAACACATCGATGAACAAATCAAACGAGTTCCCCAAGCTACAGTCGCACACTGGCTGCGATATCACATGCAGTGTGCGACTGAGCTCGGGAATCCGGATGATTTGTGTTGGACGCCACGAATTAATCCGGATGAAAAATAGGTTGTGTTGAAAACCTAAATATAGCTGAAACAAAACACACGGTTTCCCCTAGCTATAGCCCTACACTGATTCTCGGTCGAATGTCGTTGCATTCAGTGTAGGGCATAGCTAGGGAACCCGAATGTTTTGTGTTTGAGCACAAGGTAGAATATATGAGTGAGTAATCTGGGAAACAAAACACACGGTTTCCCCTAGCTACAGCCCTACAGTGATTCACGGTCGAATGTCGTTGCATTCACTGTAGGACGTAGCTAGGGAACCCGAATGTTTTGTGTTTGAGAACAAGCTAGAATGAATGAGTAAGCTGGCTTAGAGGTGTAGTATTTATAGGCGTCGTTAGGGTTGGGAACCTGGCGCCAAAACATCTACATTTCGCCGAGACTGACACCCGGCGAAGATGGACACCCGGCGAAGAATTGGCGCCGAATGAAATTTTCATTCCCGCCCACCAAGGTTGCCGAGAGGAGCTCCCGGCGAAGAGGGCCACCCGGCGAAGATTTGGCGCGGAATGAAATTTTCCTTCCCGCCCATGCCTTTGCCGAGTGCCGTCCACCGACAAACTCGGCAAAAAGGAATCTTTTTGCGCGGCGAACGAATTTTTTTTCGCGACAGTTCTTCGCCGAGTGACTCCCACCGACACACTCGGCGAACATCCGCCGGAAATGGCGGCAACTCCGAAAAATTTCCCGCGCAGACGTTACCGACAGAGGCACTCGGCGAAGAAAAGCAGCGTCCAATTTTTTTTTCAACTACCTCTTCGCCGGGTAGGACACTCGGCGAAATGAACGCATCGCCCCCGCAAGGTGGGACCCAACGACAGGCGCCACGTGGTCGTCCATTTCGCCGAGAGGCGCTCGTTGCCGAGTGGTCACCACTTCGCCGAGATCTTTATCGACCTTGTCCCGGCGAAGTGTTGTTTTGCCGAGTGGTCACCGCGTCGCCGAGTGTCGTCCGCGCTGTACCGGCGTTGGCGGTCTTCGCCGAGTGGCCCCGACATTTTGCGCTCGGCGAAGCCGAGACCACTCGGCGGAGAGCGATTTTCTAGTAGTGCATGAACATGCACATCCACCACTTTAATTAGCAGCCGAGCGACAAGCGTGCAGCTGATTAAGCGTATCTATTGTGGCCTCAGCTGCTCCGGGAGCTAAAAGGTGCATGTATTGCCCCATTAACAATCGATTGCGACAACGCACTGCATTCTGTTCTACTCTATGCCTCGAATTTGTTTAGCGAACAAAAATGCATATCGCTGGAAGAATATATTCATTATGTAATAGCATGTTTACTAATGTTTATCTATATCTTTGTACTCCCTGTCAAAATTTTGTCCAAATTTGCATGTATCTACACATGAAACATGTCTAGCTAGTCCACCATGACCATGCACCACACCCTCCCACCTATCAAAATAATGGCAATCTTAGTCATTTGTCAAGCACCACTTGACTACAAATAGCCCTCACTTGAATGAAATCAGGAGGAGGGCAGCCCCAAGACTTGCTTAATTAAGAGAGTCTAAGGTCTGAGTTTGGAAAAAACTTACTTCAGCCTAAATGGACGTTGAAGAATAAATTTTGGAGATGGACATGAAAAGACTTGCTTTCGCTCCATCCTCCTACCGTTAGGCTCTCGCCTTTCTAACATACGATTAAATTGCACTCAAACGAGGCAATCAAACCTATCAAGAAGCATCGTTGTGACATACATTGATATTTACGACGAGCTTCGCCACAAGTTTGTTGTACACGCCCTACTTATATCGTGTTGCGACTAGGTACTAGGTACCAAGAGACACCCCAATTCTATCATTGTTTCACAACAACACAATTTATAGCAGCCTTTTTTGCTTTTTTATTTGTACATCTCTTTCATGTTTTCTAATTATCTTATGGACGTGACTACGCAGTGCCCGGGCACCGTATTGCGCTACGCGGTGCCCCCTGTCCGATTCCGACAGGAGCCAAAAAAGGGAAAGTGCGGTCCCACGCAGTCCAAAAAAGGCAAGCTAGCCCTCGCACGTCCTTTGATCAGCTAGCAAGCTAGCCCTGGACATCCCGCGTGGTCCAGCGCATGAATTAGCCGTCGCGTGGCGCGCGCACATGGCCGGACGGCAAAAGCAAACCATACGAACCACCAAAGACAACATATAAAAATACATCTAGGGACGATCCCCAGGCAAATCCTACCTGCTCATTCTTCTTCTTCTCTTCTTCCAACCAGCAGCCGCCGCCAGGATAGAGGTTCCTACCTACTACCTCCATCAAGCGCAGCCAGCGATGTAACAAAAAGCAACAGAAGCAAGATCGAAGGCCACGCATAGACTCCAGCATGCAAAAAAACTCCTGTACCCCTCCCCCACACCCCACAAAAGTTCCATCTGCAGATCAAAAACTTGGAGATTTGCAAGGAAGAAACCCATCCAGGGAAAATAATCATCCATGAGACCACCCCTGTACAGGTAAACATACTTTGCAGTTTTCCCAAGGTTTTTAGATGTACAAAACATCAGGAAAAGTGTTCAAAAATAAGAAGAAGGATTCCAGCAGCACGTAGTTCAGGTGAAAAAGCTTGGTTCTGGAAACTGCAAGCACTAGCAATTGATGCAAAAAATAGAGCAGTAAAAGCCATGAACTAGTTCTAGAAGCTTATGCCATTTGCAGTTCTGAACTTCTCTCCCCCCAGATGACCTGAACTATACATGTAGATCATGTAGATCAGGGCCCCTCGATGCATTGTTCCCCCAAAATCTCCTCTGCAAGTACCTGTAGCTGGCTAGACCTGGGACACGGAACTTCTATTCTTGATGAACTAAACTCATCTGGTGAACTAGACATTGAGTAACTTCTCCATGTAGTGTTGGCTGCAAAAAATGCAAAAATGATTAGGTTAGTTGCATAGTAGACAATGATGAAGTTTGGAAAGTAGCTTGCATAAAAAGACCATGTGTAGAAAAAACAGCAAAAAAACTTGTGCTTTTTCATGTAGACATGAAGTTTTCCATGCAGACATTTGCCCTGATGCAGTTATGATTTTTCATGCAGGATAAAACACATGGAATTTGCAGCTGGTGGTATTGATTTGAACATTCCAGCTGTAGATAATGACAAGCCAGTTGTGCATGAAGAAGGTGAAGCAATTCCTGTTATCAACCCAGTTCAGGCATCTGCGGATAACACAGTTCCGTCCGGTGACACCGGAGCGGGCACAGGGCAGACGCTATCTAGCGAAGATTCGGGCAGTGAAGATGAAGTTCAGTTGACACCTAGCAGCCAGACTAACATCCAGACACCAGCAACTCTGTATTTTGCCTACTCCTGATCCATAATTATTTAACTACAGTTAACACAAAAGATATGAACATGGAAAAGTACATTTAAAAAAACTGAAGAATCTACATCTAATGTTTAACTATAGTTTACCTACAGATGGTGGTTCAGTACTATTTAACTGTAAAAAAACATCTAGGTGAAACTGTTTTACAAAAAATAAATGCAGCAGATTAATGCTTATGGATACTGACATGGAGTTTTAATCTAATTTATACATTATGGTTGACGAAAACTACGTGTGAAGATTCAAACAGAAAACATGGTCTCTTACATCTTCGGTGTGATCACCTGGAACATGTGATCTGATGAACATATTTAGAACTGAAGGTCCTGCGGAGAATAATGTCATCTTAATCCTGAAGCATGGCTTCAACTGTAACAAACAAAAAAGTGAACAAAGTTCAGATAGCAAGTTTGAATGCTTGATTTTATAACTTAAACAACATGTATTTCATGGTGAACAGAAAATGTAGTTTAGCTGACAGAAAAGTAGCAAAGGGAGAAACTAGGAATATAGCTTACAAGTAACTTCCCAAATGAGCCATCGGGATTGGTATCCAAATCAACCACTAGCCTAACCAACTTGTTGGTCCACATGCATATTCGAGTACCGTCTTCAGGTACATCCATTGCATCTGTTTCCAAGGAATCAACATAGAGAACCTGCGAAGAAAAAGGAAAAGGAACCCCTTGATGGTTAGCACATCATGTAAAAAAATGGCCAAAAGACCTACCATTAAACAACAGACAACGTATATTGAACAACAAAATAAAACAAAGAACAGGAACTGACCAGTAGATATGGCATGCAAGCCTTGAACCAATTTTTAGTATCCTTTGCCCTTGAAGTCTGGATCAAGATATCAATGATGAACTTCGGCCAGTTTAACCTGCGGATACCTTCTGTGTCGACAAAAGAAGGGTAACATCTTGGGCTGATTCCAGTCACGGTTGTTGGAGCAAACACAGAGCATGCCAAGTATATGCAAAACTTCCTCAAAAAAATATGGTCTGCAGGATGGCTCGGTCCAAGCTATTTCTCCAGAACTGCAAGTGTTGGTTGCTTCCCATCCTGGATCCCAAACATATCTAACATAATTTTGGTTGCCTCAGTATCCATGTAGTAAGAAATAGTTTCGGTGCCCATGGGAACTCCCAGAACGCTAACCACTGACTGCAAGTGTATTGGGATCCATCCCCTTGCACCAAAGTCAAGTACACAAGTGTCAGGGTTGGAGCAGCCCATCAAGTATTTGCATAATCCAGGAATCAGCTTGGAAACCTTCCACTGAAGTACATCTCCAAATTCTGCACCGACTATAACTGCACACTGGTCCGCATTAAAGCCTTTGCAAACTCTGAAAATTTTCATTGGAGATGATCTATTGAAAAGACCGCTCTGACATGTAAAAACATACAGACAGATGAGTTTTCATTTGAATGTACCAAACTTTAAATAATATGGTAAGAACCTCAGAAAAAAAACTTATGAACATGGAGACGCAGTACCTGATTTTTATTCCCCTGACCAACTTCTTCCTCATGTGGGGCTTGATCTTCAAGTTCAGGAGGTGCGCCATCATCCTGATGTGTAGGTGGCACTTGATCAGTTGCAACATGCTGAGCATCCTGTGTGTCATCTTCAAGTTGTGGATCTACAGGCTCATCCGGGACTCTAGTTTTCAATTGCAGCCTCTGCTTCATTCTTTTAAACTTGGATTAATTGTCCAGGCTTTGGCAAACTCTTAGGTATCTGAGAACGTCTCTTAGGTATGATTGGGAACATCATATACGACTGTAGGACTCCCTGCTGAAACTGAAAAGATGAAGCATCATGTTAATGAGACTACATATTCCAAAATCTAGGATATCATTTAAAATACATCTAAAAGAAAAGAAAAAATGTTGCACTGAAATTTAAATCTTATCTAGTGACACGTGCAGATCATGGCAGAGAAAAAAGAAGTATCGATCCTAACATGGAGTTTCCGTCTAACTTATACATTGTGGGTGAATAAACTGCAGACAACATAATCAGACGACTATCGAACTTGTTTTGATAGTACTCCTCTAATAGTGCTTTGTATTGTAGTTCAAAAAACACATCCAAAAAGTACATGTTAAAAACATGTATCGACACGGATAAAAATACATGTCGTATGTACACATGTACATGTGCACATATCAGACAAAAACTAAAAGTACATCCAGCATTATACATAGAGAACAAAATATTTGGATGATGCATTATACATGTGCATGAACACATATACATGTGCATTATACAGCTAAAAAAATATATGCAGCATGAAATGTACATCTAAAAAGCTAAAAAGTACATCCAGGATTCAAAAAAGGCATCAATTATGTATAATAACTTGCATGAAATGTAGATCGATGTCGTACATGCTTGCAAATGCAAAAAACATAAAAGTGAGCACAATGTAAGACCTTAGATGCTACCAGAGGCATAATTACATGAACCAAAACCTGTGATTACTGTCCAAACCCATACAAAACACAAGCCAAAATCAGGCACATGAACTTGTTGTGATATTTTGTATGCACCAACAGAACACAAAAAAAAACTTTCATGCTAACACAAAACACAGGTGTGATAGTCCAAATCAGTTCAGTAACTACTCAAAAACAGGAAGCAAGATCCACAACGAATTCCCCTATCAGTGTTCATAATCAAAGTTCGAGGGGATTGTGATGATTTGGTGCTAACCGATTGGCCTTGGGAGCGTGAAGTAGCCCTTCCACACGATCCTCTGGACACCTAGAAAAATCCAATCGACACAGAGATCAGAAAAGCAACTACAAAAGCACCAGCACCACACGTAAGCATGACTGCCTAAATCGGCAAGCGAGATTCTAGGGTTAAGCATCACTGACCTTGCGGGAGATACACAGAGATGATCCGCCGCTCGCCTCCTCAGATGGTGGTTGAGGTAGCCCAGGCCCAGCTCATCCCAGTTTTCCTTGCGTCCGCCGGTGTTCCCCTCGATTTCCCGGAGCGAGCTGAGCCGCGCCGTCCAATCGACGCACACCCAGACGACGGGCGAAGACTGGCGCGCAAAACTAGCAACTGGATTCGACTCGACGCCGGAGAAATCGCGGGTGATTTGGGGGGCGGATCCCTCGCGGCGGGCGGAGACGATGGAGGAGAGAGGTGCGGGGTCTGCTCGCTCCGGGAATTTTGTCGGGACGTGTCGACGCGGTCTGGGCGAATCTGCGTCACACGATCTCGATCCGACGGACGCGACGAGTGAGCACGCTGTAAGGACGCGAGAGTGCCCAGGCACGGATTAGATTTTGCGTTATCTTATTCCCATGGTTGCTATGTCTTTTTTGCTATTGCATGTATGATTTCCACTTTCACTAACGCACCACGATGAATAATTGACTAGACATTTCGGTATGATTGATAGGCTTATTATTATTGTTGATCACTAGATTAACTAGTTGGTGAATTGGAGGTACGTGTCCCCAACTACTAAAGCTCAAACTCACACTATTTTTTTAATCATGGACCACACGAGCATGCATTTTACACGCACACCTTGAGAATGTAACAAAGATGCAATGTTAGATCTTATAAAGCAGCTATAACGACAAATTTATTGCCAAACGTTAGGAAACAAAGAGGCTACTAAAAGTTGCAAAAACTGCTAATGAGAATAAAGGAAAACTAGAATGGGGCACATGACTAACATGAGTAAACATGCTATGGTACATCACCATCTCCTGATAACAATAGTTATGCCCTGCTTTTGCCCAAAGGGCAACTTCTCCATGCATGGATGGTTTCCAAAACCGTGGAATTATTGAGAGGCAAACTTTTGTGTCATTTCCCTCGAAACGTACGTTATGAATTAATTAATAAATCATCCACAAACAATGCAAAATAAGCTAAAATCAGGTGTAAAAGTATGCAGAAAAGTATTTTTCTCTAAAAATACCAGCTATTCGAAAGGATATAGCACACACACATATTTTTTTTTTACAGATTTTAGGTGCAAAAGCTCTGCTCTAGCTCTAGTAACAATGGTAGGCAGAGTCATAAGAACAAAGACACAGTTTCCAAAAAAGGAAAGAAACCCTAGTTGGGTGGTTCGTGGGATATTTACTAGTGACTTCAATCGAGGGTTTTGGTTACTAGTCAGGAAATCCACCCGGTAACCAGTTTTTCCGAGCACCTACGGGAAATGGTCATACCAAGCAAAATTACCCATTTTGTTGATAATTTTGAATTATCATGAGAACACTCGGTAAATAGTCATACCAAGGAATTTGAGTTTAAACTTCAGTTTTCAATATTTTTTGGGGGTAACCTGTCGGAATTTTTCGTACCGGAAATCCTGACCCGCATCGGGATTTTTCTTCCTACGAGAACCAAAACCTTGCTTTAACCTTGGGGTTGTACGAATTCAATTAATCATTCAGTAGTGGTGGGTATGTGCCTATACCGTGTGCCTCCACCTCGTAGATTATAGGCTTATACTCACTGTTCAAGATAACTTCCGATATTCTGATCACTGTTCAAGATAACTTCCGATATTCTGATAAATCGGGCGATTTATCGCTTCTCATTGTGTGACCGATAAGATAAATTAATCGACCGATAAATTGGCTGATATGCCACTAAATTGGCTGATATGCCTATAGACCGGCCTATTTATCCTTATATTGGGTCGACCGACAAGTTCCCGATAAACGATATCTCCAACATTGCTCTGTTTTGTCAAAAGAAATTGATAGCGGGTTGCAAAAGAATATTACTGACATCAAATGGTTATCAACTTTCCCCGTACATCACTAGATTGTGCCGCACACTGACAAAATAAAACAAATACACATCCAACGACCTAATGCCATTGCCGTCCTCGTGATGTCGCCCATCACAATGTTCCTGCAGTGGGCTTGGATATTCCACCATCTCAAAAGGCCGTTCTGAGGTTGGACAAGTCTCGATGCGCACCATGTATCGTGTGCTGCGCGCACTGCATGCACGGCCGACCTGTGTTTCGTTCAGAGCCTGACGAAGAAGACGGCCAGCTCCGGGCCGGTGCCGCCGCCCTGGGGTGCCACCATGTAGAGCGACTCCGAGTCCCGGGAGCCGACGAAGTGCTCGAAGCAGCCGCGCATGTACGCCACCTCGTCGTCCGGCGACGATCCCGCTGCCGCGGGGAGAACGCCGGCGCCCATGGACACCGCCCGCAGCGTCTCCATCACCGTCAGGTCTTCGTCCGTCGCCTGCCGCCGTACCGCGTACCCGGTTTTCTTCCCGTTGCAGACATGGTCCACGCGCTCTCGTCCAGCAGCGGCGCCGGGCGCCTCGGCGGCCTGGCCGGCGTACCGTCGCCGGCACCGGTTCCGGCCGCGCGGCGCTCCGTCTCCAGCACGATGCGCGCGCCGGCGGGTTGCCGAGCTCGCGGAGCAGCGCGTGCGTCTGGAGCGCGAGCTCCACCACCAGGCTCGGCAGGGACCGGGGCGTCTCCTGCAGCGCCAGCGCGACGCGGCCTTTGCGCCGTCCGAACAGCGTGCCCGTCACGCGCCGGCACGGCCCCCACCGCCAGACGAGAACGACACGACGTGGGACAGCAGGTGGGAGTCGGCGGCCGAGGAGGTTGACGCCGCCGCAGCCATCCCGCACGCCGACCCGGCCGGCATCCTCGCGCACCGGGGCGCTAGGATGGGGAGCGCGCTGCGCAGCTTCTGGAACAGCCGCGCCGGCCGGGAGGAGCCGCGACCGGACCGGTGCTTCCGCGACGGCGCCTCCAGAGTGTGGCCCGGCGTGCGGGCCGGGGACTGTCCGGGCCGTCCATTCCCGTCGTCGCTTGCGCCGCCATCGACCGAGGAGAGGGACGACGTCCGCGTGCTGGTGCTGGTGCTCGCCGCCGGGGTCGTGCCGGAGGACGCCACGCTGCTGTTGCGGCTGTGGTCACCGTCCATGTTGGTTGGCGAATCCCATCGGCTGGCGCGCGCGCGCGCGGTGGCCGGACGCCGAGACGAACGTACGGCAGGCAGCTAGCTCGTGCAACGGTGCGGGCTGGAGGCGGGTTTCGATGGCTGTTGTTATCTTGTGGCGGTTAGGCTTGCTGGGTCATCTTGCTCCCCGGCGGTTCGGGGCACTGCCTTGTTTCGCGCGCAGCTCTGTCGCGCCATATTTGGGCTTTGGATTGGCCACGAGGGCAAATCGGTGACCATTTCACTTCTTCATACAATTTCCTATCTCTCGGTTGATCATGGATGTAAATGTTTTTTCCAGATTAACTGAAAATCAACCGTGTTTTTTTTTGTGATTCCTCTATGTGCACGTGCACAAAAGGTTGTGTAGCTTTTCACGTGGCCATCGAACAAAGATGGAGATGTAGCCTGCGAGTGAGCCTCCAGCACATTGATTTTTTTTTTAGAAGGACGGCCCATAAGGCTTAAACGTGCTCATGTATATCGGTGGGCTTCAAGTTACACTGTGGTCCAGCAAATAAAAGGAAATTACAATAAGGACCTCCACAATTACATCAAGAACCTCTTAATTTTTCTAAAAACGTGATTAGATTCTCAGGACTCTTTTCCACCGCACCAAGATGACGTGCTCGACAACCAGAACAGAGGAGGCAGCGCTGGTGCCGAACTACTTGGTCTGCAACCTCTGAGCAACCCTAGCTGGAGGCAAAGATCCTCCGCACTTAAGGAAGAACACCCAACACCTCATGGCCGAAGAGGGTCACGCCCCGACCATAGATAGCAGAGGCAAGGCGTGCGGGGCCACCACGAGTCCTATGCTTGTGGACACCATAAATATGAGCACACCATGCAGACCGCAGGAGCCCACAATCCTCGTCCCTCTTGCCCCTAGCACCACACTGGCTACAAGGGAGAAGAGGAGACGAAGAAGCAGCCACCTCCACACCAGCAACGACCTCCAAACAAGGAAGATCTCAATGGAACATGATGAACCCGAGCTTATTCTAGTACATACCCATGGATCTGCACAGGGGCGGATCTACCTTCCCTCCAGCCCAGGCCGCCGCCCGGGCTTGCCGGCTGACAATCCCTTGTATTTTCTAACTTTGTAAAGTAATTTTAGACGAAAAATGGGGAATTAGGCATGTTTGCCTGGGCTTCCAGAAACTTCTAGGTCCGCCACTGGATATGCGCCTCCAGCATGCCATCTAGCATGGAAGCAGGCGGAACAAAGCTTCTCCAAGCCGTGGTCGCCACTCGCCACCACGCCGGGCAACGAGGAAAGGAAGACAACATCTCGCCATTCGCTAGATGGGACCACTCAGCAAACGCTAACCTCCAGGGGACAACCGTGGTGGGGGTGTCAAGAGCCGACCATGTCCCGAATTAAGTGTCAGGAATTTTTTACAGAATGCAAACAAACCATTTGGAATTTCAAAATTGGTTAACATGCACAAAATTGGCCATGCATCATGCATGGGGGCATGTCGACGTCTGTCAGTTCAGTGGCTAACTATTTCTCCCATTTTTCTTTTGCCTCGATTATGCATGTATGATGCGTCGACTTGATCCCTCCATACAATTGATCTAGTAATCTCATCTTGCAAGAGAAATGATCGAGTAGTAACTACCAGATCAATCAACTGATACATGAGAATGGACCAATTCAATATGCTTTGTGCGTCCTCATTGTGTTTCATAATTAAGTGTAACAAATTATGCGGACAGTAGTTTTTGACATTAACTTGTCAAAGTTCTCCTGTTGTGCCTGAAGATACAAGATTTAATTAGGCCGTAAAAGTCAAACTGCATGCTGCCTCTAGACTTGGCCGTTGCTTATACTTTACTCAATCTGTTCCGGTGATTAAGATGTATTTTACTCCGTTAAGACAAAATTCGATTAATACGCGATTTATGTGATACAAAATCACTATCATAACATATTAATTTTGAAAATGAATCCATTGGAACAAATTACACGCCATATAACGTTCCTGCGCCGCTGATTTGTGCGTCGACTTGTTGGATGAATCAAAATCCATGGATGACCTCGTGGCCGTTCTCTGATAACTGAAGACCGGACCGGAGATCTAGTAGTCTTCAACGCGCATGTTCGATTTACATGGCACAGACCAGTTCCGCGGTTAGTCCGGTCAGCTGCTCGCTCGATGGCACACCTATAAGTAGAGATCATCAACTGCACCAATGAATCCATCAACGAAATAACTCGAAGAAGTAGTACAGCATCATCAACAACACAGAGAGAACCACGCCGTTGCTCTCGATCAACGATAGCGTGAGCTCGATAGATCGATCGATCGACAGCTAGCTAGCCACGCGCAACAATGGCGTCTCCTGCTTCGCCCAGGATCCTCCCCCAGCTGCTGCAGTACGTGTCGTCGGGGCAAGGCACCGGCGGCGAAGGTGGGGCCATTCATGACGCTTCTCTCCTGTCCCCCAAGCTGGTCGGAGCGGCGACAAGACCGGCCGCGCCCCCTCGGCCAGTCCCGTATCGACTGGCCGCACTCACGCCTCCTGGCCCTCCAAGAGAAGGCGCCGGCGGCAGTGGCGGCGTCCATCATTAGTGCTTCTTCCTCTTGACTCCTGACCTCTATGATAGGATTATATGAAGGAGCTGGGAGACGAGAACAATCGCGACTAGTAACTACAGGTCTCTTCCGCTTTGATGCACCCACAAATTGTGATATTGTAGTGCGTACATAGTGTGTGTATAGTATACTGTATAGCTAAAGTGTGAATGTGTATAGTGTACCTGTTGTTCATGAGCTGAGGTTCGGACAGATCGAAGTGTAATAAGCTGAATTTCGCTTGGATAAGAAAATTAACATTACCATACCAGAAAACAACAGAGAGCTTGGACCTCTTCCCTTTTCCCCATCTACAGTGAAAAGGGCGACTTTTGGGCGACTCCGCGTGTGCCAGCTCGCCGCCGGCGATCCGTCGGATCCCTCGCCCTCCGGCGGCCGCTTCGGCGGCGGGAGGACGGGGAATCCACGGATCCCGGTGTGTACATAACTTAGGTGTGCGTGGGGGTGTGCTAGCTGGCGGCGCTGAGGAGGTAGCGGTGGCGCCGGAGTGGCTTTTGGTGGCGGTGGTCTTCTTCTCTGCCGGTGCGGCTCCTGTGGAGCTCCGCCGCGGATCTACTGCCCCGTCCTCGTTCGCGGCTCCCCGGAGTGCTCGAGAAGACTTCCCCTTCGCCGGAGTCCGAGAGGTGGCGGATCCGGCGGTTGTTGATATTCAAGGTGCGGTTGCTGATGGCCAAGCTGGTGCTGCGTCCGTCGTGCAGGGTGAAGGTGCTTCGGCACTCAGGTGCGTCGTCTTTCTGCTCGCGGGGGGCCTCCCAGTCCAAGGTGTCGGAGGTGCGGCAGGTTTTCGCCGACGCAGAGGTCTGCTCGTCGTCGACGTCATCGCCGGAGCTCGGGAGGGCTTCGTTATAATTTTTGTTGTTTCCTGGACTTTTCTGTATGAATCTTGTCTGATGTAATTGTATTCTTCCTCAAAAAAAAAATTAACATTAAAATACCATAGTGTTCGAAGATGCAATGTTGATCCGTATTACTCCACTATACACATTCACACCTGTTATATATCATCAATGCTAATGGTAATTTTGCTTTAAGGTCCAGCATGCCCTATAAACTAAAGATCGTTTTTTTTCGCGAACTAAAGATCTTTATATTTGCTGGAAATTGTAGATTTCATATCTTCTTCCAAACTGGGTACCTTCTCAACTTTGAACCCCCGGTTGTGTTTCGTTCATGCCCCTCAAACTGACAGTACCTACAGGATAGGCCGAGCGAACATCACATATAAACCAAATCCTCCATCCGAGCGATGACGATTTCTTGTTTACAACTCTAGCGTTCCCACTCTTTGATCCAAGCAAGCACGAGCATTGACACGAGTGCCTTGCATGTGCTGCGAGCAATGACCAAATACTTCCCGCTCTAAGTGGAATTTACTTCTAAGAAATTTGATGAGGCAATTGCTCCACAACTTCTCCTTCTAGGAGCAATATATACTGAGAGCGACTAGATCGGCGCCTTGACGGATTCGGAAACTTCCAGAGGGCTGGAGAAACAATTTGAGATATCAAATCTTTGAACAAAATTGCTATAGCAAGTAATAAAATGTATAGGTTGCCCTGCTGATGCTGAGTCTGCCCATAGGGCTGAGCGCCGGCGCTAGGGGGTGCGAAGGATGCACACGGACGCAGCTCCGCGTGATCTTTCCTCCTTTTATTTTCTTTTTTCTGTGTTGAGAACTCTTTTGTGTACTAGTGATAGCCGTGCATAAGCGTATAAGGGTCAGGTCCCGGGTTCGAGTCCTCACTTCTACCTTAATGACAAAGCCGGAGTGGAGTCCCCCCTCCGGTCTTGTATATTTATAAGTGAGGTCTAAAACGGGACGTAATATTTTTTTGGGTGGAGATTGTCGTGACGCGTGCTACATGCTGCGCTCTGTTACGACGTTTGTCGTAGAGAGCCGGGTGGATGCGCCCATTTAAAGGCATGACACCAGTACACGAGAATGCAGTGCATCACTAGTTCACTACTGCAGCGAATAAAAACCAAAACATGCTCTCACGGCAGAACATAGAAAATAGTGAAAAGACAGAACATACAAGACAATGCAAAACATGCACTCCTACCATAGGAATCAACACAAAACATACACTCGGAAAAGAAATAGAAACAATGTAAAACATGCATTCAAGGCAAAACATTAAAAATGTGTCAAACATGCACTTAGGGATGAACATACAAGACAGTGCAAAACGTGCACTGAGGGAAGAACATCAGTGCAATAAAATGCAACACAACAGCTAAGGGTAGGACATGAAAACACAACCAGATAAGACAAAACATCCACTCAGGAGAATGCAACCGAACATAGTGCAAGAAAAAAGCCATTGCACTACAAACCCGAAGACAATGCAATCTATACACTCTATACAGTGTAAGAAGAAAAATTAGTCGAAACATATCAAAATGGGATATAGTTTTGAAAATTCGACGCGACTAGCACGCCGTGAGTACGGACCGTAATTTGGATGCTCGTTTTAAAATACTAGTAATGTTGCACGTGCAACGCACGTATTGATTAACATATTATTTTGAGATTACAGAATCAAAACTATTTAATTAGAAATTATTGAAGCCATAACCTAATATCATTACCCTTAACCGTAAGGAGGGGGATGCCTAAGGCTCGGCTTGCGACTGGACTGAAGTCGTAACAAGGTAGCCGTACTGGAAGGTGCGGCTGGATCACCTCCTTTTCAGGGAGAGCTAATGCTTATGCTTATTGGGTATTTTGGTTTGACACTTCTTCACGCCCAAAAAGAAGGCAGCTATGTCTGAGCTAAACTTAGATATGAAAGTCTTCTTTCGTTTAGGGTGAAGGAAGACCATAGCATCTATGAATCCATGAGAAATCAAAGACAAGGTTCTAAAGAACTATATGTTGTCTATGGTAAATGCATTTATGTGAAAACACAAGGAGAAGCATCTGTTCCAGCAACACGATCTCCACCACCGGCTGCACAGATGATTGGACTGGTATACCAATTTAAATCTAAATAGTTATATGTGCTAACAAAACTCGTTAAATTAAGTGATAATAGCAGCAGGTCATATAAAAAATGTGGAGCACAAGTTTTAAGTTTCATCTATCATAAAACGACAGCGAAGCAAATATCGCCATTAACAGAATTCAGATCATGACATCATATATATGCTTAGTTTGGTCAAGACAAAGGCATGAAAAATAGGTGCTTAACCAGAGGGACATAAATTCCCACATCTTGTTGATACAACATATCATATATGCAATATAAAGATGCATTCATATAAGATCAATTCTGATTATAATAGGCTGCTTTGTATTAATTACAATGCTTCACGGATGGATGAGATCAAGGATGTAACATTGACCTTGATGCAAGCAGGACCGGAGGAAAAGGTGTGTAAACATGTTAAAAAATATATATATAAACCTGAAACAATAATTAAAGGGACATGCTGACAAATCAGTACCATCTTTAAACTGCTCTCTCTACTTTATACAACACAAAAGCACGTCCAAAACCTCAGGAACTCTCAATGTATTGAACAGGTGTATCAAGAAGCTCCAGCACGTCGTTTGGAAAAATCTAAAGAAATTTCCTGAAACAATATAATGTTTTTACCCATAGATGTCTGATATCTTTTCCCCTCTGACCTCTCATAATTCCCTTCTTAAGGCTACAAACATAGTAGTACTGCATCTGTATTTCATATTCCATATAGGCTGCGAAAATATATCTGTAATAAGTGTATGGATTCTGCAATCAGGTCATCACTAACTCATATATGGTGTGGCTGGTTTTATAGAAGCTTAAAACTAATCATAGAAATTAGAAGTTGTTGACACAAAGAATCCAACAGAACGTGGAGAATTTACGAAGTCAACAGGATAGTACATACACACGTCAATGGCACTGAAGCCTGCCTCAGTCGTCCCATGGTCCATCGATTCATGAAGACATGGTATGTGCCCAGCCTGGTGAGGAATCAACGTGCGCTGCTCCGGCACTACCGTCCGGCCGGCCGCCGCCCCAATCCGTAGATCGCACGAGCAACAGAATAGAGCCAGGCATGACAAGGTGAGCCGAGCGGCAGACAGAGTCGCGATATTCAGACTTCAGCAGCTTGGGCATGCACCTTCAAACAATCAGGCGATGAAAAGAGAGAGACCTCGCAATAGAGCATTAGGAAATCCTAAATAACACAGACCGGAGAACAATTAGATCGATTTCTCACGCACAACCTTGTAGCCGATCCAATTTTGATTTTGAGCTCGAGTTATCTGAGCAGAGCAGAGTTGACGTCGGGGAAGTAGGCGTTGGCTACAGCCGTCTTCGCCCCAATTCCTTGGGCGAACTTATCGCGGATGAATCCCCTGTTCCATTCCCTGTCTCAGGCGACCCTAGCGACGACCACGGCGAATCGGCGATGGCAAGTCAAGCTTCAACAGCTCCCGATCATGGCGGATGTGGGAACTCGGTGGAGAAGATGCGTGGTAGCCATACTCGCAGGAAGTACCAGAAGAAGGCGATCGGAACACATCTCCACGCCATCGTACACCTCTCCGCGCACCGCTTGGCGTCCGGGCCCATGGCGCCACCGAAGACCGAACTCAGACTTGGCAACGGCGAAGGGCAGCGGTGACGGAGGGGACGGGGATTGGACGATGGCGTGGGGAAGGGCAGGTCGACGCAGACAGCCGCCTCTTCTCTCTCCAGCTCCACCCTCCACGCCGCCGTGGAGCTCCGCCCCGCCCGGCGCAGTTTCTGCCCCGTCTCACGCGAAAGACACAAATGACGATTCGCAGATGTGTTGATTTTGGCTCAACACGCACCAAACAATCTGGTTCATTGATCAGAGATCGTATGGCATATATTTAATGTATCCGATCAAGTTTGCTCTTTTAATAGTAGTACTAGCTAAATGCCCGTGCTTTGCTACGGATTTTTTTTTTTAAATGATTTGAATTTCAGAAATATGCACGTTTTTTCATTCTTAACCCTTCACCTCATTCAACGATGCCGAGAAATGTGAAACCAGCTTCCCATCTGGTTGTGCTCAACTACATGGTGCACACAGGCACAACTATAGTTGTCCGCCATCAGACATTCAAATTGAAAATTTTGTGTTGTGACAACCCGTGTGTTGCCCGCACACAATACCTTGAGTGCAAAGTGGTATATGTGAAAAGAACAAACATAATAAATACCTAAATAACACAATGCAGTAACTATATTTTTTTCACAAGTTTTCGCTCCAATTTCTATCAATTGTTACATCGTACAAATCTTGCAGACTTCATAGGAGCAATTTGTCACCTATCTGCTGGCTCTGCAAACTTGCATCATCCAATAATTAGCATTCCAAACCTTTTGGACAACAGACTCTAATTTGACTGACCAATCGATTTGTTAATGGTTAAGTCTACATCCAATGATAAATATCGAGAGTGAAGACATTTGTATACCAGGAAAGAACTATATAATTAAAACCAAAGCACTTCTCTATAATTTTTCAGCAATCTCACAGATCATGTAAAATGACTCAGTGCTCTTCTACAGCTACATCAGGCTTAATACCCTTTTACTTGAAATCTTGGATTCAAGAACATGCATATGCATTTACAATTGTTTATAACTAAAACAAAGGTAGCATTCTTAGACCTCACGGTGGGCGTTCGGGTTACCCGAAAAAACCGGGTCGGGTAAATCGGGTTTTATGAAATTCGGGTTCTGAGAAATGAAACCCGAGATTCTGCTAAAAAAATAAGAACCCGACAATTCGGGTACCCGACATTTCGGGTTCGGGCTCGGGTTTCCCCGATTTGCCCGAATAGAGAGCATGGGCAAGAGCAGCGCTGGTCGGCCGAGGCGGCGCTGCACCTCACGGCACTGGTCGCCGTCGTGGTTGCGCCCCCGCGTCGGGAAAAAGGGAAGGAGAGGAGGGCGGCCGCGTTGCGTGCGAGGGCGGCGGCCAGGGACGGGAAGATGCCGGCGGCTGCGCCGTGTGCGAGCGCGGCGACCAGGGACGGGAAGATGCCGGCGGCTAGGTCTTGGGCATGCGACGGCGAGTCACTGAGTCGACGCTCCTCCGGGATGGACGCCAGCGCCCCGGACCACGGCGAATCGAGGCTGGCAGCCGCAGCCGGAGGAGCACCTTGGAGAAGAGCCTCCGGAGCAGAGCCGGCAGCCTCCTCGCGCGCTTCTTCCTGCCGGCGGCCGCTGCCGGCGCCGTGGTGGCCCTCCTCGTCGCCGTTGTGGCAGTGGTCCTCCTCGTCGCCGTTGTGGCCGTGGTGGCCCTCCTCGTCGCCGTTGTGGCCGTGGGTGAGAACGAGATGGGGATTGGAGCAGTGGATCGTGGGTGAGAACGAGATGGAGTTGGAGCAGTGGATCGTGGGGGTGAGAACGAGATGGGGATTGGGGATGGGGTCGTTGACTCCCTGGATGAGAACGAGAGGTGGGAACTGGGAAGTTGGGTGCTGCCGACCTGCCGTGTTGGGCCTTGCCAAAGCCCAAAGCGAGGTATTTCTTAACTGGGCTTTGATTATTTCGGGTAGTTCGGGCAATTCGGGTTCCGTGGGTTCAAACCCGATTTTCCTGTATAAAATTCGGGTATTCAGATCTGCTACCCGTTGCAGGCATCGGGTTGGTCGGGTTCGGGTAGTTCGGGTTCGGGCTCAGGTTTTTCGGGTTCGGGGTTCGGGTTTCGGGTTTTATGCCCACCGTGACTTAGACCTCTGGTTTGCCAGCTAGCTAATGCGTATATACTACTTAAACTGGCTTAGCATCCTTTGGTTAAACTTGCTTAGCATTCAAGAACAATGCATATTTTGGTTTTAAAAAGGAAAATTGTTGTCTATACTCAAGGAATGAAACAAAAGACGGTACCAGTTATGATAAACACCAAGTTATTCTGTATTAACACAAAATAATTAGCTCTAAGTTAGGCAAACAATCAGATGAATATATCAACATATTTCTTACTTAAAGCTGCTTTAGGTGAAATAAAAGAAGAGAACTCCAATTGCCCGTGCGTTGTGGGGCATAAATATCTTAGTGGTGCCACACTAATCCTGCTAAGCATGTAATTTAGAATTGTTCTGCTATAAAAGCCAGTTAGCACTAACTCGATGCTTCATCTTTTCAATTCCAATCCGAGTCAATATCATGCCATATATGTGCCTCATGTCCTCTCCTCTGTAGTATGCTTGCAGAGTTCCCCTATAAGGAATCCGTTTGTTTACAAAATAATTATGTGAATATCAATTTAAATATATTTACTCAATGTAGAACAGATAAACTGAAAACGGTGGAGAACTCTGCTGACCAGCAGGATTTTTTTTGATTAAACATAAATGCTTCGGTTTACATTGGTAAAATAATAAATAACAGCTTTATACAGTATAGACTCAAAAAAATAAATGAAGTTTGTATCCAAAAATATCAAAACAATTTATCATGAGACTTCATACAAATAAAACATTCATGCACTTATGTTTACTATGTAAAAATAAATAAAACATCATCGGAAGGTGGACGGAGCGGCCAGGGCGAGCTACTCCTATTCGGTAGCTGGACGGCAACCTCCCACTCACCATCGGCAGCACGGAGAGTTCGTCCTCGTCGGAAGCGGCGGGGTGAGCTACCCCTAGCCATCGGCGGCGCAGCGACCTGCTCCACTTCGGCAGCTGGACGACAGCCTCCCCGTCAAAATAGGCGCCGCGGTGAGCTTGTCCTCACCATGACCGGCGCGGCGAACTCGCCCTCATAGGCTGCGCCGTGACGGACACCTGCTCGACAGATATTGACGCTAGCAAAGGCTGAAAGGCATGCTGTGCAACTTTCAGCTCGACAGCTTGCTTCTCAGTCGAGCCAAAGCCATCTACGCTGCCACCGCGGCGCCGGCCGCGTGTCGTCACCACGCAGTGGACGCCGTGCCCTTCCAGGAGCACTGTGGGTGCTGGGTGCTCATTAACTCCGACGCATCCAGTTATCCAACTGATTTTGAAACAAAACAATAGTAGGTCGCCCTCGTTCTTTTCATGGCCAGAGAAGAGCTCTGCATCCTTTCGTCGCGTTCAGGGCAAAATCTGGTCGTGCTGCCGTATTGGTTGTGGGCTTGGCTAGTTTCCAATTAACTATCTCGGCATCCCGATTCACTTTAGGAGGCTAACGATAGCTCAATGGAAACAAGTTGAACAAAGACTACAAAAGAGGCTAAGTAGCTGGAAAGGAAAATTGTTATCCCTAGGGGGAAGATTGGTACTCATAAATTCAGTCCTAACCAATATAGTACTGTATATGATATCTTTATTTCAATTACCAAAGGGAGTCTTGCATCGATTGGATTACTTTCGATCCAGATTCTTTTGGCAAGGGGATAGTGAAAAAAAGAAGTATCGGTTGGCTAAATGGGATGTAGTGTGCCGTCCTAAGGACCGTGGTGGTCTTGGGATTCATGATCTTCAGGTCAAGAATCGAGCTCTTCTTGGTAAGTGGATGTTTAAGCTACTGACGGAAGAGGGGGTGTGGCAAACCCTCCTTAGGAAGAAATACATAGGCTCAAGTGCGTTATCACAGGTTTCTTGGAAATCAGGTGATTCCCATTTTTGGGCGGGCCTAATGGCGACGAAGAAATTCTTCTTCCCATATGGCTCTTTCTCCATTAAGGATGGGTCTGAGATAAGGTTCTGGGAGGATACATGGTTGGGTACTACCCCACTCCGAGAACAATATCCAGTGCTATATGGTATCGTCCAAGGACGTCACAAGAGCGATACGCTTGCTCAGGTATTGGTTGATAACCATCCCACTGTGACGTTCCGGAGAGATCTTGTTGGACCCAGGCTAGCATCTTGGCATGAGTTGCTCTAGCGACTCGCTTCTGTCAATTTGACTCAAGGGTCTGATGAGTTTCGGTGGAATTTACGCACTTGCGGTAAATTCTCCGTGGACTCCATGTATACAGCACTAATCCAGCCGGAGGTGTCAGTAGATAATAATAAGAAAATCTGGAAGATGAAAATTCCACTTAAAAACAAAGTTTTTGCGTGGTATCTTCGTCGAGGAGTAATTCTTACAAAAGACAATCTTGCAAAACGCAATTGGCATGGGAATAAACAGTGTGTTTTCTGTCATAAAGATGAGACAATCAAACATCTGTTCTTCGAGTGCAAATTTGCTAGTTCTATATGGTCCATCATACAGATAGGTTCTACTATTTACTCGCCTACAAGCATTGCTAATATTTTTGGCAATTGGCTGAATGGAGTGGATAAAAGGTTCAAACAACTTATTAGGGTGGCAGCGCTTGCCGTAATATGGTCGCTGTGTCTATGTAGAAATGACAAGGTTTTTAATGATAAAAATTGTTCTCTTATGCAGGTTATCTACATGACTACTGCTACACTCCGTTCGTGGTCTCAGTTGCAACGTGTGGGGCATCGAGACCTATTTATGAAGGTGTGTACAAGACTGGAGGATACGGCGAGAGACTTTTTATCCCTACATGGATGGCAGCATAATTTGCGGATCGGCCCTCCACCACCTTAGGTGTTCCTACAATTTCTCATTTTGATATGTAATTCGCCTATTTCATTTTTCATAATTCAGACTTGGTTCGGCTGTGTGCATCTTGGTTATGCAGAGTCTGGGTGTAATGATTAAACACTTTAAGTAATAAAGACTCCCTTTATTTAAAAAATGTCCAGCAGCTCGCGGCCGCGCCGCTGCGACCAAGATCTGGCCACTGCGCTAGCCTGCGAGCAAGAGGTCACCGCGCCGCCGTGTGCGTACAAGAACTCGACGTGAGGCCGCCTGCGAGCTCGCCCTACCTCTGCGGAAACAACGATTCACTCTGTCGCCTGCATAGGGATTGGGGAATTAGGCACTAACTGCTTGCATGAGATTTTTTCCCCTTAATTTTCGGGTGCGGGAGCAGTTTCTGTTCCACGTTGGATCCACATGTAGGTAGAGCAGTTTCTGTTCCCGTAACCTCGTCCGCCCGTAGGTTTAGCATTGCAGTTTGCGAATTGTCTGGAGATGATTAGGGAAGTAATAATTACGGGATTAGGAGATCCGGAGGTGTGACGAAAAGGTGGGCAAAATGTGGAACCAAATTTTCTTTTTAGATAGGAGAGATAGATTTGGATGACACCTTATAAATAAGTTCAACGAATTATGTATATAACTTTGCATGGTTTGACATTTCTCAAAGTTTTTCTTCTGGCTGAAGGTACGAGGATTATTAAGTGGTCAAAGTTCGATAACTCAGCTTGCTGCCTCAAGACTTTCGACCTTTAATTGCTTAAACTTAGTACACTACTAAAGCAAATGAACCAGTCGCAATTAAGATTATGGAGTCAACATTGACATATGGGCACTTTGTCCGCTTGGGCGTAGCGCACGTACGCGCCAATGCATCTTGCGCCGTTGATTTGTTGGCTGGGATCGATCAAAATCCATGGACAACCTCGTGGCCGCTCTCTGGTAACTCGAGACCGGACCGGAGAGTCGTACTCGACGCGCGTGCTCGGTACAGACCAGTTCTGCAGCTAGCCAGGTCTCCTGCTCGATCGGTCTATTCCCGCGTGTCGCGTGGTGTGTCGCTCGACGGCGTCCTAGGCTCCTAGCTATAAGTAGAGCTCATCAACCGCGCCAATGGAGCCATCAAGTGACCAACTCGAAGAAGTAGGACACAGCATCATCTGCGACATTCGATCTTGCACTCGATCTCGATCGCCGGAACCGTGAGCTCGATCAGTCGACATCTAGGCAGCCACACGCATCAATGACTTCTCCTGCTTCACCCAGGGTCCTTACTCTGCTGCCGCAGTACGGGTCATCGGCGGAGGGCGCCGACGGCGAAGGTGGGGTTATTCATGACGCTTCTCTCCCGTCCCCCAAGCTGATGAGGGCGACAGCAAGGTCGGCGGCGCCTCCTAGGCCAGTCCAGCATCGACTGACCGCACGATCCGCACCCACGGGTCCTGGCGCGCCGAGAGAAGGCGGCGGCGGCCAGGGCGGCGCCATCCATTGAGGTCGATAACATGAAGACGGGCCGAAGACGAGATAGACTCGTGATAATAGTGGTGTCTAGCAGTCTATGCTGCTATGCATGTATAGCTATGGTGACATGGTGTATTGGTGTGTGTGGTTTATGTGCTTCATGACCTTAATTAATCTGGATAGACATAAGTACTTCGCTTGCAGAAACGAATCCCCGTCAATACAACACTGTGCATGTTCTTGCTTGTCCGATAAACTCCCTGAAAAATGTAAGGGTTTTGGAGGTACGAATGCACAATCAAAGGGGACCGGAAAGTGCTTTCGGAGAACGGGCTAGCTCCATAAAGCTTGTTTGTCGAATATTTTCGAAACGACACTTTAAAGTATCAAAATATCATGAAAAAAATCGTAAACGTTTACATAAAAATGACAAATCCGGACAAATCTGAAAATTTATGAATTTTGCCCTGTTCATATCTCAGATACAGGAATTTGTTATTTTCCACATAGTCCAAAATAATATATTTTACATTGATTTTCGCACACTGGTACAAATAATCATAGTCTACAACTAGAATTCTTTCCCTTTTTTACGAAACTCAGAAATGTCCTTTCTAATTTTGTTAAAAAAAAAAGAGCTCCACGGAGGCACGGAGCCTACCCTCCAAATCCCGTCCTCCAAAGGTGCATGCTAATTCGCTTTCTTTCCTGGCCACTACTATTTTCAAACATGCTAGCGGTCTGTTTAAACTTTGAACTAAAATTTAGACAGTAATAATTTGAATTAAATGTCGCAATTATACTTCAAAATCATCTATAAATTTAAAGAGCTTCCACCCAAAATGCAGAGGTTTCAAATGTGCACTGCACCATTTCGGTTTTGAAGTAATTCTAACTACCTACTACATTTCAGAGCTGTCGTCTAAAATGTTGTCCTTAGTTAAACTATGTATCATCATCGTTCTTATTATTATTATTATTATTATTATTATTATTATTATTATTATTATTATTATTATTATTATTATTATTAGCGTGGCACTATGTTAATCCACATCATTCAAATTGTTCCAACTATTGGATGTATAATTTGTGGCAAAGATTTCACGAGAGATTTACTAGTAATATGATGTTATGTTGATGTTGTGTAGAATATGTGTGTATACTTTCTACTATGATCTAACTCTTTTTAATAGTAGTATCAGAACAAGGTTTGTAGATTGGATGATGCATAGTTGGATGATCTAGACATAATCGATAAGGTTCTGATTGTTCTAAAATAAAGGCGGGCTTCGATAGATAGGGTGCCGGAGCGGAGCGAGGCGAGAGTCAAACGTGTAACGAGGATCCAAGCGGAACGGAGCAGAACACCATTGGAAATTTCACTCTTAGCCTTTGTCATTTTGTATTATGAAGTCATCTTGTTTATTCAAATGTCGCCCTTACATTTCTCAAAGTTTGCTAAATTAGACAACATTGAACACTGATTATGTTCACTGAAACATATATTTTTTTTGGGCAACATCATTGTGCATTGGATAAGGGACTGACCAATTCTTTATATATACATCAGAATATATCACACCTAATTCTTTCTTGCCCAGGCTAATTCTTTACTGAGATTTTACACAATTATAGATCTCAACATTATCTCCACACAAAATCATGTTTCGATTTTTGGACAAATAAAAGTGCAGATTTAAAAAAAAAAAAAACAGGAGCTATGTAGCTCAGCCTAGGGATGAAAACGGAGCGGATACGGACGGAACTGAGTGGTGCCAAATTTGTTTTCATATTTTTTGCGGAAGCGGAAACAAACACGGAAACCCCGGAAACAAATACGAAAACAGTTAATATCAAAAACAGATATAGACCGAATACGACACGAAAACGAAACGGAAAACGGATGTTTAACGGAACAAAGAGACCTCTTGAACGATGTAGGAAAACTCAACCAACTATTGCTATGACCATGATAGATGATACTACTATTTACAACCTCTGAATATAAACAACTGACTAAGCACGTGATGTGACTAAGAAAAAAACTAACACGTGAGCTACAGGTTGAACATGAAGGCAGCAACAAATTGACATCCAAAACTACAGCGTCACGGACTTGGTGAATTGGGAACGACTGAGATATTAGATAGGAGTAAAACGTTGTCTCGTCGATTAGCTTGACTCACTTCCATTAGATCGGAGTATTTGTTTTTAGCTGGTCGCGCAGGTTCCGCCGGAATACGCTATTTCGTATTTGTTTCTGTTTTCGTATAAAATATTCCGATTCCGTTTCATGGAATTCCGTTTTCGTTTCCATATCTCTGTTTCTTTTCTGTATTTCTGCAGAAAAGTCAGAAACTTTCCGTTCCGTTTTCATCCCTACCTCAGCCTATGTATCACTGCGCTCGCAAATTCGCAGTCTACATTATTTTTTCCTTTGTAGGAAAGTGGGTGATTTGACCCCAGCTGGTGTACCAATCCAAGTAGGAGAGTGAATTATTGGAGGCCGAGCTACATGGAGTTTGTTTTTTCAAAAAATCAAAATCTATATTTTTAGGTTTCCAATAATCGTGAAAAAGTCCCGGATGTAGAAATTGTCTAGATATAAATCATGCAAATTTACAGCTCCAAAATCGTTCTATTTTGACCGGTACAAAAAGGACAAATAAGGCAAAATTGTATATTTTGAAACTGTGTATTATACACCACACAGATCCACTTATTTGCCTTAATGTCCAGCCCAAAATACAACGACTTTGGAGCTGCAAATTTGCACGATTGTGGATCTAGATAATATCTACATCTAGGAATTTTTTCATGACTTTTAAAAACTAAAAAATGTTGATTTTAAGTTTTTGAAAAAACGAGCTCCATGTAGCTTGGCCTCCATTTTAGGTTTTCGTCCAAGTACTCGCTTCACATCAACGTAGCGACGTCATGAACCAAATATATAGGAGCTGCAATCGACCACGACCGGGGCACATATATGTGTATGCATCGTTTGTCAGCATTGGCTTGGCTACTTGACTCGCTACCAAACGACAAGGTCAACAAGTTAACGTGTATACCCCACCATAGTTGACTCAGCTGAACTGGACCCGTACGTTACGTACGTACTGTATGAGAGTGAGAGAGAGAGAGCTCAGAGAGGTACCCCAGCTGAACAGTATTACGACCGCGAGTAGAGTGGAGTGTAGAGTCCCTGTAGAGTGTAGAAGAAGAATAATTCTCAATCATATGTTAGGGCTTACCTGCCTCGTGATTGTCCGAGTTAATTATCATCAACATGCATGATCATTCTCCTTGTTTACTGTTGATTGATGGGTCAGTCAGTGGGCTGCTTCACCTAATATAATCGTTAGTATTGACTAACTGCCACTAGAGCCGCGTTCGCAGTTCACACACATCAGAGTGAGGCACATCCATCCATTTCTATATGGACGCCGTTGAATGGTACGTTGGATTCATTCAAAGTCTCAGTCCGTCGGAGCTCGATCTCGCGAGTCACCCTAATCGAAGTATTCCACGCGGATCCGCGCAGTTTTCTTGGCTCCGACCGGTTCAGCGGCTAACTTGGGAGGACGTCCACGGTTTCGGCTTTCTTGAGCTTGCTCCCCCATAAATAGAGCCCGCTAGCGGCATCCATGGACCAACAAAGAGACAGAGAAAGGGAGAATCAAGAGAACAAAACGACAGCTACCTTGAGCTCGCTCGACCGCCACCACCGGCGAAAATCAATGGCGTCGTCTGCGCCTTCGTTCCTGCTCCAGCTGGTGCGCTACGTGTCGTCCCTCCCGACCCAGTTCATGCGGATCCGTCCCCTCGCTGCCCCCAAGCCGCGGCCGCCAGGCCCGCCGGCGGAAGGCTCCGGCGGTCATGGTGGCATCATCCATGCCGCCTCTCCTCTCCCTCGCGAGCTCATGCGGGCAGCTGCGGCTCCGAGGAAGGGCGCCAGCGGGAAGACCAATCCGCCCAAGGGGCCGGCCGAGGGCAAAGGCGGCAGCGGCGGGATCATCCATGCCGCCTCTTCTTGAACTGCCTGAAGCCGTCAAGTGCTGTGCATTCATTTTCATGATGGGATGATCATAGAAGATGGCTCAAGAAGACCCAGCCAAATCGAGATTCTTACATGTTACTACTGCAGGTGCATTTTCACAGGCGCACTGCTTGAGGTTCATAGGAAAAACATAGTATACTCAGTTGTTCAAGTATGTTACAATCCACAGGCGTGTTCGTCTTGGCGCCATGGGACATGGGCGACCTGAACTCGATCTGTTCTGTTATCCTTTGTAATGAAGCCCCGCTCCTACGGATGCTTATGAAAAAGAAAGAAAATAACAGGCGTGTTCACCCCCAATGCTGATAGCTCCATTGAGTTTCGGCTCCTTGTGTTTTATCTTGACTAAGTTTTGCCAAATAGAAGTTGAAAATGCAGCAAACTTTTACACCCCCCAACTTTCCAACTTGCATACATTTTCACGGTAGTATTTCTCCCTAGATGTTCAATACTATGGACCATACTTAATTTCTAACATATTGAGCATGCATATGTCCATATTTCATCATTTGTATGACTATATGCGGGGCAAAAGGAGACGTTACCCGGTGGTGAGTGCTACTCATGGAAAACTGAAAATCGAATAACTGTCTCAAAGTTAAAAATTCAGCACACAATTAACCCTTTATTAGATCGAACCCTTTTCCCTGGCATGTAGGGGGTAACGACATGGTTACATCGCATAGCGTCGTGGGGGTAAAGCGCCACGGTATGCACAACACCGTGGGGTGGGGCAACATGGTTTGAAGCCTTACGGACGGGTCCCATGGAAACTGGAAAAATGTCAGATCTCAACTTTGTTACCCGGTTCATTTTGTGTTGAGCTTAATTTAGATGTAGGTTAGGTTTATTGATTTTCACGATCTACGCTGGAGTTTTGATTTGAAAACAACTTATTAAAAAATTAAATTAGAAACATGCCTTGCCATTTTTTCCTGCTCACCACGATCAACAAGGTTGAATAGAACTCCGTCCCAATGCAAATGTTATTCATATTTTTGTTATTTAACTTTGACCTTTAGATTGAAAAAAAATCATATGTTATATTGTATTATTATAAACATAATTCAAATATGAATTCAATGTTGTAATTTTTTTTCACGTATAATACATATTTTGTAGATAAAGGTTGGAACTCGAAAATAGTATGCCTCACCACCTAAGGGCTTCTTTGGATTGAAGTAATTCATAAATAGTTTGGAGGTTTCCAATCTATAGGATTTGTTCCCTAGGATTGAGCCCATT
This sequence comes from Poa pratensis, assembly GCA_947311845.1. Taxonomy (NCBI): domain Eukaryota; kingdom Viridiplantae; phylum Streptophyta; class Magnoliopsida; order Poales; family Poaceae; genus Poa; species Poa pratensis. The sequence continues at coordinate 80,271,579 of CAMZMU010000085.1, forward strand.
ACAATTCCTAAGGATTGCTAAGCACCCTATTCATCAACATGAGATGGAACCTCCTTTTAAGTTTTCGTTAAGAAAACCAATACACTCATATGCTACATCTCTCTATTCTCCCTCCTCATTCCTGCAAAATTCCCGTGTTTGTTTCCTGCACCATCCTAAGTCAGCTCTTACAAAATTATTGTGTTCAGAAATCCCGTAGGAATATGAGATACGTGTCATCTGCACCCCTAGACCATTTGGCCGCCGCCCCGTCCGTGACTAGGAAAGAATAGTCAACCAATCGGTCACCCCTCGATTCCTTTTAAAAATTACCCCACCAGGTTAATTCATTAGTTCCAACCAGCCATCCTGCTCCCTCATCGACTACAAATAGAGCTACCTGCTCTTCTCGCTCCTCCGTGGTCACGAACCCAATCAATCAATGCAACCCATCACCAGTTGCTCCTGAGAATCTATCACTAAAAGGGTCCCGAGCTACTGAGTTAGCTAGGAATCCATCTGTGGAAGATAGCCAGGCAGCCATAGCCATGGCCTCCTTCGGGCCCTTCATCTCACGCCGGCTGCCGCCGCTGCTGCTGCCGTTCCTCCTGTCATCCCGGCCAACGGCTCGCCACTGCTTCATCTTCTCCAGCGGACTCCTGCAGCTACACCGCCATTCTTCTTCTGCTGCTTCTTCTTCCAGCTGCCGGCAGCAACCACAGCCAGTAACCGGTACCGAGGCCGACGAACAAGGAGGCGCGGTGCAGCAGGGCAAGAAGGCGGCGTTCGCGGTGGCGGGAAGACAGCGGGCAGCTCCCGGTCCCAGCGGGCAGCTCCCGAAGAAGCCGAAGAAAGGAGGTCCGGCGAAGCCAGGTGGCCCGAAGGAAGGCTCCGGGGGAAATGGTGGAGTCGTCCACGCTGCACCAGCTTATTCTTCCACCTCTCCTTCCTCTCGCGGAGATGACAAGAAGGCCGAGTAAGCCATGTAAAATGCTCTGGTGATTTCTTCGCAAAAAGATATATTTGGTGATGCGTCGTCCAGGCTAATTAATTTGTGAGTGAAAGGATATACAGTAGAGTACTCCGTATGTGTGTTGTGTAATGTATTAAATGTGTAGCAAAACGGTGATTTGACTAGTAAAACCTAGCTTAATTATTGATGAGAATACATGCATGTATATGCTTCTCTTGTTTGCGTGTTACTCGGTTCGTGCATGCGTTCCTGAGTAACTGTAGCATCGATCGTACAGTACTACTCAGTTGAGTACTATCACTGGAGTATGCTTCAGTTGAGTATGACGACGGTCAGAGACGTCCTATGCATTTATCTGTGCTTAACGTCCGAGTCTACCCAACACATCTGGTAGTTATTGCGACAAACATTTAGGGCCGGTGTCAGGTGAAGCAGTTGATAAACCAGTGAATTCGCACCCAAAAAAAAAATGATAAACCAGTGGACGAATGTGACATGTGACATGTGTGAGCATGCAACTTTACAACTTAAACGCGGAAAGTGGCTATTGCTCCCAAACTCCAGTGGTCTCTCTATTTGAACAATTCAAAAATTATATTTAATAGTTTTGAAAAAATATAAAATAATCATGCATGTAATGATATTTAATTCAAACTTGTGAAATATCAATGGTAAAATCTTTATATTATAGTCTACACAAAAATATAGATTTGAAACTGTGCATTGCTATCCTTAATCAGATATGTAAATTTATCATTTTTTGTGTAGAATGGAATACAAAGTATTTCTCATTTTGATTTTGCAAAATATTCCATTTTATAATTGGATTACATGGACACATTGAAAAACCATTAGCTGTGTTATACGTGAGTGATCTTCTCTGAACCTGTTCAGAGTTGAGATACATCATATGTGGGCCGTACGTCCAAATCCAGCGCCTGCACAATTGCAAATTTAAGGCAAACGCTGCACACTGGTCAATCATGGCTAGTTGCCGAGGTGAGAAGAAGAAGTTTGATGGCAGCCAGCCGGAGTTGTTGTGATCTTCAATGTGCGCACTGGAGGTGCCGTTTGTATGTTCAAATCTCGCTAGCGTTTGTCTGCATCGTGTTGGCATTAGATCACGCGCGCCGTTCGCATTCTTCTGTTGCGATGCGGGAGCAGGTGCTAGAGGCGGAGGTGGTGGCTTTCCTCGGTATAATTAGAGCAGCTGTCAGCCTCAGCCTGCTACTGGGCACTGGTGGGGATGGTAAATTTGAATTCAAATATTATTTCTTTCGATTGGAAAACTGTATTAGTTTCTTTTGATTTGTTTGAGAGCACGGATTGACATGATGGAACACGACACAGTTATGTAAAGTTGGCTTCTTTATTAGTGCCACGCCTTGTTAAATTATCGTACAATTAATCATGCTGCAGACTGCAGGTTAATTAGCGACATATAGCTGCCCGTTTCATAATTTTAATCCAAATTTGAGAAACACAGAAGCAGAACTGTTGGGATTTGAGTGGTCTCCATCGGCCGGGAAAGCGTATGGCCCGGGGTGGTAGACTGAACTGAACGCTGACTTGGGCAAAGGTAATTCTCGGTATAATCGATGCCGTACGTGTGCAGTACTCAGTGGTGTGTGTTCGCAGGCGACTCATGCTTGTAGCCTCGCCACCAAAACAAAAACAATACGTATATTTTTTTTGCTAGCAGAGGAAACACAACAGATCTTACAGAGACCCAGAACACAAGAAAATTACAACAAATACCGCTGGATCTCGGCGACGAAGACGAAGACGGAGCTGCCGTTGACGCGCCGCTGCCCAAGCTCCCCAAATCATGGATCGCCGGAGCCCACCACGAGGCAAACGGGAAGTCTTCAACACCGCCTCCGAAGAGACTACTGCCGGCGCCGCCTGCACCGCCACGAAGATCTGATGCACCACCTCCGTCTCGAACTCACCCAGATCCGCCGCTGCCGGATCTGGCCGTGGTGACCGGAGCCGCAGAAATCCGCCGATTTCCGGACTCCAGCAGGTCGCGCGCGGGACGGCGAAGCTCCAGAGAACGCCACCGCCGGAGGGGATCCACGCCGACAGCAAAACTCGAACCAGCAGCTCCAGCACCTCCAAAGCTTCGCCGGCCGAGCACCTACCGAACCCTACGAACCCTACCATATATACACGCCGTGAGGCGGGCTTCCCCCACCCTCCCGCTGCCGGAGCAGCCGACGGAGGGTGGAACCCACGCCTCACCGGCGGAAGAGGTGGATCGAAGGTCGACTCTCAAAAATCGCCTCTGCGCACTGTAGCGGGGAGAGGATAAGGAGGGCGATACGTATATTGACCGAACCAAATGAGTCAATTCGCAGATTACATCCCGACGCACGTACATACTTACCGGGCCGATCATACATGTGAGTTGACCGGCCGAAAACGAGGAGGTCAAATACGCCCGACGACACTGTGGAGTAGTAGGTTGCTATTGCCAACGACTCCATGAAGCTAACAGTACCACCGACATCAACGTCGATGGGCATTCCTCGGTATAATTATGGCGGTTGTCAGCATGCTACTGTGCTCAGTGGGCATGTAGAAATTTGTAGAACTCTAAGATTTATTATTGTATTGTCATGATCCTGTGGGATATACACAGTGGTACATTTTGAGCTGTAATTGTAAGCTGAAACCCCAGCAGTTCAATGTTTGCTGTTAGGTGTACTTGGCCCTATCAGAGTTTTATTAAATTAAAGCTGGACTCTTAGAGCATCTCCAGTCGGGGCGTCCAAATGGCCGCCCAAAGGCCTTTGGGGCATGCCAGACACTTTTTTTGCCCCCACTCGCGCCGCCCAAATCAGTTTTCGGTCCGGCGCGGCCAAGTTTTGTGTCCGGCACGCCTAGCCCACGCGGACACTACGAAACTGCCGCGCCCCGACGCGCGGGCCACGCCTGGCAGTGAGACACGAGGCGGTGGGCGACCTAACTTCTGGTCAGCTATATTAATGACGGGCGGCGTCTCGGTTTCCTAGCCGGGCGCAGCGACGCGTCTCTTCACCTGCGGCGACGAAGCGTCTGCGTCACGGCGGCGTCAGTGCCAGGCGCTCCTTTTGAAGCGACGGCGTTAATGGTGTGGCAGGCGAGCCGTTGGCCGGCCGGAGTTAAGGCGATCTCATCCGTTCGCCTCCCTGGCCGCTATATAGAGCGGGTACCTCGCCGTCTCCAGCACAGACATCTCCACCGAAAACCACCGACGAAGAGGCGATCTCCACCCCACCAAAAATCTAGCCATGGCCCCTGTCGGACGCTCCACGGAGGAACAGACAGCGGCCCGCCGGTGCCGCCGTGACAATGCGCGCATGCGCGAGCCGATGAGGCGCTAGAACGACCACGAGGCGGGGTCGTCTACTCCGCCTCCACCTCCGCCACCGCCACCGCCACCACCTCCACCGCCGGCGAAGTTACTCACCGAAGCCGAGGCGCGCGAGCTCATCCGCACCAACACGCCGGTGCCGGCGAACAGCCGCCTCCTCGAGGGCTGGGAGACGAATCCAGTCCACGTCCCGGTTGCACCGAGGCTGGCCGGCCAGGCGCGCCTCGACTATATCGCCATGTGCGAGCAGACCATGTCGCCGGAGCTGTACGACGACGCCAGGTACGAGCCGAACTCGGCGTACTGGAACGAGCAGATCGAGCTCGAGTACCGGTACCGCCGAAACTCCTTCTTTGCCAACGAGCCGCCTGCGGAGTGGTTCGACTCCGATGACGACGTCCTCATCAACACCTCCGACGAGAGCTTCGCGGCGAGCATGGAAAGGGAGAGGGCACGCTACGAGGAGGTGGAGCAGGCTCGGCGCGCAAGAGCAGAACAACGCCGCGTGCAACCTCCGCCGCAGCAACCTGACGAACAAGCGGCGGAGAAGGTTGATGGTGATGATGGCGGCTCCGACGACTTCAGCTGGTCGCCGACGCCGGAGTGGGATCCCGGCCACATGCAGCTCGCCATCGAGGCTGACATAGCCTCCGCCGCCACCGCCACCTCCAGCGCCACCGCCCAGCCTCCAGCCCCGACCTCTGGCTACCTCTACTGCCTCTGCTCCGGCTGCCGCCGGGGTCATGTGCTCGCCGCCGCAAGGGCCGGCGACTGCTCAAACTGCAGGTGCCCGGCGTGCCACCCGACCACCTAGATTAGGTTTAAATTTTAGTTTAAATGAATTATGTTTGTTTTTAACGAATTTCAATGAAATGTAAGATCTTTCGTATGAAAAAATCGTATTTGAATTTTGTTTGGGCGGCGCGAGTGGGGTGCGACGGCGCCCAAATGCGCCTGGCCTTCCTTCCGGACAGCGCCCAATGGGCCTGTCCGGAAGGCCTTTGGTGGCCATTTAGGCGCCGCGACTGGAGATGCTCTTAGAGTCTTTTATTTAAGAAAATAAATATATTTAGTGGTACAGTGAGATAGACAGACTTGGAGTATAATAAGATCTACTCCCTCCGTTCACAAAAAGATGTCTCAATTTTGTCCTACCTTAGGCCAAAGTTGAGACATTCTTTTGTGAATGGAGGGAATATAATTCTAACTTGTATATGTACCGTAACAATATTCCTCGGTTGTAGCATGGATGAAACCGACGATTGCGACTGGATTTAAAGTCTTACGTGTCAATTTGTCATATCTTCCTCTCCATCATCATCAAATGTGTTCTTGATGATCTCTCCATCAATCCAATTTTTTATTATTTCGAACAATATAATTGAAACAGTAGACAGAAAAGTGCCCATAGCCACCTGGTTCACCCCCATCTTCGTGACCAGCTTAGTGACCAGATGTGGCACCTGATGCCGATGGAACAATATACTACATGAATGTACACCAGATGCCAATGGTCGTCGTTATAGGCTATGCAAAAGACAGTCGTCGACGTAGCTTTCTCGGCGTAACAAGGCCTGGTCACAGCCTATAATGCTGTCGGCGTAGGAAAGCCGTGATGTCACACACCTTCATTTTTTAGTCCAAACAATTATTTAAGTAAACAAAAAATGAAGAAATACTAATAATCTTGAACTCAAATAACAATAAAATGAATTTTAATTCATTTTTATCCTTTTTTCCATTTAATATTGAATAAGTCATTTTTGACACTTCAAAAATGGAAATGATATTTATAAAAAAATTGGAAACTCTTTTTGAACAAATATTTACCGTGCAAAGACATGGCTATGTATCAAATATGGGAACTTTATCACAAACTACGACCCATTGATGGCCATAACTTGGTCATATGACTTGAAACTTATAAATGTCTATGGATGATAGACCATTTTGTCAAGGTTTGTTTTTCAAAATCTTGTCAAAAATCAAGTTTATCATTTTCCTTAGTAACTAGTACACATAAAAGGACTCCATACGAAAGGATTACATTTTTTGAGTATGCTTTCACTTTCTTTTATTATTTGAACAAATGGACAAAATGGTCGCCGTGCCTGTTCATTGACAGGGGTCGGATTTTTCAAAACTATCAACGGTTTTGTGATATAATAAGTACTTGTGTAGCTTAAAATGGTTTTCAACATTTTTAGAGCAAACTATCATACGCTTGTAGTTCAAGTTTCAGTTACTTTCGGATAATCGACATAAAGTCATTAATTAGGAGAAATTAGGTAAAAATACAAAAGGGGATTATCCATCAAATATGGACTACTCTTTGTGACAGATAGATGGGTGCCGTTTTGCAACATATTTTTGATACTTGCTTCATAAAAAGAAGTCATTTTTGACACTTCAAAATAGAAAACGATATTTATAAAAATAATTTGAAAACTCTTTTTGGAATCGATATTTATCATGCCAAGACACACGTATGTGTGAAATATTCGAATTTTATCACAAACTATGGCACGGTAATAAAGACACAACTAACACAAATAAATACGTAAAAATGAAGAGTAAAAAAATATGGGTTACCTACGCGGACGGCTTTGCCCTCGGCATAGCTTGTCCACGGACCTGCGACGAGCACGGACGGAGCTGCCTTGCATGCAATGGAGTCAGTTGACCTCCAATGAAAAGTAACAAATCCTTCATTAAGTACTACTAAGTAATATTTATTTATAGAGATAACCCCGTTATTATAGAGAGATGGCCCAAGTGTCAAAAATTCCTTGCTTGGTCCCTGACGCCGAGGGCCATGTTGACGGGCTTACCTACGCCGACAGCTTTGCCTTCGGCATAGATTGTCCATATGGACCTTCGCCGACGGCCAAGTCGACGGGCTGGCCTCCTCCAGGTCTACACCGACGGCCCCGACAAAAAAAATGTCGGCGTAGAGTCTAGCCGTCGACGTAGCTGCTCATTCCTATATGCTGGGGCGGTAGACAATTATGTAAAGCTACTTGTCTCGCTCAATATTGCTGCAGCCTGCAGGTTACCGTCACGTCAGAACTTTGATCCAAATTTGAGAAGCCTAAAACACTTGGAATTTGAGTGGCTTTCATCGGCCGGGAATGCGAACGGCGGGGGGCGGTAGACTGAACTGAATGCTGACCTGTGCGAGATAATTCTAGGTTATTTAATGCCGTGCGTGCTACTCCAGTGTGTGTGTGTGCCCGATCAACGCTGGCAGATGCGACGACCACCTATGCAAGTTGACCGAAAGCGAGGCGATTTCATACATCCGATCGACGACAGGGCGTTCTCGACCATATCGATCGACGGCTGGATCACATGCAGCACACCACCACCATCGATCGCCAATAAACCTCTCCACGCCACCAGCCTAACTGCCAATCCGCCATGCATGCATGGGAGGAGTTAGCAAAATCGCATTCAAGAATCGCACACGCGCTCGCTCGCGCGGAGCATTTATTAGGTTATTAGATTCCACCATCGATCGCAAGGAAATCCTAGGATCAATGGAGGAGAAGAGCGTGCTGGGAGGAAACGGAGAGGCAGAGCCGCTGAGGCCGCCGCGGAGGAGGCCTCGTCGCCGGCGCAGCTTAGCACGCTGCGGCTCCGGTTCGTCGCTGGCTGCCTCTGTGATGGGGCCGATCCTACACCTGCTCCGGCGAAAGATGATCGCGCAGCTGCGGAGGAAGGCGTTAAGGCTTCTGTAAGTACATAGTACTCCTGCTACAGGATTACCAATCTCTGACTATTCGTTAGATAATTTTTTTTTGTTACTATATGAAATGAAAGGTAATTTTGATGGCAATATGCTTTTGACTATTTAAAGTTTAGATTAAGTTGAGTCTGTGTCACGAACCTGATACTTTGGAGAAGAGGAAGGGGATTCGGGAGGGAAAAGTAGGCAGGGAAGAGACAGACGAACTCCTGGGATTAGAGAGATACAGAGTTTACAGGAAAGAAATGTTCTGTTCGTCGATGTCGATCTCCTAACAGAGCACGCTACATAAAGACGTGTCTCAACGAAGCCACAGCTGGGCCCAACTCAGTACACGGCCCAAGGCCTTACACGGGTCGCAGCCCGGTAGTCATGTAGAGGACATGACAATTCCCTCCCCTTCAGCAGCGACATGACCTCATGCCGATCTTGTCATCGCCTGGAGCCAGCAGCAGCGACTCGGGATCATCCGAACTCACCACCGAAGTTGACGGAACGTGGCGTTTCAGCAGCGACACATGAACCACCGGGTGAATCTTGCTAGAGTCAGGAAGAGCGAGACGATATGACACCAGACCCACACGAGCTAGAACCTTGTATGGACCGAAGAATCGAAGGGATAGCTTGTGATTGGTACGAGTACTGACTGATTGCTGTATGAAGGGCTGGAGCTTGAGGTACACCAAGTCCCCAACCTCAAATTGCCACTCAGAACGATTCTTATCTGCTCGGTGCTTCATTCGCTGTTGAGCTCTGAGTAGCTGCTGTCTCAGTACCTCAATCATCGTAGCTCTTTCTGCTAACCAGCTTGCTAAGTCAGGAGATTGACACCCTGTTGCATCTTCAATTCCCAGGTGTCGCGGCTGTTGCCCATAGAGTACCTCAAAAGGAGTACGCTCCAAACTTGAATGATAGGTTGTATTGTACCAATATTCAGCTAATGGCACCCAGTCAAACCACTTGCGAGGACAATTGTGAACATCACATTGAAGATAAGACTCCAAGCATTGGTTTAGATGCTCAGTCTGTCCATCAGACTGAGGATGGTAAGATGAACTCATATGCAGAGCCGTGTCCGAGAGGCGAAATAACTCTTTCCACAGTGTACTGGTGCAGATGCGGTCCCGGTCAGACACTATCACTTGGGGCAAACCATGAAGACGATAAATGTTGTTGATGAACAACTGAGCAACTTGTAAAGCAGTAAATGGATGAGATAACGGCAGAAAATGCCCATATTTTGTGAAACGATCAATCACCACCAAGATCACATCACAACCATGTGACTTGGGAAGACCTTCGATGAAGTCTAAACTGATCATCTCCCATGGTTTAGTTGGAACAGGTAGCGGTTGCAGCAATCGTGGAGACTTCACATGCTCAACCTTAGCTTGCTGACAGGTGGAACAACTGGAGACAAACGCTTGCACAGACGCCTTCAATTTAGGCCAGTCAAATAACTTCTTGACTCTCTCATAAGTCGACCGGATTCCTGAGTGTCCTCCCAAGCCACTGCTATGTAACGCTTGAAGAATGTGTTCCTGAGCCAACACATTGGTTCCCACCCAGATTCTATTCTTGTAACGGATCAATCCATCCTTCAGAGAAAACCCAGCTTCATTGTGATGATTATCCGATGAACTGAGTTCCACCAACAGCTGTTGTGCTTGAGTATCATCCACATAACCACTCTGTAGTTTATCCATCCAAGCAGGAGTAACTCGAGAAATAGCTGCCAGCACATTAGCATCAGGTTGTCGCGAAAGAGCATCAGCCGCAGCATTGGTACTACCCTTCTTGTACTTGATTACAAATTGCAGACCCAACAGTTTAACAAAGGCCTTATGTTGTATCCCTGTCAGAAGCCGTTGGTCTGTCAAATGTAACAGGCTTTGATGGTCAGTCAATATCACAAATTCTCTATGTTGAAGATAGGGCCGCCATTTATCTACTGCCAAGATAATAGCCATGCATTCCTTCTCATATGTGGAGAGGGTCTGATTTCGAGGACAAAGTGCCTGGCTAAGGAATGCGACTGGATGACCATTTTGCATCAAGACAACTCCTATGCCAGTGTTGCAAGCGTCAGTTTCCAAAGTAAAAACTTGCTCAAAATCCGGAACAGCCAATACAGGGGCTTGAGACATTGCCTGCTTCAATGAATCAAAAGCTGTTTGCTGTTCAGGGCCCCAAACAAACGGTACCCCTTTCTTTAGCAGTTGTGTAAGCGCTCTTGCTAAGATACCATAGAATTGGATGAAACGCCTATAATAACCTGTCAGACCAAGAAATCCTCGGAGTTCCTTGATGTTCTTTGGAATGGCCCAATTTAATACTGCCGCAATTTTACTTGGATCTGTTGAAACACCTTGACAACCAATGATGTGTCCTAAGTATTCCAGCTCTTGCTGAGCGAAGGAGCACTTTCTATATTTAACATACAGCTGATTCTCTTGTAACAACTGCAGTACTGCCCGAAGGTGCTCAACGTGATCTGACAGTGTTGCACTGTATATCAGAATATCGTCAACAAACACCAGTACACACTTTCTCAGTAACTGCTCAAAGACCTGATTCATCAGACTCTGAAAGGAAGCAGGTGCGTTAGTGAGACCAAACGGCATAACCAAATATTCAAATAGCCCATGATGTGTTTGGAATGCAGTTTTATGCTGCTCTCCTTCTGCTACTCGTATCTGATGATACCCAGAACAAAGATCCAGCTTGGTAAACCATTTGGCGCCGGCTAATTCATCTAACAGTTCTTCCACAATTGGTACTGGGTGTTTATGTTTGACAGTGAGCATGTTTAATTGCCTGTAATCCACACAAAACCGCCAAGTATCGTCCTTCTTTCTAACCAAAAGCACTGGTGAAGCAAACGAACTCACACTTTTCTGAATAATACCATTTGCCAGCATTTCCTTCACTTGCTTTTCTATCTCAGATTTCTGTTGTGGTGAGTAACGATATGGTCGGGCCTTGACTGGTACAGTACCAGGCAATAACGGAATTTGATGATCTGCCTGACGAGATGGAGGCAACTGTGTAGGTGTAGCAAACACTGCCGCAAACTCATCAAGCAAGGCTTGTATCTCAGGAACAATTCCATCTTGTTTCTGCTCACTGTGCTCATCAAGCACATCCACTTGACAAACCTGTCCTTCCGGAGTGAACTGCACTTGCACCAAATGAGATATAGCACCTCGTCGCTGCAATCCCTTGAGTTTAGGTAACCGAATTGGTTTACAGCGATCTGTTTGATCAGTAACACCATGAAGAGTAATGAGACGACCTTCATGAGCAAACCGCATTACTTTGCGCTGCCAATGTATCCACATGGGGCTCTGTTCCTCCAGCCAATCATGCCCCAATATCATATCATAACACCCAATATTTAGAATCTTCAGGTCTTGTGCGAATTTGTTGCCCTGCACAACCCATTCCAGCTGAGGTACATAATGATCACAACACATCTTTTCCCCATTGGCCACCACAAATGTTGCTGGTGGCATTTGCTTCCTGACACACTGCATCTTATCCACCAGTTCTGAATTCACAAAGGACGACACGCTTCCTGAATCCACCAAAATCAAGAGCTGGTGTTTTCCCACTGTTCCTTGCAGCCGAAATGATTTTCTGCGTCGCGGAGTTGTTGATGTGGAACTGCCCACCAAGTACACTGGCTCAGGTTCAGAATCAGATGATTGATTACTGTCTTGATCAGCAGGATGCTGTAATTGCAACCCCTCCAGCAATTCTTCAATTACATGAAGAGAAACCTGAGCAGGGCATTTGTGGGTGCGGCTCCACTTTTCACCACACGTGAAGCACAAGCCCTTGCTCCTCCGGAATGTGCGAAGCGCTTCCAACTTATCTTCCCCTTTCTGGCCATCAAGTTTTCTGTGATCAGTTTTCTGTTTGTCGCCCATCTTGTTACTAGACCACTTGCTTCTGTGTTGGTCCTTGTACTCATGCCTTGAGAATGGTTTCTTCTTGCTCGGCATAGCATCTTCTTCCTGCATGAGAGCCAACAAATGCGCAGTTTCGAGGTCTTGGGGACGATGTAACCAAATTGCAGAACGAATGTCGTCTCTCAACCCAGCAATGAACTCATCAACGAAACGCCCTTCATCTAAATGTGGATTATAGAGCAGCAATTGGTGTCTAAGCCTAGAATTTTTTTCCCAATACTCTGAAACACTCCCAGTTTGTCTAAGCACTCGCAATTGGTGTCTATAGCTAGCCTGTTTATTTTTGCCAAAGTAATCATGAACTAATCTACACATCTCACCCCAATCCTCCACACGACCCTTAGCCTCCACTCCCTGGAACCATAATGCGGCATTTCCCTGGAATCCGAGAATAGCATAGCGTGTACGGAGACACGGCTGTACTCGAAACACCTCGAAATACGTCTCACATTGTTGCTGCCAGAGCTTAGGATTCTCTCCATCAAACTTGGGAAACTCTATCTTAGGTGCGGGCGCGCGAACACTCTCCTCTCTATACTCATCGTGATGAACGCGAGATGAACCAGAGCTAGAAGGTCTAGAGTGAAGCACACCTGTTCCCGGGGCTGGCAACGGGATCCCAAGGATGCCCGGAGCGTCACCCCGGTGTAGATTTGCAACGCGGCTGTCTGTAGACCCGATGCCGTGTAGGGTCGACGCAGCTGGTGGTGCGCCGTGAAAATTCGGTGCTGGTGGCGGCGTCACGCGTGCGCCTGGCGCCAACGGGCCCAGATCAACCGGATCCATGGCCCTGGGTGTCGTCGGAGATGCACGCTCGCCGATCCCCACCGTCTGCGCCTCGACCGCCTCCGTGCGCGCTTGGATCACGCGTACCGTCTCCTGAGTCTCGATCTGCTTGGCCTTGACGTCGTTGAAGCCGTCGAGCAATTGTTTCATCATGTCCGTGAGCGCGTGATGCTGCTCCGCCACTCCCTCCATGGACTTGGTGACCTGAGCGCGGAACTCCTGCGCCGCCGCTTGATCCATGTTCCTGTGGGGAGCCAGCTTGAACCTGGGAGAGCGCACCCGCGTCACAACCAGCCGTACTCGGGTATCTCGCTAGAGAATTTTGCGCCGAAAATTTCCGAAGAAATTTAAGCACCCGCGGTACAGAAATCCGAAGATTTGGGGTCGCGATTTGGGAAGCTAACAAACCCTAGAGGATCGAGATGGCTCTGATACTATATTTGTCACTCACGAACCTGATCTTTGGAGAAGAGGAAGGGGATTCGGGAGGGAAAAGTAGGCAGGGAAGAGACAGACGAACTCCTGGGATTAGAGAGATACAGAGTTTACAGGAAAGGAATGTTCTGTTCGTCGATGTCGATCTCCTAACAGAGCACGCTACATAAAGACGTGTCTCAACGAAGCCACAGCTGGGCCCAACTCAGTACACGGCCCAAGGCCTTACATGGGTCGCAGCCCGGTAGTCATGTAGAGGACATGACAGTCTGTAGCATATGTACTACTCCAGTTTGGGACTAATTGTATTGATATGCTTGTGTTTTATTTCACCAGGCGAATTCGCAGCTCGGCCATGTTGTGTTGCTGCATGTTAACGGAAAAAATTCTAGTCCAACGCCTCCAGGTGACCCAAAAGAAGTGGGAGGTGGCAATGGCGGATCACACCACTAGCCAACCAAGTTAAAATTGCGGTCAGTGAAGCTGGTGACATCAAGCAAACTCGGTTTAATTTAGGCATGCCGCAAGTTGTTTACCCACTGACATGTTATATAGTCGTGCTGCCCAAAATATTAATTTTAGTCAAACTGCAAATGAAAAACTGCTGTTAGAGGTGCTCGTTGAACTTTGTACTACTCTAGAATATTATACAACTTCAAATTGCCAACCTTGTACAATCCCCTTACAAAAGAAGAGGTTAGAGAAGTGTTTTGTGAAAGTTTGTCGTGACGCCGGTGGCTTAACGCAAAATAACCTGGTGTTATTGCCGTTAAGTTACTGTAGACGTTGTCTGAGCTCCATGCATGTTGAGGTAGCTGAACCTTATGTAGTGGCTGGGCTTTCCCCTTTTCTAAAAAAATAATAGCTGAACCTGATGTAGCCATAACCGAGATAGTCGCGGTTGATGTAGTACTTGTCTTACTCGATGTAGCCACAATGCCGGAGTCCAAAAATAATTGTGTGATTTGTATGACGGAGAAGCGGCAAGACTGGCGGGCGTGGCATCAAGCACCTTAATCAAGCCGAATCATGTTGGCAAGACTCCTCCCTTCAAACTCCACAAAACATTATTATTTTGTCGGAAGGCACTTGGCATTGCTTTGATTGCTTAAGAGAAACCGGATAAAATGTCGGCAAGTTTGAGATTACAGCCAAAGAAATAAAATTGCATTAGCTAAACAGATAAAGCAAGCAAACTATACAATATTTTTAGAAATGGGAAAACCCCGGCCCTCTGCATTGAATGATGCACAACTGTTTATTACAAAGTTTTACATCTCAGCAATCATATTAAGAATAAACAAAACTCGACGAGCAAGAAGATAGCAGAAAGCCACTACAAAAGTAGACTAATATGATGTCACGTATGCCAGGAGAAAAAAACTATGCCTTTAACATGAGTCTTTTGCATCCATGTACATAAGCTGCCGTTGGTCTTGCGGTAACTAAAAGGCCCACAATTGGACCCAATGCACCGCCATATTGATAACCTGTACGACACGAAAAGTTTGTTTCTAGTTAAAAGCGTGATTCTTACTACAATTCCAAATAAGCTAACAAATAGCCGAAACGCTAATATAAATCCTAGTCTTGGTCTTTTTATCAATCCTATTCAACCACTTCCTAAACATATTACTGATATTGGTAAGACGTGGAATATTACACGAACTCAAAACAACACGTCAAACAAGTTTAGCAAAAAATGGAAGAGATAAACAAATGATCTATGTTTTCGTTTTTTTCTTCGATAAAGGGATTTTATTACTTAAGAGTTTTAAGCATTACACCCAGCCTCTGCATAACTAAGATGCACACAGCCACAAATCCACCAGTACTCAATTTGACGATTAAAATAAAAGGCGAATTACATATCAAAATGAGAAATTGTAGATCCGCCTAAGACGATGGTAGCTCAATCCGGAGTCTATGTTGCCATCCATGTCGGGAGTATAACTCCCTGACCGCAGCCTCCAGTCTTGACGCCACCTCCATAAATAAATCCTGGTGCTCCACACGCTGCAAGACCGCCCATGCCCGTAGCGTAGCTGTACACCGATAAATAACCTGCATAACAGAAGCATTTTTATCATTAAAAACCTTGTCATTTCTACATAGCCATAGCGACCGAATAACAGCAATCGCTCCCACCCTACTGAATAGTTTAAACCTAGGATCCACCCCATTCAACCAGGTGCCAAAAATATTCGCAACCGATGTTGGGGGATGTAAGGTAGAACCTATCTGGATGGCTGACCATATAGACCTGGCGAACTCGCAATGGAAGAATAAGTGAGTAATAGTCTCGTCATGATGACAGAAGACACACTTTTTACTTCCGTGCCAATTACGCTTGGCAAGGTTGTCTTTTGTAAGAATTACTCCTCGACGAAGATACCACGCAAACACCTTATTTTTCAGTGGTATCTTCATCTTCCAAATTTTATTATTATTTCTACTATCGACTGGAACTTCAGGTAGAATTAAAGCTCTATACATGGAATCAACCGAGAATTTACCATTCGTCGTAAGATTCCATTGAAATTTATCTGGACCTTCCGATAGTTGGACTGGACCCAATCGAATGAGCAGAGCATTCCAGGATGCTTGTCTTGATCCAATTAAACTTCTTCTGAACGAAACATTTGGTGGGTAAGAACCAAACACCTTCGCGAGCGTGTCGCTTTTGTTTCGTACAATAGAATACAGAGCCGGATATTGATCTTTGAGGGTAGATTGGCCTAGCCATTTATCCTCCCAGAAGCGAATTTCCGATCCATCCCTAATTGTGAAAGATCCATGTGGAAAAAAGAACTTCTTTGTGGACATAAGTCCTGCCCAGAAGTGTGAATCGCCAGGTTTCCAAAGAACCTGAGAAACAGCTTGATCTCCCACATACTTTCTCCTAAGGAGGGTTTGCCAAATTCCATCTACCGACAGAAGTTTAAAAAGCCACTTACCTAGCAAGGCTCTGTTCTTGACCTCAAGGTCATGAACTCCGAGCCCTCCTTGGTTTTTAGGGCTGCAAACCACACTCCACTTAGTCAGTCGATACTTTTTCTTCTCACAATCCCCCTGCCAAAAGAATCTAGATCGGAAGTAATCCAATCGTTTTAAGACTCCTTTAGGCAGCTGGAAGAATGATATCATGTACAGTACCATATTCGTTAGTACTGAGTTTATGAGAACCAGTCTTCCACCCAGGGATAAGAGTTTGCCTTTCCAGCTATTTAAACGTATTTGAAGTCTTTCCTCCACCTTTTTCCACTCAGCATTTGTAAGTCTCCGATAATGAATCGGAATACCCAAATAGTTGATAGGAAATTGACCTTGCGCACAGCCAAAAAGCTCAGCATACAAGGCGGCGTTCTCTTGAGCCTCACCAAAACAAAACAATTCACTTTTATGGAAGTTTATCTTCAGACCCGAAAGTTGCTCGAAAGCTGACAAAATCAACTTAAGATTGCGAGCTTTTTCGATGTCATGTTCCATGAAAAGAATTGTATCGTCAGCGTATTGAAGGATCGATAGGCCACCATCAACAAGATGTGGAATCACCCCTTCAATTTGGCCCTCGACTTTAGCGCATTCGATCAGATAGCCAACATATCAGCCACTATATTAAATAGTATTGGTGATAGCGGGTCACCCTGTCTAAGCCCTTTTTTCGTTTGAAAGTATCTTCCAGTGTCGTCATTGACTTTAATGGCTACACTTCCTCCCGAAACAAAGCTATTAATCAACGCGCACCACTCATTAGAAAAACCTTTCATTCTGAGGGTCTGTTGAAGGAAAGACCACTTAACTTTGTCATAAGCTTTCTCAAAATCGATTTTAAGTATTACCCCATTCAACTTTTTCCTATGTAGTTCATGCACCGTTTCATGCAGGACAGCAACCCCATCTAGGATGTTGCGGCCTTGCATAAAAGCCGTCTGAGACGGACGCACTACATGATCTGCCACACTGTTCAGACGAATCGTCGCTGCTTTGGTGAAAATTTTAAAACTAACGTTAAGGAGGCATATAGGTCTATATTGTTGATCCTTTCTGCCTCGTTAACTTTAGGTAATAAGATAATCTCACCAAAATTGAGACGAAACAAGTCTAGTTGTCCACGATGCAGACAGGCGAACAGTTGAAGCAGATCAGACTTGATAACATCCCAAAAGTTCTGGTAGAACTCAGCCGGGAAGCCATCAGGTCCAGGAGCTGTATTATGTTTCATTTGGAAAACCGCCTTTCTCACTTCTTCCTCTGAGTAGAGTTTTGTGAGTAAGCTGTTTTCCTCAGCTGAAACCTGGGGAATATCCTCTGTTCTGGACTCATCCAAAGTGAAGTTTCCTTCCTCTGGGTCACCGAACAGGCCCTTGTAGTATTTGTAATATACGCCTTTAGTTGTTCATGGCCCTCAATCGTTCCTTCATCCTGTACTAGAGAATGAATACGCTTTTTCCTGTGCCTGCCATTGGCAACGCTATGGAAATAGCGAGTATTCGAGTCCCCTTCTAGGATGAACTGTGCTTTAGAACGTTGATACCATTTTAACTCCTCCTCGCGCAGTAGTTTCGCTATCTGTGCATTTGATTGGCTCTTTAGCACAATCTCTTGCTCGGATAGAAGCCGAACTTCTGCTAATGCTTCTAGAGCATCAATTATCGAGGAAAGACGTATCTTTTCTTTTTTAAGTAGCCCGGTCGTATGGCGAGCCCAACCAACAAGGTGAGTGCGTAAAGCACGTATCTTATTGTTCCACCGTTGGATAGGCGTGTCACCCACAACTGGTCTTTCCCAAATTCTTTTAACCATTCATAGAACCCCTCGCGGTGCAACCACCCAAGCTCGAATTTGAACCGTGGTTTACTTGGCGGTCTAGGCAATCCAGTGGTCAAAAGAATGGGAGCATGATCCGACAACCCCTCGATACGTTCTAGAGCCCGGACAGACACCAATGGGAACCTTGATTCCCAATCAGTATCCATCAAAACACGGTCTAGTTTCTCGTATGTGGGTTCAGGGAGAGAATTAGCCCAAGTAAATTGTCTCCCGACCATCATAACCTCTCTTAAATTCAAGCTGTCGATGACCGCATTGAACAAAAGAGGCCAACGGTTGTCGAACCGCCCCTTACTTTTCTCGAATGGAAAACGCAGCAAATTGAAATCCCCACCAATGATAAGAGGATGAGGGTTATCTTTTGCCAGGTTAACCAACTCACAGAGAAAAGAGGGTTTAGCCACCTCCTGGGCCGGCCCATACACAGCAACAAGACTCCAAATGAAGTTATCAGATTTATTACGGATGTGCATCTTGATATGAAAATCGCCATCCGTAACCTCCAACACTTCCATGGTGTCAGTCCTGACGCCTAGTAAAATGCCTCCAGAGCGACCATGAGGGGGACGCGAGTACCAGTCAAACTCTATACCGCCTGAAAGTCGGTTCAATAGAGATTGCGGGAACTCACGTCTACCCGTCTCAGAAATAGCAAAAAATCCAAGTTATGATCCCGAATACAACCAGCAAAATGCAAGTGTTTAGCCAGGTCACCAAAACCTCTGCTATTTGCAAACATGCCATTCATTGGGAAACAATGGGTGATTTGGATAACTTGGACCGTTTCCGGTACTTGTTGGAGGTGGATTTAGATTTCCGACAAGTCGCCTTTAGCTCATACAATGAGCTCAAGCCGTCGTCATCCAAACCCTCCCCCGACACTTCACCAATCAGATGAGAAATAAGGTGACCATCCGAAGAGGTACTCTCTTCTTCCTCATCCGTATAGGTGGCTGTCAACACCGTCGAAGCTTTAGGAATAACCGTTAGACGGTCAACTTCCATATGCCTCAAGACATTAGTTGACATCTCTACCATACTCTTACTAGTACCAAGATTAAAACCTACCCTATTTAGTTTAGACTGAATTGAAAGCGGAGAAAACGAAAGAAATGACTTTGACTTAAAATCCGTACCGCTGGAATCCAAGTTGAGTGCCGCTTTGCGGCGCATGGCCCTCTTCAAGGAATCCTCATCTGTCGCGGAAGCCCCATCCGCGTCCACCCCAAACCTCCCACTGCGACGGAGTGGAGTGGTCTCGTCGACCAAACCCGCCGCAATCGGCGTAGGTGGGCGAGGTGACATGGCATGGGACGGCGTAGTTGGAGTAGCAGCCAGCCCACTCATATCATCCTCAGGTGACGAAGAAGTACGAGATGGGGGGGTCGGAGTTGGAGTCGAGACCCGCCCCATCCCAAAGGCGTTGAAGACCGAAGCTCCCAGGGGAGGCAAGGGCGACGTAGACGCCTCCCCCAGGTCCAACAGCGTCGCATCGGCTACCTGGGCCGTGGAGACCAGCCCAGCCAAGGCCTGCTCCGCCTGGGATGCGTGTGCATCGGGCGTCGACGCAGACGTCCCCGAGGCCGATCCGAGCGCAGCAAGTGCCGACTCCGCTGAGTCCAGCTCGGGCTCTGAGCGCTCCTCTCGCGCGGAACGGGCCGCCAGCCCATCAGAGCAAAGGATCAAATCATCCGCGCGGGCAGCAGCCGACGGCGCTGCCGGCCCAAGGAGATCGCCCAGTACCCCTTCGGCAGCAGAGAATAAAACTGGCGTGGCAGCAGTACCAAAAGAAACCTGCTGATCAGAGGAAACCCTCAGCAACTCCGGCGACTCTCGACGGATCCGAGAGACAATCTCAATTCCACGGGGAGTCTGCGGGTTAGGATTGTAGGGAGTTAACACCATTGACATTGCCGGAGTAGAAAAAGCCGCTTGCTTTCCATTGACTGCAGTTCCGGAGGATTGGTTAGCATCCACATCCATGCTAGAAGTTTGAGACGCATTGAAACCAGAAGTATCCATTGGTCCCTCGACGCCCTCCTCCAGACCCCCACTCTCATCATCAGCATCATCTCCCTCACGTCGCCAGAAAAACGGGACAAACTCAGGATCAGGCACAAAGTCCGCAACCTCGCGCCGGAAAATGAACACAAACTCCTTCAACTTGACCACACAAGCTGTACCTATATAAGGTCCTGTCGGATCAATTTGCTTGTCAAGCAGCTTGGAGCATGGCATCCCTGCCAGAATACGCACAATCCCCTGGCTCCTGATTGTGACAAGATCAACGTCCAGAGTCGTCTCAATGAGTGATCCAATGGCCCAGATACCCAGAAAGTGGCGGAGAGGGTATGGCACCCCCTGAACATGCACCCACACCTGCTCGAGCGTCCTAAGAGGCAAGTAGTCATGTTGCTTCCAAATCGAGACAGTGGCTGTGGCTGCAAAAGAAGGCACACCCATCTGCATCCCATCCATCCGCTGAAGATCTCCGACCGAAGGAAGCCCAATAAGGAATGCATTAGAACCATGGGCTACCGCCTCCCAATTCCATGACGAGCTCGAGGGACACATCCTGGAGAACAAGCTCTGCACAGTAGTCGCAGGCACAGAAACCTCGGCAATCTTCACCAGCGCCGTGGGGGAGCTCGATGGAATCAAGTGGGGCTTGTACACGCTATCAGGTAACTGCGTAAAGATAGTATCCTCAGTACCATAACCAGACGTAAAAGCTGAGGGTCTAAGCAGCTTCAGAGTTGGACACCTGATGGTCGGGTGTTCCCCGTTATCACAGACCAGACAATAATGAATCACCGGACACCCTTTCGTAGTATGTGTATCCACCGCACACTTCCAGCACTTAGTAACCTTCTTTTTACCGTTTCCTTTAGGCTTGGGCACCGACACCACAGCCGGAGCACCCTCTGCCACAGTGCCAGTAGACGTGGTGGGCAGCGGCGCGGAGGCTAGCTGGCCCTGCAAAGGACCCGGCGGTTGCGCGAACTGCTGCATCGCCAAAGGGAACTGCTGTACTTGTTGCATCGCCGGTGGCTGAAAAGACTGAAACTGGGGCTGCTGCATCGGAGGCTGCTGGGCAGCCTTGTTCTTCTTCTTTCTCTTGGGCCGCTGCCCCTGCCCCGCCGGTTGTGCCATTGGAGGGGCGAGTTGCTGCTGCGGCGGCGGGAACACGGGGGGCGCCAACGGAGCCAGCGGCGGGAACTGGAACTGACCCGGGTGCGGCAAGTAGGCCGGGAACCCCGGCTGCCGAGAAGGGTTTTGGAGCGGCATGTACGTCGGCGGAGACCCCTGCGGTCGAAACGGGCCGGCCGCGGCAGGGACCGACCCTCCAGCCATGGGCTGGTACGCCCCGGCCTACAGCTGACCGGCCATGACGCCTTGCCATTGAGGTGCTTGGTGAAGTGGTGCCGACTGCATCGGAGCAGGAACGGGAGGGCGGGCTCGGGAGTCACCTCCGGCGCCCTGGGGACGCGGCGGGGCAGCCATGGGACGGGGAAGCTCCGCGGCGACAGACGCAAAAGATCTGTCCCAACAACGCTGCGGCGGCGCAAGGAAGGGCGATGAAGACGGCGCAGAAGCTTGGGGCTGCGAGGAGCCAGTCGCGGGGACGGGTGGATGTCGCTGACGGCGCGACGGACGTAGACGAATCGCTGTAGAGCTAGGGCACGGGCGATGTGGACGGCGGAGATACGCCCAGCGCGATGGACAGCCCAGATTGGAACCCGTCCCATCCAGACCCGTGGGCCCCTCGAGGGAAAAATTCAAATTTTGAAACCCCTCCGAGCTCGCCGGAAAGCACGGATCGTCCGCATGATCCGCCGCCGTGGCCGAGTCCGTCCTCTCTGGCAACGGCCGCTCCATCAGCGCCTTGTCGATGAACATGCCTAGCACCGGAGCCTGCACGAGGCGACGAGGAGGAAGCGGCCCCTGCCACGGCCTCAACCGGGGCGGCGAGCGCCCCAGCCGGAGACCAGCCACGGTGGACACCGCCCCACGGCGGCAGGGCCGCCTCGCC
The DNA here is from genome assembly GCA_947311845.1 of Poa pratensis. Lineage (NCBI taxonomy): Eukaryota > Viridiplantae > Streptophyta > Magnoliopsida > Poales > Poaceae > Poa > Poa pratensis. The sequence continues at coordinate 80,293,698 of CAMZMU010000085.1, forward strand.
GGTGGCTCCACCAACGTCTCCTTGGACGGCGTCGACGACCTGCACACAGAAGACAAAAGAACCTCACCTGGATTAGCCGGAGACTCCCGCTCCCAATATCTGCTCGCCGGAGACGGGAAGCCGGCGTCCTCCCAAAACTCCTGCACTAGTTCCTCCTCCGAGCGCCGCGGGCGGCGATCAGGCGGCGTCACACACAACTCCTCCCTCTCACCCTCTCCGACGGCGTCCAAAGCCAGTTGAACGGCGACATGAGATCCATCGAGGCCATCGAGACCGGCCGTCTCCGCGGCGATCCCGGCTAGGCAAGCGAACCGAGACCCTGGAGCGGCCGAACCCCTCACTGACCACGGCGGCGGCGCCAAGGATCTACGCCGTTGACCAGCCATCAGTCCGCCATGAGTCGTCCCCATCAGAGTTTCTTCCTGGCCTGGCTCGATGTGAAGTCGCGATGCAAAACACACGCATGCCATCTATGTTTTCGTTGCAGACACAAAAGGGGCAACTCGGATTACCTTGCCAATTTCCTTTGCAAAGTTATCTTTGGTAAGCAAGACCTTTCTATTAAAAAATCACATACAAATCTTGATCTTAAACGGTATTTTAAGTTTCCATAAGTATTTAAGTAGAAATCTAGTATATGTCTCTTCATTAAATTCTCATACAAGGATTAGACAGTCTAAATACCATTCTGTGTGAGCTTCATTGAAACATATCTGGAACATCAGTCAAAGTAATATCTATCAACCTTAGACATAAATGAGACCACATATTCCATTTATCACTTAAAAGTGTCCTTCTGAAACTCATATTTAGTGGAGGCGCATTGCGAAAAACATCATGAACAGTCACATTCTTTTGCTGCACATAAACCGAGGGCGTCTCAACGTACCCCCTAAAGGAAACGTGAACTTTTCAATTATGTTCAGATAGGGATCAATATCCTTTCGACGGGAGCGCTTTGGACCATCGCCGAGCTCAAGAAGATCCATGCTGAGCTCCTTCCCAGTTCATCCTAGTTTCTTAGGAGTGTTTTTATGTTAGCTTTATCTTAGTTTGGCGAAGTTGTATGCCGCATCACTTTATGTTTCTATTGGCGAAGCTGTATGCCGCAGCACTATGTTTTACTTGGCTAAGCTTTATGCCGCAGCATTTGTATCTGTGACGTTGAGCATGTGGCTTTGTTAAGTCAAAGCTGAGCAATAAAGGCCTTTTATCTAAAAAATATCCTTTCAACAGTTCGAACAGAGTATGCCCATCTATCAAATCTGAAAGTCTGTTGAGACTATGGCTCGGATAATAACTGATCGCCTGAAAAATCTGTTAACTCGGCCCAACGGAGAACTCTTATCCATGCTTTTCTTTCCTATGGTACTGTTTCTTTCCTCCGCTCTTTCCTTTTTTTTTCCTACGCTCTTTCCCGAGAGGAGACGTCCTCTATCAAAGAGCTTGACCCTTCGACCGAGTTCGCTGTTTGTATGTCATCAGGCAATTGATGGTTTATTTTCCTTCCGTCCTAGATACTATTTAGCGTGATGATTATTTGATCCTATCTCCTTACTATTATTATTTAGGCGTATCATTGGTTTGGCAATCTCCGAAAGTGGAGATCAGATCGATCCTCGTCTAATCTCCTGGTGAGTTCGCATGTTTACCCAGCATTCTTTTCTTTGTGGGGCAGCCTGGGTTCGATAGATCGTCGTGATTCATGCAGTGCTTTGGCGATCTTGGCCAGATCCAATACCTGACGCTGTTGTGTTTACGCATGCAGCTATCGCAGTTGATTATTCTTCTTGCTAGGGATAAAGCTAGTAGCAATATTTGTGGAGATCTCGTGTTTCTATGCAACATCCACAGAAACACGTGACTCATACTCTGATCTAACCTCTCATCTCTCCATTTTTGTAGATAAGTTTATCACAAACCGGTGCCACCGACTTCTCGACTTGGTCGTCGTACAACTGTTCTTTGCATAGGTATCATATAAACTCCCCTTTTCTTTCGCATAGAAGGATTACTTTGGATTCGATTAGCTGGATCACTTTGTGTCCTATTCTGGTTTACTAGGGATCTTGGCGTGGCAGATGCGCGGCCCGTGTGGTGAAATTTGAATTTAAGAACGTCCGCATTTGAATGAGGTCTAGATTTAAGTTTGCTTAAATTTTTTTTTGGGAAAAGTTTGCAATTATGAGTTGTTTAAATTTTAGAATTTGTTCAAATTGGGATTTTTTTTAAAATTATTTCTTACGTTTACTGAATGCTCGGTTTTGAAAGGCATTTAAAAATTAAATTCTCGTATTTTTAATTTTGGTCATATGGCATCAACAGACGCTGTTTATTTTTGTAATTTTTTTTGTATTTGTAAATAATGTGATGTGAAGAATTTTAATTTCGAAATGGTCACATTGGAAAGTTTTTCGGATTTGAATCTATTGCAATATTTATGGCCACACTAAATTTTTTTTAGATTTAAATGTACTGAATTTCAGGAAGAAGTCTGCACTTAAAATTTGTTTAAATTTCGGAATTGTTAAAACTGGGAAGGCATTCATATTTGAATTCGGTTAACGTTTATTGAATGCTCAGATTTGAAAGGCATTCAAAACCATTTGTAGACATCGTGGTGTAAAAAGATTTATTTTGAAAATGTCCATGTTTAAATTCCGTTCAGATTTGAGTGTATCGAAATATAAAAAGGTCTACATTTATGAACTTATAAATACCGTGGTACAAAAAAAATTAATTTGGAATGGCCATGTTTGAATTGTATTCAGATTCGAATGTATCGAAATACAAAAAAGTTTTGTATTTATGAATTGTTTGATTTCCAAAAGTTGTATGACGTTTTTGGTGGTAAAATTGAAATTCGAAAATGTCTATATTTTGAAATTGTGCAGGTTTATAAAGTATTGAAGCTGTATGATACGTCTCAAACGTATCTATAATTTTTGATGTTCCATGCTGATATTATATCAATTGCTACATGTTTTGGTTATACTTTATATCATTTTTATGCATTTTCTGGGACTAACCTATTAACAAGATGCCACAGTGCCAGTTCCCTGTTTTCTGCTGTTTTTGGTTTCAGAAAATCTATTAAGGAAATATTCTCGGAATTGGACGAAACAAAAGACATCGTCAATAATATCACGAGGAGATCACGGAGTCCAAAGGGGAGTCGGAGCAGACCCACCAGGGGGCCACGCCACACTAGGGCGCGGCCCAGGGTGGGCCCGCGCCCCCTATGGCGTGGTGGCCCCCTCGGCCACCGACGCCGCCTCTTCGCCTATATATTCTCCGCGACGCGAAAACCCTATTACGGTCGATCATATTCCACGAAAAGTTCCGTCGCGGCCGTCATCGTCAATCTCAGATCGGAGGAGTTCTGAAGCTCTTCCCGGCACCCTGCCGGAGGGGGATCATCACCGGAGGGCTCTACATCACCATGCCTGCCTCCGGAGTGATGCGTGAGTAGTCCACCCCTGGACTACGGGTCCATAGCAGTAGCTAGATGGTTGTCTCTCTACCTTGTGCCTCCATGTTTAGATCTTGTGAGCTGCCTAACATGATCAAGATCATCTTATTGTAATGCTAGATGTTGTGTTTGCTGGGATCCGATGAATATTGATACCATGTTTATTCAAGTTGTTTATCTATGTGCTCTTGATCTTGCATGCTCTCCGTTGCTAGTAGATGCTTTGGCCAAGTAGATGCTTGTGACTCCAAGAGGGGGTATTTATGCTCGATAGTGGGTTCAGTCTCTAGATATCTGGATCAGTGACAGAAAGGTCTAAGATGGTAGATGTGCTGTTGCTACTAGGGATAAAACATTGGTGCAGTGTCCAAGGGCACTTGTATTGATTACATTACACACTTTACTTCATGCAATAATCTGTTGTTAGCAACTTAATACTGAAAGGATGCGGATGCTGCCTTGAAGGTGGATTATTTAGGCATAGATGCGGTTGGAATAACGGTCTATGTACTTTGTTGTAATGCCCAACTAGATTTCATAGTAGACATCTTGGCATGTATTGCATTGTTATGCCCTCTCTATTTGTCAATTGCCCAGCTGTAATTTGTTTACCCAACATGCTAGTTATCTGTTCTGAGAGAGACACCACTAGTGAACTGTGGACCCTGGTCCAATTTCCTCATACTGTTTACACAACCTGCTGCAATCATCTGTTTCCTGTTACTTGCTGTTTTTCCTGCTGTTTTCCACACCATACGTTTAACTCTTTGTTTCTGCAAGACCGGAGAGATTGACAACCTCTCTGTTTCGTGTTGGGCAAAGTTCTGGTTTGTGTCTGTGCAGATTCCACGTTGGTGCAAGCTCCCTAGCGCCAGGGGGAGTCAACATCAACAACCTTCCGATAGATCGTCAAGTCCTACTGGATTGATAACCTTGGGTAGATTTTCAAGGGAAAACTTCTGCTGTCTACATCATAACCTTCCTCTTGGGGTTCACCAACACGTAGCCATCAAGCTGTTTTCTGGCGCCGTTGCCGGGGACTTGGAGGCTATTGGAAAGGGGAGTCTCTCAGTTCCAATCTCTTTACTTTTTTTTTGTCTTGTTTTAGTTTTGTTTTGCTTGCTGTTAAAAATCAAAAACCCAAAAAAATTAAATTCCTGCATCTAGTTTTTAATTTCGAGTTGCCCTGTTGCTTGTTTTAGGCTTGCTAAAATGAGTAATCCTGAAAATACTAAGTTGTGTGACTTTACTAGCACAAACAACAATGATTTTATCTGTACACCCATTGCTCCACCTGCTTCTAAAGCAGAATTTTATGAGATTAAGCCTGCACTGTTAAATCTGGTTATGAAAGAGCAATTTTCTGGTGTTAGTACTGATGATGCTGCTGCCCACTTAAACAACTTTGTTGAACTTTGTGATATGCAAAAGTATAAGGAGGTAGAGAGTGATATTATTAAGCTGAAATTGTTTCCTTTCTCTTTAAGAGGAAGAGCTAAAGATTGGTTGCTATCTTTGCCTAGAAATAGTATTGATTCCTGGACTAAATGCAAAGATGCTTTCATTGGAAAATATTATCCTCCTGCTAAAATTATCTCCTTGAGAAGTGGTATTATGAACTTTAGGCAACTTGATAATGAGCATGTTGCCCAAGCTTGGGAAAGAATGAAGTCTTTGGTTAAAAATTGCCCCACTCATGGACTGACTACTTGGATGATCATCCAAACCTTTTATGCAGGACTAAATTTTTCTCAAGGAATTATTGGACTCGGCTGCTGGAGGGACCTTTATGTCCATCACTTTGGGTGCTGCTACAAAGCTTCTTGATGATATGATGGTAAATTATTCTGAATGGCACACTGAAAGGGCTCCAACTGGTAAGAAGGTAAATTCTGTTGAGGAAATTTCCTCCTTGAGTGATAAAGTTGATGCTATTATGACTATGCTTTCGAATGGACATGGTGTTGTGGATCCAAATAATATTCCTCTTGCTTCTTTGGTTGCTCATGATGAGAAAAATGTTGATGTAAACTTCATTAAAAATAACAACTTCAACAACAATGCCTATAGGAATAATTTTGGTAGCAACAATTATAGGCCATATCCTTCTAATGGTAGCAACTCTTATGGAAGTCCTAATGGCAAGTTTGGCATGGTTAGTGAAGAAAGAATGATAGAGGTTGAGAAAGCAACTAAGGATTTTATGCAAAAGCAATTTGAGCAAAATAAGATATTCACTAGAATGATGGAGGAACAATCTAGTATGCTAAGGAATATAAGTCACCAAATTGAAAATCTAAATAATGAAATCTCAGGTTTGCAAACTAGGATTTCTAATACTGAGACTTATGTTTCGAATTTGTCAGATTCTCAAACCTCCTTGATAAATAAAATGGCAGCTAAACCCGAAGCTATTAAAGAAAATACTAGTACAACAGCTGCTGTTAGAGTTTGCACTATTTTTACTAATGAAACAAATGTAGCCTCTAGTGCTAATGCGCCCCCTACTGTTAGTGAAAAGATAATAAGTGTTGGAAATGTCTCTACTACCTCTACAAAAAGTTTTAAATTGCCTGATAGCACTACTTTTGTTCCTAGTAAAAGTGCTGAAATTTTTAGAGGTGTTGGTGATAATTGCTCCATTGTTTTTTATGACAACAACTTCAATTTCGAAAATTGTAACATAACTGAAGTCATCATGTTCTTGCAAAAGCTAGCTAAGAGTCCTAATGCTAGTAAAATAAATATGGCTTTTACTGAACATATTATCAAAGCTCTCATGCATGCTAGGGAAGAAAAATTAAAACTTGAAGCTTCTATCCCTAGGAAGTTAGATGATAATTGGGAACCTGTTATTAAAATGAAACTGAGTGAGTTTGAATGCAATGCTTTGTGTGACCTTGGTTCTTGTATTTCGGTTATGCCTAAAAATTTATATGATATTCTCAAGCTTGCACCTTTGGAAAAATGTCATTTGGATGTTCACTTTGCTGATTCTTCTATGAAGAAACCTTTAGGAAAAGTTGATGATGTTTTGATAATGGTTAATAACAATCTTGTCCCTGTTGATTTTGTGGTTTTGGATATTGAATGCAATCCTTCTTGTCCTATTGTTTTGGGAAGACCTTTTCTGAGAACTGTTGGTGCTGTTATTGATATGAGAGAGGGGAATATAAAATTTCAATTCCCACTCAAGAAAGGTATGGAACACTTCCCTAGGAAGAAGATGAAATACTCACATGATACTAGTGTCAAGACAAATTATGGTTTTGGATTTTCTGGTCTTGACAATACTTGATGCATCTCTTCATGCCTAGCTCAAAGGCATTAAAGAAAAGCACTTCTGGGAGATAACCCATGTTTTTATTTGCTGTTTTATTTTTGTTTTCTTGAGTCAAGGATGCTTGTTTACCTCTGTAGCAACTCCTTTGTATCTTTTATTTGCTGTTTTGTTGTGCCAAGGAGAGTTACTAATGCAAAGTTGGTTTTATTTTCGGGACTGCATTGGGACAGATTGCTGTTCGTCACCGTTTAATTCAGTAGAAAATCAGAAAAAATCGAAAAATGCTGAAACTTTTTGTGCATGTTCCTGATGATGTTACGCAACTTTCATTATTTCAAAAGTTTTTCATCTGAGCATCGTAAGTGCCTCGAAAAAATTCGTCATTACAGACTGTTCTGGTTTGACAGATTCTGTCTTTTATTTTGCATTCTCTCTTTTACAAGTTTTTAAGTGGTTTCTTTTCGTGTAAAAGTGCCCACTTGAGCCTAGTAACAGTGGCTAATGTTTAAAATAGTTGGCTTGTGAGTTTTGTCTTTGCTAGAACTTTGAAGTATTATCTTTTAGTGCACTAACCTGCTAATGAGAAAAGCTGTTAAGTTTTGGTGTGAAGGAAGTTTTCAAGTGTTGATAGAGGAGAATGATATTACATGATCAAGAAGAGTGAAGAGCTTAAGCTTGGGGAGGCTTACCTCCCCAGCATATTTCAAGAAGACTCAAGCATCTAAGCTTGGGGATGCCCAAGGCATCCCCTTCTTCATCTACAAATTATCAGGTCATCTCTAATGGTGCTATATTTTTATTGCTTCATGCTAGTGTACTCTTCCTTGGAGCGTCAGTGTGTTTTTGTTTTCAGTTTGTTTTGTTTTGTTTGCTGTGCTATACTTGTTGGATCCTAGTATTCATGTTTGGGAGAGAGACACGCTCCACTTTTTCATTAGAATACTCTTGTGCTTCACTTATACTTGTTGAGTATTCCTGTCTAGTTGCTGTTATTGCTGTTAGCTCTCAGTTTTTCATACATCTCTTGTTAGAGCTTTCAGTTTCTTTTGAAGAAAGTACTCTCTTGCTTCACTTATATCTGTTTGGAGAGTTGTCAAATAAGTTGATTGGTGTTTGGTTGGACCAGAAAAATGCTATGCATGTGGTAGTGGTATAAAATGCTTACATGAATCTTTTTAGATCGTTGTCTTGAGTAATTTGATGCTTGCCAATTGTTTTGAGCTGTCAAGTAATTAATGTTTAAGCTTGTGCATCATGTAAGTAATGGCTATTAATGAAGAACTACTATAAGGATTTTCTGCTATAATAATCTGTTGCATAATTGGAAGTCCATAGTAGTCTAGATAATTTTTGGATGAAGGCTATGTGTTAACAAGGAAGACAGTGGGAGTCTATGGTTCGTCAAACCTTGTGTTTTATGTACACTCTTGCTATTCCAGTTGATAATGATGTTTGCTTATAATAACCTTGCTAGCCTAAACTCTGTACTAAGAGGGAATGCTTCTTGTACATCCAAAACCTTGAGCCAAATCCATGCCACCTGTGTCCACCATACCTACCTATTATGTGGTGTTTTCACCATTCCAAGTAAATTTCTTCATGTGCTATCTACTAACTACTCAAAACAATTATCCTTTTTGTGTCACTACTTGAAAAGCTCATAAGGACGTAGTAGTGAGATTTGTCATCTTCCATGCTAATTAATTTACAAGGATTGGCAGCTTCATCTGCTTCTCCACCTTTTATTTTGCATTAAAGAGCTGGTTAGTCCACCCTATAAATAAATAAATAGACACTCCTCCATGGTGAATGTTGGTGGGCACCCGAGGATTCGGTTAGCCATGGTTTGTGGAAAGTAAATGGTTGGGAGGAGTGTCACCAATAAGTGCTTGTTACAAGTGCAGTCCTAAAAACTCTCGGAACCGCTCTAAAAGTTAGTTAGCCATGGAAGATGACAAGTACCTGCTATTTGATTTGTTGACACCTGTATACACCATTACCTTACAAAACAATATTTTATGCTCTCTATATGCCTTCGGGAACTACAGCTCTAGCACATGATGTTAATCCCTGCTTCCCTCTGCGAAGGGCCATTCTTTTACTTTTATGTTGAGTCAGTTTTCCCACTTCTTTCTGTCTACTTAAGCAAACATCATTGTCAACTCCAGTATAACAGTTTTTACATAACTTTGTGTTTGGTTGATCATATTCTTTGCATTGACATTATCTATATGATATACATGTTGAAAGTTGAAGCAAATGCTGAAGCTATTATCTTCCTTTGTGTTGATACAAACACTTTCATGTTGAGAATTATTGCTGCTGTGAACTAACTATTATGTTAGACTATTATATCTCTAAATGTTTTATAGTGTTATTCATGAAAGTTTGCACTTGTGTGATCACTTATGTTTACTCTTTATTTACTTGCTTGCAAACTATAGACCATTGGCTTGGATCACTTCATTCAGATCATGTGCATTACATTGTTATTTGATCAAAGATTGTGTTGGTAGCATGTCACTTCAAAAATTATCTGTTTTTATCGTTTACCTACTCGAGGACGAGCAGGAACTAAGCTTGGGGATGCTTGATACGTCTCAAACGTATCTATAATTTTTGATGTTCCATGCTGTTATTATATCAATTGCTACATGTTTTGGTTACACTTTATATCATTTTTATGCATTTTCTGGGACTAACCTATTAACAAGATGCCACAGTGCCAGTTCCCTGTTTTCTGCTGTTTTTGGTTTCAGAAAATCTATTAAGGAAATATTCTCGGAATTGGACGAAACAAAAGACATCGTCAATAATATCACGAGGAGATCACGGAGTCCAAAGGGGAGTCGGAGCAGACCCACCAGGGGGCCACGCCACACTAGGGCGCGGCCCAGGGTGGGCCCGCGCCCCCCTATGGCGTGGTGGCCCCCCTCGGCCACCGACGCCGCCTCTTCGCCTATATATTCTCCGCGACGCGAAAACCCTATTACGGTCGATCATATTCCACGAAAAGTTCCGTCGCGGCCGTCATCGTCAATCTCAGATCGGAGGAGTTCTGAAGCTCTTCCCGGCACCCTGCCGGAGGGGAGATCATCACCGGAGGGCTCTACATCACCATGCCTGCCTCCGGAGTGATGCGTGAGTAGTCCACCCCTGGACTACGGGTCCATAGCAGTAGCTAGATGGTTGTCTCTCTACCTTGTGCCTCCATGTTTAGATCTTGTGAGCTGCCTAACATGATCAAGATCATCTTATTGTAATGCTAGATGTTGTGTTTGCTGGGATCCGATGAATATTGATACCATGTTTATTCAAGTTGTTTATCTATGTGCTCTTGATCTTGCATGCTCTCCGTTGCTAGTAGATGCTTTGGCCAAGTAGATGCTTGTGACTCCAAGAGGGGGTATTTATGCTCGATAGTGGGTTCAGTCTCTAGATATCTGGATCAGTGACAGAAAGGTCTAAGATGGTAGATGTGCTGTTGCTACTAGGGATAAAACATTGGTGCAGTGTCCAAGGGCACTTGTATTGATTACATTACACACTTTACTTCATGCAATAATCTGTTGTTAGCAACTTAATACTGAAGGATGCGGATGCTGCCTTGAAGGTGGATTATTTAGGCATAGATGCGGTTGGAATAACGGTCTATGTACTTTGTTGTAATGCCCAACTAGATTTCATAGTAGACATCTTGGCATGTATTGCATTGTTATGCCCTCTCTATTTGTCAATTGCCCAGCTGTAATTTGTTTACCCAACATGCTAGTTATCTGTTCTGAGAGAGACACCACTAGTGAACTGTGGACCCTGGTCCAATTTCCTCATACTGTTTACACAACCTGCTGCAATCATCTGTTTCCTGTTACTTGCTGTTTTTCCTGCTGTTTTCCACACCATACGTTTAACTCTTTGTTTCTGCAAGACCGGAGAGATTGACAACCTCTCTGTTTCGTGTTGGGCAAAGTTCTGGTTTGTGTCTGTGCAGATTCCACGTTGGTGCAAGCTCCCTAGCGCCAGGGGGAGTCAACATCAACAACCTTCCGATAGATCGTCAAGTCCTACTGGATTGATAACCTTGGGTAGATTTTCAAGGGAAAACTTCTGCTGTCTACATCATAACCTTCCTCTTGGGGTTCACCAACACGTAGCCATCAAGCTGTTTTCTGGCGCCGTTGCCGGGGACTTGGAGGCTATTGGAAAGGGGAGTCTCTCAGTTCCAATCTCTTTACTTTTTTTTTGTCTTGTTTTAGTTTAGTTTTGCTTGCTGTTAAAAATCAAAAACCCCAAAAAATTAAATTCCTGCATCTAGTTTTTAATTTCGAGTTACCCTGTTGCTTGTTTTAGGCTTGCTAAAATGAGTAATCCTGAAAATACTAAGTTGTGTGACTTTACTAGCACAAACAACAATGATTTTATCTGTACACCCATTGCTCCACCTGCTTCTAAAGCAGAACTTTATGAGATTAAGCCTGCACTGTTAAATCTGGTTATGAAAGAGCAATTTTCTGGTGTTAATACTGATGATGTTGCCGCCCACTTAAACAACTTTGTTGAACTTTGCGATATGCAAAAGTATAAGGAGGTAGAGAGTGATATTATTAAGCTGAAATTGTAACCTTCCGATAGATCGTCAAGTCCTACTGGATTGATAACCTTGGGTAGATTATTCAAGGGAAAACTTCTGCTGTCTACATCATAACCTTCTCTTGGGGTTTACCAACACGTAGCCATCACTGTATTTTAAAAAACATAATTTTTTTTAAAAAAATAAAAGTAGAATAAAAGGAAAAGGGGAAAAAAGAAAAAGGAAGAACAGGAAAAAAACCGAGCCAGCCACATAGCAACCGGCCCAGCCCACGAGGCGGCCCAGCAGCCGAGCCTAGACTTCCGTGACGTCATGCTGACGTCACCAGGGGCGGAGCCGGCGCTGCGGCGGCGTCGACGCCGGCGGCGAACCCGCGTGTTCTCGCACACGCGGCTTAGTGCAGAGGACGCGCGTGGACGCCAGCGACTCGTAAGTGGCGGCGCCGCCGCGTCTAAGTCACCGGAGCGTGGCCGGCGGCGCCCGGACGCGGCGGCGGCCCGCTAGCGCGCCGGGCGTCCCGGCACGCGGTCTTCGGCGATGAGGGAGAGCGGGACACGGCAGATCTCCCCGCGCCCGTAGATCTGAAGGGGGAGGCGCGGAGCGGCGTGGCGGCGTGCGGCGGCGCCGCCGGCGACTTCGGCGTCGCGGGAGAGGAAAAGGGGGTGGGGATTCTGCGTGTTCTTTTTGCAGGAAAACCGGGAGCTTTTCTCTTAATTGCAATGAGGTGCTTTGCTTCGTTAAATGTTGGACTGCGCTGTAATTGTTTGGGCTGCGTGTCGTTTTTTGCAGATGCGGCTGCGCCAAAAACCGTGCGGGGCGACGTGGCGTGACGCGATTGGCAGAAACTCCTCAGCTTTCTGCGGGATTTGGAGGGATCTGAGCCGTCCGTGTGCGCGATCGGACGGCTCTTATTTAGGGGGCGACGTGGACAGCCTAACAGGGAGCAAATATGTTGTACTTTTATATTAAGGCATTTGCAGCTTGATCTTATTGTTGGCGTGCCGGCAAGTTTAAACTTGGTTCGTCGTATACACATAAGTACATACATGTATGTAGGATAGTTCCGTCAATTTTTATTTCTTATTTTCTATATATACAGAGGAATTTTCTTGTTACATCATGTTATAAGTTTTTTTTCCTGGTCGACGTGTCGGCGAGTTCCCATAAACTTGGTCGGTCGAACAACCAAAGAGTAAACTATTCATGTGGGATACTTTCACTATCTTTTTTTTATGACTGGAGCAACAATGATGTTATAAATGTAAATTTTCTCATGGTTGACATGCCGGAGAGGTTTTATAAACTTGGTCCGTTCTCACTTGTCGATCTATTTTTCTTTTATTCATATGAATGCAATGGGTGATGTTAAATTTTGCTCATCGTTGACGCGTGGGCGAGTTCCTGTAAACTTGGTCCATCGTATAAGGTTGAGATAAACATTTGCAATATTGATGTTACCTTTTAAAAACCCGATGTCTTTGTATTGCGACCTCTCCTTTTATTTTAGTGCCTCGTCAGGGTTTAATTAAAATATAATTTTACGATATCTATCTAGAGGGCGCTTGGTTCACCTACCCTTTCCTCATTTTAGCTCACGTTATCAGAATTTGCAAAATAGTGTTTATGTCAGACAGAAAAATGCATCAGTTAACTCTATGCTTCGCAAGTCGACCATACCAGGAGGAAGATTGTTCTCATTAATTCAGAGAGATTGTGATTATTCTTCTAAAGCTCCGAATTATCATCTACTAGCCAAAAGACCGAGAATTGGTTTGCTCCGCTTTTTGCGATTAGAATGGTGTCGCGAAAGTTAGGTTGGGGCCATCATAAATCTGGTACTGAGTTTCTCACTTATCATTCGTTTAACATGAAAGTGGGTGAAAAATATACTGATTATACTTGAGGTTCTATATGTCGCTCCCATCTCCCTTTTTATTGCAATTTTTGCTCGAAAAGTAGAGTCCGCAAACCAACAAGTTCATGCTCTCGTGTGGTGAGCCTACAATTGCTCTAATAGACATTCTCCTTATAGCCAGAATTCCTATCGATGAGATCTTTCCGAGGAATATGTTGCTACATTCAGTAAATTAGATCCTTCTTGCTTCCATACCCAAACTTTTTCTCCTACCTTCTGCAAGTATTGAAGGAGTTTTCTTCTAAATATGATGATACATTCATATATTTTTCAGACTTGGTGTGACTATTTTCACCTCCAAAACGTGGCAAACACTTAAAATTTTCACCAGCTTTCATGATGGACGTATATATCTTGCGGCGTTCGTTGCGATTTGGCTTTCCAATTTTGTCGTCTTCGGAGGGGGGCCATATATTCGTCCTGATGTTCTCGTCATGGCGTCTTGGATTTCTATAGGACGAAAAATTTCACTTTTTTCGCTGACCATTTCTTCTTTATACCTTTTCTCTCTAGGGCATCACTAGGTATTATGTCGGTCTGTTCAGATTATACAACACCTTGGCAACTCATTCTATCATAGGATAGATAAAATATTTATTTGAATAAAACTTTTGGGACAAAGATAAAGCAAATCGTCTTCCCACTACTAAAATATTTGGTTGCATCCGCGAACTTTAAGGAGTGGGAAGAAGATTTCCTTTACTTTTGTCCCCAAAGTTGTCTTCAAATAAACATGTGTCTATCCTATGATATAATGAGTTGTCCAAGGTGTTGTACAATCTGAAGGCCCGACGGGGATGCCTACTGTTTCCCTGAGAGAGAAATACAATAAATAAAGTGACAGTAGAGTAATTTATTTTTTCGTCTTATAGCAATCCAAGAGGCCATGGCAAGAACACCGGGACAAATATATGGCCCGCCACCGATAACGACAAAACTGCAAAGCCAAATCGCCATAAACGCCACAAGATACATACGTCCCTCGAGAAGGTTGGTGAAATTTATGGGTTTGCCATGTCGGATGTGAAAATAGTCACCAAGTATGTAAAAATACGAATTTATCATCACGTTTGCAAAAAATCTTCTGCCATATTTGCCAAATGTTAGACAAAAAAATTTGGGTATAGAAGCAAAGAAGGGTCTAGTTTATTGAATCGAATAATATATTATTCATAAAGATCTTCTGCAATAGGAAGTTAGGCCATAATGAGCACGTCTGTTATTAGAGTAATAGTAGGATGACCACACGAGAACAAAAAAAATGTTGATTTGCGGCCTCTACTCTTTTAACAAAGACTAACAGAAAGAGAGATGTGTCATAGTCACAAAGGGGGTCAGTCTATAACATCCCAACGATAATCCGTAAGCTCCTCACCCCTTTCAAGTTGAAAGCATGATTAGTGAAAACCTGAGTACCCCATTCAATATAACCATTAGGGCGTTTGACATTCCGTATTTTATGATGCTCCCAGCCTAACTTTCATGACACCATTCTAGTACTAAAGAACATAGGAAATCAACTCCCAGTATTTTTTATGTTGAATGATAACTTAGAGATTCAAAAGAATGATCACAATGGCACCCACGTTGCGGCCAATCTTCCTGATGATATGGTTGACGTGCCAAGCATAGGGTTAATTGATGCATTTGTTTTTGGCTAAAAAACACTAGTAGGAAAACCTCTACAGCCGCCATCCTAGCACTGGCGAACACAGATACGTGTTCGCCAGTGTTAATACCGCTGGCGATCCAGAACCGTTGGTCGCCAGCGCTTCCTCAACTACCGCTGGCGAAACAAAATCACAGGCTGCCAGCGGTACGTGTGGGCGGGGGGTAGGGGAACAGGGCAGACTAGCGCTGGCGAGTTCGTATCCGTATTCGCCAGCGGTGCCTGGCCTAGTGCTGGCGAAAACGTGGGGTCGCCAGCGGTGCCTAGACTTGCGCTGGCGATCTGGCGCGTTTCGCCAGCGGTACTTGGCGACCGTGTACACTTAGCGCGCGCGGGCCTCTCTCTCCCCAAACTCAAACCGCACACACGCACCGCCGCCGCCCCGCCGCCGTTCACGCTCCCGGCCACCGCGCCACCGTCCTACTCCTACCTCGCCGCTGCGCGCTCGCGTCCTCCTTCCTGATAACCCCCAAGAGCAGGGGATCACTGTAACACCTCTCAATGTGGGAGTAAGGTATCGATCCGAAAGAGCAAGAAGGAAAAGTTATCTATTCCCTACAACTAAAGTGTCACAAGTTTTAGTTTATTATGCACTAAACAAGTTTAAAGAACAAGATGGTTGATTTAATGAAAGGAAGTTTAATGCAACAAAACAAGAATGTAAAAGTGTCCCAATCCTCTTCAATGCAAGAGGACAAGACAAATGTTTTCTCTTATAGGAACAATGGGCATGGGTTCATGGGTTCACTTAATCCTCTCCCTCTCATCTACGGTGATTATCATGTTATACATAAAGTACACACAATTGTCATGTTTTAATAGTGGCTTTTATGACAGCTATATGTCCTAAAACACATAGTTGAAAGAAATACTCATTTGTGTTGCTAGGTCACCCTCGTAAGGCTAGCGTGGTTGCTGTCACTCCCACATCATACTTCTCCCTTTTTACCCCCAGATAAAGGATGTTGGCCGGTACTGTGTCACTCAATACCTAAGCCGTGTCACATCGGCCATCCCGTACCCACATACATCATACTTCTTAATGGACAATATTCTAAACACTAGTGCAATGATTTATAATTTGTGTGTGTGACCACAACTCTCTCATCTATCTACACTTGGTGGTGTCAATCACCTCATGATAAGGATAAACAAGGCATTATGAATAAATCAAACCATCGCATGCATCATAGAATATCTCCAAAGTATGACAAGACATAAAAGTTCCAACACAACAGTAAATGCATAATAAATATCATCTCATACCACAATATCCACCATAGGAATTACATAGATGACCGTAATCATGTTCAGCAGCTCATACGGTACTAATTAGTGAAGCTCAAAGAGTGGAGAGATACATAAGTTACCACCACAAACCCAAGTCCAGGGGGTGGACTACTCCCCTTCATCATGGAGATGGTGGAGAAGTCGTTGAAGAAGGTGGAGACCACCCCGGCAGCGCCCCGCCGGAGTTTTCCCCCTCCAATCTGCAGCTCCAGATCTCTGTTTCGGTGTTTCTGTGTTTTGGCGGCGCTCCTTCCAGAGAACGACGTGGGACTTCTTTTATAGGCGTTTTTAGGTCAAGACTAGGTCGGTGGAGCAAAGATCGACGGCAGCGGAGTCTCGAGGCCCAAAAGAGGTGGTCCCACGCGGCCAGGTACAGAGGCCGCGTGGGGCCCTCTATCTCCCAGCTGGTTGGGCTTCTGGTCTTCATTTTCAGCCCATTGCGTTCGTCTCGAAAATTCTGAACCGTGCTCTTTGACCTTGTCCTTTTTGGAGTCCCGAAGCTCCCGGAAAGTCCAAAACACTAAAAAAGATGTTTTCTGACTTTGCAGGGTTAATTCCATAAAAATAGGAAACATACCAAATATTCTCAAAATCATTATAAAACATTGATATATCCCTTATATAATGCAAATATGATTGGAATATAAGTAATATAGTGTAAAGTTCATGTATGCATTTTACATGCATCAACATCCCCAAGCTTAACCAATACTCGTCCTCAAGTATGAAGGTGATAAAACTAACATGGACTTTGCAATATAACACTAACAATGGATATCAAAGATGATTGCTACTGCTACATAGAGTCAAATGATTCATTATACAAAGGAGTAGCAATATGCAAGATAGTTTATGAAGTGATATCAAGTATTCAATGCAAGGATGTTCAATGATAGTTCACAAAGTGTAACATAGAAGATAGTAATATGGACCACATGTATGCATAATGATAAGTAAGAACATCCTACATTGGTCATAGAGTGTAGATGAAAATCTGAATATCAAAGGTGGACACTTTGGAAAGATATATATGTGAGTAGAGGCAAAGCATGCATAAGTTTCATCTAACTTCCAAACTCTTCTACTTAAGTTAATGATTGCAATGTGGAATTCTTGGTGTTAAGCTCTCAAATATGAGTAGTGTGCTTGACAAAGTAAAGGTTGGATGTCTCATGCCCCTTGAATACAAGTACCTACACCATGAGTTACTCAACTTGGGAAACAAAGCAAGTTCAAGTTATATATCATTGTAAGTAATAATAGTATCATCAAGAGCGTCAACTGGGGTACCTCTTGTCCCAGGATATGGAACAAGCCCATATCAAAATGACAAGACAAACAAACAAGATGAACAATCTCAACACCCTTTTTATTTACCATTGGAATAGCTTTTTATTATAAGGTGTATCACACGGTTCACCATAGCTTGTAAGTAAATTTCCACCATGAATGATGCATGGCTAGATTAGCGGCCTAGGCGCCTCTCTAACCATTTATACAAACTAATTTAAACTAGTTCATTTCCCCCTTATTTCACCATGATAGGCACCCATAAACAAAAGTATATGATATCAACTAAATGAGATGAAGGAGCATGTTGAAAGCTTTGCATGTGACAACACATATGGGCTAACTCCCAACCTCGACATTTATCAAGCCACTAACATCATAATCTTAATCACAATGGGTCATGTTTTATTTATGCAATAAAAGTAAGGTGTGCATCAAGTTCGTGAGAGCTATATAACCAACTTTTCCCATAACAATCAATAACATAAACATTTTTATTCAGAGGTATAGATAACACAAATATCATGATATACATTCTCGGAATAGCATAAAGCTAATAGGTAGATATGGTGGACTCACTGGAATAACTTTGGTTGAAGGTGTTGGAAACAAGTTTTTACTTGTTGTAATTTTTGGGCTAGCAAGAGGGAGAAAGTTGACCATCTAAATGCATGCATGAGTGTCCATAGAACTAACTAATCCATGTTAAACAAAGTAAAATAACATTCAGCATCAAAACATGAATAAGTGATAGCTCTTGATAAAGCATTTGCAAATTATTACTCATAAACAAGCTCATGAATCATGCAATTATATGTAACTTTAAAAATCAACTTAAACATCCCTTTTCCCAATACGATAAAAGCATCCAACATATTTCAACCCATATATCCAGTAGCTCTTTCACATATAAATGATAGTGTAATACCCAGGGCTTTCGAGTTATTAATTAATTTGGGTAAAATAATATTTTGGCTGCTAATTATTTTATTTGTGCATGTCATCTAGTAGTGCAATTGCATGTGTCGTTGGAGTACTAGCTAGTAAGGAGTAGTAGTACTTGTGTACTACGGACAAGCTTAATCATGAGGTAGCAAACGTGGCTTTTACTAGTCTTGTTGGCAGCACAAGATAAGCTAGGAGACCTACGTGGACTGGTGCATGGAAGTCAGCCTGTGGCTGAATGACACGTGCAGGAGAGACCTTTGACTCACCTGGAGAGCCAGCTGCAGCAGCTTTGGAAGCGTCGAAGGGTCAAGCAGCAAATCGGCAAGGCGGCTTGATATTTTAGCCAAGGTCAGCCTGCAGCTATTCCTTAGCCTCGTCGAAGAGTCAAGCGGCCGGCGGCGACCTGAAGTATTTTAGCCAGCCGGTCAGGCACCACTCGATGCTTATAAATAGAAATCAGTCCTGCACACTTCTCACACAACACAAGGCGTTCTTCGGGAGAGAGGAAATGGAGGACTTCTGCTGCCATGTCAAAGCACACGATCGATTCAAAGAAATGTCAGGCAAGAGAGAGGAGTCGAGCTGGAGGAGATGCTCGTGAGGCAAACCACCAACTAGAGAAATCAGAAAGAGAGCGAGTCCAGGAAAATAGCAAGGGAGAGAAAGGGGTCGGCGAAGGAATATTGCAGATGCATGCTGACTCGCCGCATCCGCATAGGGAGCTGATCGGATATTGCAGGAGCTGCGCTGGTGAATTGTGTAGGAGAGCTGATCCTATATTGATCGATCTGAGTATTTTGCATGGCGTATGATCCTATTGAGGCAAGTGGATATTTTGCTGATCTCCTATATCATGCTTTGCTAATCCTCTTGACTCTTGCAAGTGGATGCTTTACTACTCTGTTGATTCCTGCAAGTATTTACTTTGCTAGTCCTTTGACTTCTGCTGGTAGTAGCTTTGCTACTTCTAGTCTCTGTAATTGTTATTAATTCGTTGTGGTGCTTGTACTTCTACATGCACCGATCTTGTTGATCTCCTTGTTGATCATTGTGGTACCGGAGAGAGATGAGTTTCTCTCTCTGTCTTGATTAAATCCGAATACTCCGCAGTAGCTCATGAGGAGTCTGAGAATATCCTGTTGAGTATATCTGTTTGATTGCATTCCAGTGATTGTGTTATATCCTGATCTCTTGTCGTATTGGTGTCACGACGGCAAACGTATTGTACCGGTCGCAGTTCTGGTATGGGACAGTCTGAGCTCTCCGTGAGGGGCGGCCCTTGAATGGAAAGTGTCGGTGATGGATTCGTAGGAGCGACCGACATCGAGTAGGTCAAGGTGTCCGGTGTCTGAGCGGGCAAAAGGGCTCTGCTCGTTCTGGAGCCTGTGTGGTTCTGGTCGAGGCTGTTGACGTCGGAGTACCCCTCTTAAGAGTGTAAAAGCGTGAATATTCACCCCTGTGAGTCCCGGGTAGGGAACCTTGCTGTCATGTGTGATGCCGATACATTTCCTTGACAATCCATTAAATCCAGTTCCTCCGATATTTTGTTATCCATATTTATCCAGCTTCGTTGTTTTCCCTTTAAATACAGTTTATCCGTTATTACTGTATTTAATCCTGCGTTGTCTCCTGTTATATAGTATTGTATCTGCTTGCTGAGTATGATTTATCATACTCACCCTTGCTTCCCCTGTTTTTGTTATGTTATCAGAGTTCGCAGCGGAAGACGATGTCATCCGAGGAGTAGGCTGGACCAGTGGGTGGGAAACGACTAGAGAACATATTTATTCTGTAAATGTAATAATCTTGTAAAGGAATCATGTAAAATTAATATAAGAGCTTCTTGAGATCCACTGTGCTGGTTTAAAGCCTGCTTCTCTAGCCTTGCGCGTGTATAGACTTTCGGGTCGATAGGCGCGCGGCGGCTGTCATTCTACCGGGCCGGGTCTCGGGGCGTGACAGTTTAAAGTGGTATCAGAGCTCAAGGTTTAGGATTACGGGAAAAATGGGTGAAGATCGCTAGATAGTTTTGCGACTAACCTTTTTATGTGTGTTTGCTTGTATTAACATTTATGTGTGTTTTATTGTGCTAACTTTTAGATATATTTGATAGTTTTGTTGTTTGATTGCATAACAAAATTCTTTTGGTTTTGATTTTTAAAAATCTTACTAAGTTTTGGAAAAAAGGTTTGTTTTTTTGTGTTGAATTTCGGGGACGAAATTCTTATAAGGTGGGGAGGATGTAATACCCAGGGCTTTCGAGTTATTAATTAATTTGGGTAAAATAATATTTTGGCTGCTAATTATTTTATTTGTGCATGTCATCTAGTAGTGCAATTGCATGTGTCGTTGGAGTACTAGCTAGTAAGGAGTAGTAGTACTTGTGTACTACGGACAAGCTTAATCATGAGGTAGCAAACGTGGCTTTTACTAGTCTTGTTGGCAGCACAAGATAAGCTAGGAGACCTACGTGGACTGGTGCATGGAAGTCAGCCTGTGGCTGAATGACACGTGCAGGAGAGACCTTTGACTCACCTGGAGAGCCAGCTGCAGCAGCTTTGGAAGCGTCGAAGGGTCAAGCAGCAAATCGGCAAGGCGGCTTGATATTTTAGCCAAGGTCAGCCTGCAGCTATTCCTTAGCCTCGTCGAAGAGTCAAGCGGCCGGCGGCGACCTGAAGTATTTTAGCCAGCCGGTCAGGCACCACTCGATGCTTATAAATAGAAATCAGTCCTGCACACTTCTCACACAACACAAGGCGTTCTTCGGGAGAGAGGAAATGGAGGACTTCTGCTGCCATGTCAAAGCACACGATCGATTCAAAGAAATGTCAGGCAAGAGAGAGGAGTCGAGCTGGAGGGAGATGCTCGTGAGGCAAACCACCAACTAGAGAAATCAGAAAGAGAGCGAGTCCAGGAAAATAGCAAGGGAGAGAAAGGGGTCGGCGAAGGAATATTGCAGATGCATGCTGACTCGCCGCATCCGCATAGGGAGCTGATCGGATATTGCAGGAGCTGCGCTGGTGAATTGTGTAGGAGAGCTGATCCTATATTGATCGATCTGAGTATTTTGCATGGCGTATGATCCTATTGAGGCAAGTGGATATTTTGCTGATCTCCTATATCATGCTTTGCTAATCCTCTTGACTCTTGCAAGTGGATGCTTTACTACTCTGTTGATTCCTGCAAGTATTTACTTTGCTAGTCCTTTGACTTCTGCTGGTAGTAGCTTTGCTACTTCTAGTCTCTGTAATTGTTATTAATTCGTTGTGGTGCTTGTACTTCTACATGCACCGATCTTGTTGATCTCCTTGTTGATCATTGTGGTACCGGAGAGAGATGAGTTTCTCTCTCTGTCTTGATTAAATCCGAATACTCCGCAGTAGCTCATGAGGAGTCTGAGAATATCCTGTTGAGTATATCTGTTTGATTGCATTCCAGTGATTGTGTTATATCCTGATCTCTTGTCGTATTGGTGTCACGACGGCAAACGTATTGTACCGGTCGCAGTTCTGGTATGGGACAGTCTGAGCTCTCCGTGAGGGGCGGCCCTTGAATGGAAAGTGTCGGTGATGGATTCGTAGGAGCGACCGACATCGAGTAGGTCAAGGTGTCCGGTGTCTGAGCGGGCAAAAGGGCTCTGCTCGTTCTGGAGTCTGTGTGGTTCTGGTCGAGGCTGTTGACGTCGGAGTACCCCTCTTAAGAGTGTAAAAGCGTGAATATTCACCCCTGTGAGTCCCGGGTAGGGAACCTTGCTGTCATGTGTGATGCCGATACATTTCCTTGACAATCCATTAAATCCAGTTCCTCCGATATTTTGTTATCCATATTTATCCAGCTTCGTTGTTTTCCCTTTAAATACAGTTTATCCGTTATTACTGTATTTAATCCTGCGTTGTCTCCTGTTATATAGTATTGTATCTGCTTGCTGAGTATGATTTATCATACTCACCCTTGCTTCCCCTGTTTTTGTTATGTTATCAGAGTTCGCAGCGGAAGACGATGTCATCCGAGGAGTAGGCTGGACCAGTGGGTGGGAAACGACTAGAGAACATATTTATTCTGTAAATGTAATAATCTTGTAAAGGAATCATGTAAAATTAATATAAGAGCTTCTTGAGATCCACTGTGTTGGTTTAAAGCCTGCTTCTCTAGCCTTGCGCGTGTATAGACTTTCGGGTCGATAGGCGCGCGGCGGCTGTCATTCTACCGGGCCGGGTCTCGGGGCGTGACAGATAGTGTGGTGGTCTCACAAAATAACAATCAAACCAAAAACAAACAAAAAGACGCTCCAAGTTTATGCGATAAAGTGTTTCGATCGAAAAATAGAAGTTAGACGTGTGCAAACCGAGAGTGTGTAGGTCCAGTGGGGTTGTATTCACATCCCCAAGCTTATGGTCTTCACCATCCTTGGATAGCTCTTGGTGCATCTCCTCCAATCCCTGTGAAAAAACTTCAAAACACCGTTTCTCCAATTTCTTTTCTGCGGGTGCATTAGTAGTGATAAACAAATAGGTTTCTTGCTGCATATAATCCTTAAACAAAACTTCCTATGAATGTCCATAAAGTGTATAATGTTGTATGCCTACTCATAAACTCAATTGGATCAAAAAGATTCAAGTTAAAAGCTCAAAGCATGCATCAAACAAAATGGGACAGAATCTGTCCAGAAAAACAGCAGCAGCAAAACGTATTTTTCTACCCTACTAAACTTTGTAGAAAATTCATGCATACAGAGGATGAAAATTTGCAACTACAGTTCAAATATGACCTCATTCGGAGTTACAGAATAAGAATTAAAAATTATACCGTGCACAGATTCGTGCAGGAATAAAATCTCCGAACGCTATAAGCAACTTTTACAACCCAATATGGGTAAACTTGGCACTTTATTCGAAATTCCAGAAACTAAGCTAAAAACAAACTCTCTTGTTACAACAAGAGGACACAAAGAAAATCACGCATGAAAATAACCGGGCTGCCTCCCGCAAAGCGTTTTCTTTATAGCCATATAGCTAGGCTTTGATAGTTTTAATGATGCTTACATCGGAAAGAGAGCATCAAGAGAAAAATATGAAACACATTTAAGTCTAACCCACTTCCTATGCATTGAGATCTTGTAAGAAAATAAATCAATGAAGCACAAAGTGACTAGCATAGGAAGGCAAAGCAAGTGCAACTTCAAAATCTTCAACAAAAAGAGAGGATACTTAATATTATTGAGATATATGGAACCATGTCTCCCTCTCTCATAAGGACCAGTAGGTTTTAAAGTACCCAACAAATAAAAGCAAATCAAGAGAAAGGCCAAAACCTTCATCATAAAGAGGATAAATTTAGTAACATGAAGATTTCTATAACCATACTTTCCTCTCTCAAAATAATTTTTAGCGGCATCATGAATAAAATCAACAATATAGCTATCACATAAAGCATTATTATCATGATCCATAAGCATAACAGTACTATTACTCTCCACATAAGCATAAACAGTTTCATTAGTAATAGTGGGAGTAAAAATATCACATCGATCAATGTAATCATCATAAATAGGAGGCATAGAATAATCGAAATGATTTTTATCCTCGATAGTAGATGGACTGAAAATATCATATTCATCATTGTAAACATCATATATAGGAGGCATATCATAATCAACATAAACTATATCCTCAATAGTAGATGGAGTGAAAATATCATATTCATCATCATAAATGGGAGACATAGTATCATCAAACAAGTTAAAGAAACCTCCCCAAGCTTAGATGATTGCAAGATATAAAACAAGTTAAAGAAACCTCCCCAAGCTTAGTTTAGTGCACACAAGAATAGAAACTTAAGCGCTACGCTCCCCGGCAACGGTAGCACCTCTCAATGTGGAAGTAAGGTATCGATCCGCACGAGCAAGAAGGAAAAGTTATCTATTCCCTACAACTAAAGTGTCACAAGTTTTAGTTGATTATGCACTAAACAAGTTTAAAGAACAAGATGGTTGATTTAATGGATGGAAGTTTAATGCAACAAAACAAGAATGTAAAAGTGTCCAAATCCGCTTCAATGCAAGAGGACAAGACAAATGTTTTCTCTTATAGGAACAATGGACATGGATTCATGGGTTCACTTAATCCTCTCCCTCTCATCTACGGTGATTATCATGTTATAGATAAAGTACACACAATTGTCATATTTTAATGGTGGCTTTTATGACGGCTATATGTCCTAAAACACATAGTTGAAAGAAATAGTCATTTGTGTTCCTAGGTCATCCTCGTAAGGCTAGCGTGGTTGCTGTCACTCCCACATCATACTTCTCCCTTTTTACCCCCAGATAAAGGATGTTGGCTGGTACTGTGTCACTCAATACCTAAGCCGTGTCACATCGGCCATCCCGTACCCACATACATCATACTTCTTAATGGACAATATTCTAAACACTAGGGCAATGATTTATAATTTGTGTGTGTGACCACAACTCTCTCATCTATCTACACTTGGTGGTGTCAATCACCTCATGATAAGGATAAACAAGGCATTATGAATAAATCAAACCATCACATGCATCATAGAATATCTCCAAAGTATGACAAGTCATAAAAGTTCCAACACAACAGTAAATGCATAATAAATATCATCTCATACCACAATATCCACCATAGGAATTACATAGATGACCGTAATCATGTTCAGCAGCTCATACGGTACTAATTAGTGAAGCTCAAAGAGAGGAGAGATACATAAGTTACCACCACAAACCCAAGTCCAGGGGGTGGACTACTCCCCCTTCATCATGGAGACGGTGGAGAAGTCATTGGAGAAGGTGGACACCACCCCGGCAGCGCCCCGCCGGAGTTTTCCCCCTCCAATCTGCAGCTCCAGATCTCTGTTTTGGTGTTTCTGTGTTTTGGCGGCGCTCCTTCCAGAGAACGACGTGGGACTTCTTTTATAGGCGTTTTTAGGTCAAGACTAGGTCGGTGGAGCAAAGATCGACGGCAGCGGAGCCTCGAGGCCCAAAAGAGGTGGTCCCACGTGGCCAGGTACAGAGGCCGCGTGGGGCCCTCTATCTCCCAGCTGGTTGGGCTTCTGGTCTTCATTTTCAGCCCATTGCGTTCGTCTCAAAAATTCTGAACCGTGCTCTTTGACCTTGCCCTTTTTGGAGTCCCGAAGCTCCTGGAAAGTCCAAAACACTAAAAAAGATGTTTTCTGACTTTGCAGGGTTAATTTCATAAAAATAGGAAACATACCAAATATTCTCAAAATCATTATAAAACATTGATATAACCCTTATATGATGCAAATATGATTGGAATATAAGTAATATAGTGCAAAGTTCATGTATGCATTTTACATGCATCAACATCCCCAAGCTTAACCAATACTCGTCCTCGAGTATGAAGGTGATAAAACTAACATGGACTTTGCAATATAACACTAACAATGGATATCAAAGATGATTGCTACTGCTACATAGAGTCAAATGATTCATTCTTCAAAGGAGTAGCAATATGCAAGATAGTTTATGAAGTGATATCAAGTATTTAATGCAAGGATGTTCAATTATAGTTCACAAAGTGTAACATAGAAGATAGTAATATGGACCACATGTATGCATAATGATAAGTAAGAACATCCTACATTGGTCATAGAGTGTAGATGAAAATCTGAATATAAAAGGTGGACACTTTGGAAAGATGTATATGTGAGTAGAGGAAAAGCATGCATAAGTTTCAACTAACTTCCAAACTCTTCTACTTAAGTTAATGATTGCAATGTGGAATTCTTGGTGTTAAGCTCTCATTACCCCTATCATAGCATTTTGAATGAATAAAGTTTAATGTGAAATCAAATATGAGTAGTGTGCTTGACAAAGTAAAGGTTGGATGTCTCATGCCCCTTGAATACAAGTACCTACACCATGAGTTACTCAACTTGGGAAACAAAGCAAGTTCAAGTTATATATCATTGTAAGTAATAATAGTATCATCAAGAGCGTCAACTGGTTGGGCTTCTGGTCTTCATTTTCAGCCCATTACGTTCGTCTCGAAAATTCTGAACCGTGCTCTTTGACCTTGCCCTTTTTGGAGTCCCGAAGCTCCCGGAAAGTCCAAAACACTAAAAAAGATGTTTTCTGACTTTGCAGGGTTAATTCCATAAAAATAGGAAACATACCAAATATTCCCAAAATCATTATAAAACATTGATATAACCCTTATATGATGCAAATATGATTGGAATATAAGTAATATAGTGCAAAGTTCATGTATGCATTTTACATGCATCACTCCCCAAGCAAGACGCCGCCGCGGCCACTCTCTTTCCCGAGCTCGCGTCGATCTCTTCCCCAAGCACGCCGCGCGCGGCCACGCTCCCGTCCTCTCGCGGCTCTCCCTTGCGTCCTCCTCCCCGAGCAAGACGCCGCCGCGGCCTCCTCCTTCTCCCAGCCCGGCCACCGTGCCACCGTCCTCTCAAAGGTTCAGCCCTCCTCTCCCACCTTGCACCGAAGGTGTTTGCTCAAATGACTAGCCTAGAAAAATTTGAAAATTTTCTTGTTTTAGATTTAGGTTTAGGTTTAATTAGTTCAGTTTTATGATTTAGTTATAGCTACTGTTTAGTTTTGAATTTAGATGTAGGTTTTGAATTTAGCTAGGTTTGAATTTGGTATACAAAAGCTACTATTTTGCTTAGGTTTAGTTACTGTCTAGGTTTAGGTTTAGCTACTGATCTATATGTCCTATTTTCTGTTAATGTGAATGTGGTGGTGGGTGATGAATGTGTATGTGGTGGTGGTGGTGGATGTGTGGTGGTGGTGGATGAGTTTTTTCTGTTAATGTGGGGGTCCATGAGTTTCTTGAGATTACAAATGGTCGATGAATTCATGTAAATGTTTGCAGGTACCCTAGAGTCCCTTGAGATAGCCGGAACATTGATTAACTTCCGTTCCGGCTAATTCGGGTACTCAATATGTCATATTTTTAGCAAAGGTCATGCCGAAATTTTCCGTGAATTTTGGCATCACTTTGGCTAAAGATATGACATATTATTATGAAATAGATTAGTGAGTTTTTAATAGTTAAGTGCATATTTGTTGTATTAATTTACATTTTTTCTTATTTAGTGCGATCGAAGATATCCAACAACTACGAGGCCGGCGGTTCTGGGATAGGAGGCACATATGCTGGTGGTGGAGAAGATAATTATCTGGAGGAACTAGGAAAACAGTTGACAATGCAAAGCGGTAACGAGTCTGAGAGGGGTGCATCCGATGGGGATACCACCACTAGTGGCGATGTCCAAACAGGCACGGAGACGTCTGGTAGCGAAGCCAAATGTCAACGGCTGAGACGCCCAAACAGGCTCCCCTCCACGCGACAAGAATTCGAGCAGGTGGACCCTACCAGCGGTCGCCCTACAACGCCGTTTGATCTTGCAAAAGGGTACGGCAACAACTTGGGATGCATTGCCCGAGACTTTGGCAATCTCAATGACGAGCACTTAAAAAGAAAAGCCAAACGGACGAGGGCCGAGTACCTCATTGGCAAGCTACACGCACGGTACCAGTTCCCGGATCCCTATGATAACCTCAGTGTCACGAATAATCTGGTGAACAGATATGCTCTTGGCAAGTTCTGCAAAGCATTTAGTACTTGGAGATCAACTGTGAGGGAAATGATTAATGATCATGGTGTCGATTTCGCTGAGGTCAACAAGACCTTTCCAAATATATCTGAAGATGACTTCACGCTTTTCAAAGCCAACGAAGCTAAACCTGAGAAGAAGGCGCTAAGGGTGTGGGGGAAAGCTGCGCATGGAAAGAACGTAGCTCCCCACACTCTCGGGAGCCGTGGTTACCCTGGAAAGCAACAAAGGTGGAAAAAGGAGGATGACGAGAGGAAAGGGCTTTATCTACGACAAGATCACCGACCCGCTGGCAAGACAGTTTATCAGGGCGCATTACAAGGAAAATCCTCTAACACCGGGAGAACTTGCCAATAATGCCAAGGTGAAGGAAATTATGGATAAACTTCTGGAGGAAGAAGAGAAAGAACGACAAGCTGCTCTTGGTGGATCTCAAGAAGGCTCCTCGAAGGCCGGCCCGTGGGACACCGCTTTTAACAGGGCGCTGAACATTGTAAAGGAACTGCCGGTGTCACGTCCATCGAATCGTAGCCGTGTGATCGGCCTAGGAAGCGGTTACAAACATCAATTTTACTACGGCGGCGGGACCACGGAGCATCGAAACGAGAGAAAGAAGGTCACAGAGATGGATCTCAGGCGGGAATTGGCTGTCGTGAATGCGAATATGCAGTCGACCATCCAAACTGAAGTTGTAAGGACGGTCAACAACCTAATTCCTACCATGATGGAGTAAGTGGCATCTTGGATGAAAGCAGGCCAAACAGGGCCTTTCCCTGTGATCAACCTCGAGGCCAGCCATGGATCAAACAATGTGTCGCCTAACATTGGCCCCGTGAACAACGAACATCCAATGGGCGATGGATCGCCGACCGACAACGTGCCTCGTAGCAGCCCTTCCACTGGCACACCAGCTCCAAGAGTCACACCATTAGCCGAGCTCAACGCTCTCAAGGTAATTGAGCGTTCCAAAAGTCTCGAGAAGTTTTATAATACTTCATTGGTGGCGCCTGACGTCTTACATGTTTTCGCAGGACGAC
Organism: Poa pratensis; assembly: GCA_947311845.1. Classification (NCBI taxonomy): domain Eukaryota; kingdom Viridiplantae; phylum Streptophyta; class Magnoliopsida; order Poales; family Poaceae; genus Poa; species Poa pratensis. The sequence continues at coordinate 80,322,823 of CAMZMU010000085.1, forward strand.
GACGTGCCATGCACATTGCTATTGCGTGTTAACGGTGAGCTCAAGGATGTGGCGAAGGCAAATATCGTGACACCACTTATCTGCATGATGCATTGTGTGACTATGCCTGATGATGTGTTTAGGGTTGCAATTGCTCGGGTGTTGCCGGGTTGCGCATATTACGATCCTCCGGCTCAACCCCCCAATGCCGAAAGGGAGTATAATCTCGATGAATGCCAGCCGTGGCCGATGACATGGCCAAGATCACTGATTCGTTTAGACCTTCCTAGCATCACCCCACAACCAACACAACTAACACCGGTCGACGGGTCGGCTACACCTGATGCAGACCGCGAGGACCCCATGGACTGGCACCTCAACGATGGGCCTCTTGACCAACATGACCATGTTCTAATGCATTCTCACGTGCCTGATCTAAGAGAGAAGCTTGCGTGCTCCAAGCGTCTAAATTTCCATTCTCAACCATTGCCAAAAGCTACTGGGGAAGCCGGATTCAGCCAGGGCACACTCCATGATACCTTGCAACAGGCTTTCGATCCCAAGGAGTCTAAGAAGGCGGAAAAGAAAAGATTCAATAAAAGCAAGACAACCATTGGTGCCTCCAATAGCCAGCACGTGTCGGGAGATAAGATCCCCAAATGGGTTTGTGACAAGATGACCATCCCCAACTGGCATCGGTCCCATGATTTGGCCAAACCGATGCTGCCGGATAATGTGCTAGCCGTCGTACGTCCTGATATCAAAAGCGTCCATGATAAAGTTCTATTATTGGAAAAAGAACTTATCAAAGAGAACAATCCATCGTACCCGCTTTTCCCGGAAAGGTACCAAAGGGCATGGGCTTTGTCGATATATATCCCGGGGACGTGTTCTTCCTGAGATTTAGTGATATCTTTTACATGATGCACATGAAGCCGCTCTCCACGTCCATGGTCTGACTATTTGCGCTCTATTTGGCGCAGCAACTCATGACAGAGAACTCAAAGATCATGATAGTCGACCCCTACTTCATGGAAGAGTGCTTTGTGAACACCCCTTCGGGTAAAACTCGCACGGAAAAGCACCTCGAAGATTTCATGAGGAAGCATTGCACCAAAACTATCTTTCTCCTGCCTTACTTTCCCGCCGGGTAAGATTCTTTCATACCTATCATAAACATTATTTAAATGAAGGCATGATGAGAAGACATATCGAAAAGCATGGCAAGAAGATATTCGCTCACACGACAGAGTTCACCGGCATCAAGCAGGCGCCAGGCAGTAGGACTGAGTCCTGGTATCTCATCCTTCTAATACGGGAGTTCATACGGGAGAAACAACGAGTAGCATTTCCTGCTGCTGTCGAGCAATGGGCCAAGCTAAAGGCGGCGGCCACTGATGAGGCAGTCAGGAAAGAGTTTCTTCGCATCCAGATAAACTTTCAGAAATAATCGATAAAGAGCTCACCCACTGTGATGGGGTGTTCTATATGAATTCACCGACAAAGAACGAGATAGAAAGACGCCTAGAACATCAGGCCGATCGCAGGCCATTCAACACGCTAAATGGTTATCGTGAATTCCCGCTAAAGTCAAAAGCCAACAACCGAAAACGTAAATGACAACGGTGCGTGATCTCGCTAATTCATTAACTAGCATGCCTAGCTCTTTTAACTTGTGTGACATGTGTGAGAACTCTTTTTTACCGCCTAAGTCCTGTTTTATTTGTGTCTAATTAAATCTTCTATGCACTCAATTTTATTTGTTGCCTAACTTTTTTATTTGTCTTCTGTATAGAGATGAAGAATGAGCAAGGAGGAGGCGGAAGCTAGCGGCCGGAAGAGAGGAGGAACGACCGGATACTTCACCGTGATCTCTTTGTCATCTTTGTTATTTGTTCTGCTCACAAACTTACCGTTTCAGTTATTGTAATATCGAAGACTAGTAAACAGCGTCTCAACCGTGATGTACGGTTTGATTTTGTATGATACATATTCGGTCGTCAAACATTTGTATAACTTTTCGGTTTGTACTTATAATCATGTATCTATACTGTTTCTGCTATCTGTACGTTTATTGCTGATATATATACCTGTATATACTGCTGGAATACCATTTTCAAAAAAACCCGCCAAATATACCGCTGGCGAACCTGTAAGCTACCGCTGGCGGTCAAGTTCCTCCCACGCATCTGTACCGCTGGCGAGCGGAGGACGTACCGCTGGCGGTCGTGCGCACCGCCAACACTGCACGTTGATGTGGCTTGCGAGGACTTCCTCCTCACGACCATGGCACGTCTTCTCTATACTCACATGTGGGTTAAGGTTTACACCTTCACAACATCCTCTTGCCTTCTCCATTCGCCTTCCATGATGTCAAGGGCTCGCCCTCTCAAAGCGGAAATATCAGGACGAAGGCACCCGTCACCCTCCGCTCTAATCTCGATCAAACCCGGCGGCCTAGAACTAGACGTTGTTTGCGTGACCAATGGCTTGCAGACGGTGACGAAAATTCACCCCTCGAGAAGGAGAGAAAATTCTCATCAGCTTTGTCGCGCGCGGAAGCCGAACTGTTGGTGTTCTTGGTCACCCCCATGGCTCACTGGTCGTTGGTCGCCTTTGGTGGCGGCAGAACCCTCAACATACGTTTCCTCTGAACCCTTGGAAAAAATCACTCTTCATCCTCTAAACGCTTGGGAAAAAATCACTCTTCGTCAGTACTCCCTTCTTGCTGAAATGTAGTGCATATAAGATTTTATAGAAGTCAAATAGTGTAAATTTTGACCAAGTTTCGATAAATTTCAACATCTAGAATACCAAGTTAATACCATTGGTATCATCATGAAGTATATTTACATATGGTATACTAAACAAGTATATCATAGAAATAGAAAAAAATCTCAATAAACCCGGGTAAAGCTTATATGGTTTAACTCAATATTATGGCAGTGAGGGTAACTATATATTTGGCTTCAACCTTACGGCAAGAAGCATATGGGTCCATCGGGCACCACATGGATCCGAGCTAGTAATACATTTCTTTCGAAGTGTACAACCGTTTGTGAATCCATGCGTAAGAAAAGAACAAGGATGTGGATCCACGTCGGGTACCCACAAAATTGTGCATGCGTCACCGGTTACGGTATGGGCAGAAGAGGTAATCGGACCGTTCGGCCAATCAAACCCACAGGTTTATGGCTCTAGAACTGCATGCATAGGCGTATATGGCAGCAGTACATGAAGTCTGAAGATAAAGGTAACTTGCTACCGTGCCGTCGAAATTTGTCCCCGAATTGCTGATAATCAGTCGACGCGATGTCTGCGAGGTCATAGCTCGCATGTGGAGTTGTAGGACTGGAATTAACGCTAGAAACTCGTGAGCTAAACGAGTACCTCGTGATTTGTCTTGGCTCGGCTCGAACTCGGTGTCTCAAGAGGCGAGTCAAGTTTTTATTTCTAAACTTGTTTGTTGACCAAGACATTCTAAGTGTTCAAACATGCGTGCATACGGAAAAAACAAGTAATTTTCCTAGTAATTCTGAAATATAACAATAATGATCTTTTTACAATGTAGATCAACGTAGAATTATATAAAACCTTTACACCATTATAGGTGCAAAAACTCTTAACAATTTGGCACTAATATAAAAAGATCATAGTTTCTATTTAAGCGAGTTAAACGAGCTACTCGCGAGTTTACGAAGTCTCATTTCTGAACTCGTTTGTAACCGAGTCGAGTCGAAGTTGAGCAAGTCTCGGCTCGAATTTCAGGGAGTGTGAGCTGAGTAGCAGCTGCTTGAAAATTTACTGCAGAATAAAGGAATAACGACTGAAGAGTGATTGTTTTCTAGTGACAAATAATCCTTTCATAAGAAATCCAAAAATAGATGAAAGAAAGATAAACGATCGATTATTACAGGAATGGTGCTAAATCAATTGGTGCATGCATGGTAAATCATATCCAAAGTCCAAACAGACATCTCGGCACTAAAATTAATTCTACTTAGGAGTGTTGCCGTTGCTTTATTGCTTTGGGTAGCTAGCCGAGGATGCAGGCCTTGAAGGCTTCCATATGCGCCGGATCGATCGACACGGACACCTGCACCTCGCCTTCGTGCCTGCCGCCGACGAGCACCATCTCGCCGTCGTGGTTCATGGACACCAGCTCCACGCGCGCTGGCTTCCCGAACCCGAAGTCGGCTACGTCGTAGGCCCGGAACCGCGGGCTGGCGGCCACGTTGGTCATCCGGTGGAACGGTAGCCGCATCAGCGTGTGGATCCACTCCTTGTCCGTCCCAGCCAGCGGCGCCGCCTCCATGGCCGTCACCGCGGCCTGCACCGCCCACGCGGCGCGGAGGATGCCCGCCTCGCCGAGGAGCTCGGACGCGTCGGCGCAGCTCGCCATGCACGCGCGGACGCAGTTGCCGAAGTAGGCCTCGCTGACGGGCGGGTCGAGGCGCGTGCGCAGGTCGGCGAGGAACATCAGGTACGTGTCGTCCCCGGCGCCGAGCCCCTTGGACCGGACGAACGCCGTCCAGCCCAGCGCCGCCAGCGCCACGAACGTCGACACCGGCTTCGGCTTGCTGGTGGCCGCGTCGCCGCCGCTGCCCCCGACGGCCTCGGACAACGCGAGGTCGTCGATGCGCCGTCGAAGAGAGTTGATGTCGTCGGTGCCGAGGTAGAACGTCCGGCGCGCCCGATGGAACCGCTGGGTGAAGTCGTATTCGCCCCTCACCTGCAACGACGTATTTGTCAGTACGTGTTTGTTTTGGCAAATCGCTGCGCGCGATGATCACGATACATTGATGCCATTGCTTGCTTGGCTACAACTCTGCCTGGGCATGGAACTGAATGAAGATTGTTCCGTGCAATGCAGTGTCATCTTGGACCAGACATACGGTTAGCATGGTGCAACAGACGAACGAACGACTGCACTTTGGTTAACGTAAGTTGACGAAGAAGCTGCTACGTACACGAACCTACGAATGTGATTAGTGCTTACTGCGGGGAGATTGGGCGCGACGGTCCTGAGTATCTCGCGGCCGAGCTCGTCGTCGTTGGGCTGCGCGACGGCCTCGCGGCCGTAGTGTGGAGGGCCGAGGGACTTGGTGACCGGGGAGCCCTCGCGGGAGGCGGACGCCCAGGCTTCCATGAACCGCCAGACGGCGCGTCCGTCGGCGACGGCGTGGTGCACGGACAGGCCGACCGCCAGGCCAGCGCCGACCAGGCGGGTGGCCTGCACGGACAGCACCGGCGCCGGAAGAGCCCTCGCGTCGAGATCCGGCACGAGTCTCAGGAACGCCGCGATGTCGTGCTCCTCCTCGCCCGCGAGCCGGCGCACGTCGATGTCGCCCTCTGCCTCGATGAAGGCGACACCGGCGTCGGAGCAGTCGACGAAGACGTCCCCGGTCTCCGCCACGTACTCGAGCCTCCCCGCGAGTGGAAGATAGTGCGCCAGCGTGTCCGCGAGCGCGCGCTTAAGCCGCTCGACCACCGCCGGGAACCCTTCGTCGTCGCCCTGGCCGAGCTCGTACAGGAAGACGCGCTGGATCGGCGGGAGCACGACCCACGGCGAGTCGAACAAGGACAGCTTCAGGCGTCCCCCACGATGACTGCTCTCCCCCAGCGCCGACGGAGCCACGTGGGACACGCCCAGCACCCGCACGGCCGAAGCCTGCGCGGCGACGTCGGAGCCGGCATCGCCCATCCCGGATTACGTACGCGCGCCCCCACCGGCGGTGGTGAAAGTGTTCTCTTGCGCAGGAAGGAAGAAGCTAGTACCTGCGCATTCGATGATCTGCAACCGCATCCGACTTATATGCAGCGGTGGACGTACGTCTTATTGCGCAAGAAGAAGAAGAAGAAGCGTACGATGCCAACACCGGACTGAAGTGAGATTACTGTGAGTTCATGGTGCTGTCCACGTGTCGGACATGGCATGGAGACATGCTGACATTGTCACCGAGGCGGCAGAAGTTACAGCGCATCATCGATCCAGCTCTGGTTGATTTGGAAGGTACGAGCTGCTTCGTCTCCATCGCCGGAGAAAACAAGCGTATGTTGTTTCTCTGACAAACAACAATTGCTGACAAGATTCGTACGTGCGGTGGACAAATGTGTGTGTGCCTCTGCGTGCTTCTAGATCGAGTGATCCCAGTGATGGGGTGGCTTGCTAATACGGTGCATTGGTCACCGATGATGTCACAGAGAGTAGCCCAACATTTCGCCTGTCGATTTTTTCCTATAAAATATATTACTCAAAAATATGAAAATTTCTTGCCTGATTAGAAACAATATTGTTTCGGCAGTTCTAGATCCATTAACGTAAGTTCGCAAGCCCAATATGAATTATAGCCTTAGTCTTAATACCATTCAACCAATTACCAAATACTATATTGCTAATATTAATTGGAGGAATATTTTACTCCAAATGATACGAGCAAAAGGACAAAAGATAAACAAATACTCCATAGTCTCATCTGTGTTGCAAAAGATGCATTTCTTACATCGTTGATAGCAGAGTTGCACAGAACACATTATACAACTTTGTTTGCAGCTAACTCTAGATTTTGGTCTAATAAGTTGAAGCTAGCCCAAATAAATGAATTAGGGTTCACGACTAGAATTTTTAGTCTAACTAGTTATAAACGCACATATGAGATGATTTTACCCATGTAACAATTGTATAATTTTGCAAAAAATCAATATTTGTATCAAGAGATACTTTATTGAAGTGTCATCTGGCCTTATGCAGCCCATATTTCTTTAGTTCAAATAAGTGTATTTTCTGTAAGTGAATTTTGTTAAATAAGTGAACTCTAAATGTATCGAGAGACATTTAATTGGGAATTATAAAGTGTCATGCGACCTTATTCGATTTAGGTATTCATAAAATTGTGGTATAATTTAGTTAGCTATAATCAGTTTATTTGTGACCCGTTATGCTACTCGAATTTCCTAGCATCATATCTCGGCAAAACTGTAGGTGTAACTGTTACGTGCTCTAATTCATATGTTTTGGCCAAGTGCAAGTGATTAGACCAAAACCTGAAGTCAGCTGCAAAACAAGTTCGCGTTATGTGTTTTGTGCAACTATGTTATCAAATGTCGATGCTATGTGCAATTTTCTCGCTAGTTCACGTGTGACTGATACCTAGGGTGTACGGTATCCTCTAGCATGACAAAATGGACCAACAAGAAGTCGAGATTATCGTTGTAGGTTTTGTTCTATATCTTTCTTCCGCGCACCCGCAGCTAGGCAGGAAACCATCTAACACTCCGGTTTTTTGACCCAGTTTCTGGCTGCTATCCTCTGCTTAAAGCCTCGTGTGTGCGGATGTGTGTTAGCTCGAGGGTTAGGTACTCCGTAGTTTTTTAGGTTTCCCCACGCGGTGTCTTGACTCTGGCGAAGGCGACCTCATCGAGGAATAAAAGTTCTCCAGGTTATTCTCCGATGCGGTGTTAGACTCTGAGGTCGACAAGTGATCTGGACGGTATTCTATTAACATGGGGATGGCGTGGCGGCGTCGGCATCTCGGTGGTGGACTTGTGTTATTGGGCGTCGTAGTTGCGACGACGTTCTCTTATGCATCGAAACGGAGCTCAGGAATCATCCAGTAGTGCGCGTAGAGGATTGATTACTTTGTTGACACCTACAATATGGTGCATCTTGTTTTCGGTTCGTCCTTGGAGTCTGACAATTATGTTTCTTATTCTGACGTCGTCATACGGTTGTCTCAGATATGGAGTTCGGTGGCGTGTCCAGAGTACACCGGTCTGATTTTTTCAACAACAATGATATTGCATTTGCCAAACTAATTTGGAGGCATGTAAAGATGGAGATTAACGATGGATCCACGTTGAGTTCAGGTTAAGAGGTGATAGTCGTTGGTCTTTGCAAGTTCGCATACGTTTCTTTTTTATCTTTTCAATTTTCCAAGGTCGTTGTATGTATGTCTTCTACTCCCTCCGTTCCGAAAAAGATGTCACAAAAATGGTCTCACCTATAGTTTATTTTTGTGACATATTTTTCCGAAGCGAGTGAGTAACGTTTATTTTATGAACGAGACAGTATTATTAGAAAAGAACACGACGTACAGTGGTCCTCCACCGCAGATCGCAGACTGCTATCGTGCTCTTTTCCCCTCCACGACCACTCCCTTCTGAGAATTCATTCTTTCAACGGCAATGATATTGTCTTTGCCAAACTAATTTGGAGGTATGTAAAGATGCAGATTAATGATTGATCCAAGTTGAGTTCGGGTTAAGAGGTAAATATGTCCACTTTTGTTTTGGTCGACGCTATAGTTGTGGTGAAGAAAAGTGCGCGGGAGAGCACGCAAGCTAGCGCGCGGTCAAAGTCAGAGTGTCAAACTAAGCAGCAACGCATCGATTCCACACCTAGGCGGACACCCACCCCATATGGGTGTCGTTCATTTCTGATCCGACGGTTGAGTGATTATTTTGCAAAACAGACCCTTCACTCTGATAGAAATTTGATTCAACCCTCCTATAAATAGAGCATAGACGAAATAGGTAAAATAGACCCGCTATATAAATATAGCAACAACCCGATACAACCAACAATTTTGAAATGTTGGGGCAGCAGCAAACATACACCCAAAGAAAAGAAAATGGAGACATAGGCGGATTGACAAAACTACAGTGACTCGTAACCGTTGCGCCCTCTCCAACAAAGTACCACCACACTCCTAGCATTGAATCAACATGTACCAAGCAGCACCTTCAAGAAGGCACGCGCAAGCTGCTGCCCGGACCAGCACACTGATCCTAGGGTTTCCCCCGGCACACAGAGGGATGCGGACGAAGGGTAGCCACGACGCCCTTCAAGAAGGGGCGATGTCACCCAAAGGCGACATCGCGTCGGTGTCGGTCGAGCCGACAAGGATTTCTCCCGCAAAACCCTATCCACAACCTTCGGATGATTCCATCGCACCGGAGCCCCACAAGACTAGGTCTTGCCACCACCAAACTAGCCGCCCGCCAACAATCGCCACCACGGTTACAAAGTCGCCTTCGTCGTCGCACCAAAGCCACCGTCCTGAGGTCTGCAAGACGGATGCAGGAGTAGCATGTACTGGGGTCAGCAGCACAACGGCCGCAAGGGAGGGAACGCCTCCACCGCCAACGGCGGTAGTCGACCGGACACAGCGACGAAGCACACTAGTCCCCGTTAGGTCCGGGCGGGCCCAGCGGGCCCGTAAAGCCCCCGAGAAGGCACACCAATCCCAACAGGGTCCAGCCGGACCCGGATGGGTCCGTAAAGCCCGCAGTCGTGCTGCAACAGGCCGGTCGTTGACGCCGCCACCCCCTGCACCAGCTACCACTCCATCATCCGCAGTGCGTGCGGCAGGGAAGACAAGCCCGTGCCAGCCCAGATGGGCCCGACGGGCCTAGATCTGGGCCGCTAGGCTCTGCCGTCGCCGCCCAAGCACGCCGCCGCCGCTCCTGCACTGCCCGCAGTAGCCGTTCCCCATAGACCGCACTTTTTTTTTTGCGAGGGAAAGGTGCTGCTGATATTCAGAACAGAGTTCTTACAGAAAAGTCCAGGAACAAAGCAAAATTACAAGATAGTCCCTCTGGACTCCACTGACGATGACGAAGACGAAGACGTATCGCCGCCGCTGCTCCTCACACGCCTTGGAAACGGAGTAGCCCCTCTGCGGACGGGAAGTCGATGAAGCTCAGCCCCGAAGGACCTCCATCCAACGCCGTCGTAGCCAGCGCCCTGCTCTGCACCACCAGCACCTAGAAGAACATCAAACACCCGGATCCGCCGCCTATGCAGATCCGGCGAGGGCTTATTGATCCGCGCCGAAGCTCCGGCGAGCCACGAACACGGGGAGGGCCAGCACTCCGCCGCAGTGCTCCAGAGAGCACGACCGCCAGAGGGGACGAGCACCACCTCCAACCTCCACACCGACGACGCCGCCGCCTCCACAACGCCGCCGGCAGGTAACCTACTAGACCCTACACTATATACACGCCGGGATCCGGCCCTTCCCCACCCTCCCGCTGCCGGAGCAGCCGACGGAGGAGGAGGAACGCCCGGATCCGCGGCGGGCGAGGTGGATCGACTAGGTTCGCTCAAAAGTTAGCCCCTCTCTATTGTAGACGAAGAGGGGAACGGCCAAGGTCCGTTTGCCTCCACAGACCGCACTAACCTAATCATTTCGCCTCCCCAAACGCAGCAGCCTCTCTTCCCACCTCCACCCCAGTAGCCGGTGATATTGCCTTTGCCAAACTAATTTGGAGGTATGTAAAGATGCAGATTAACGATTGATCCAAGTTGAGTTCGGGTTAAGAGGTAAATATGTCCACTTTCGGTAACAGTCGTTGGTCTTTGCATACGTTTCTTTTTTTTATCTTTTCAATTTTGCAAGGTCGTTGTATACGTGCCATCTAACATTTTTTTTATGAACGAGACAGAAAAAAGAACACGACGTACAGTGGTCCTCCACCGCAGATCGCAGACTGCTATCGTGCTCTTTTCCCCTCCACGACCACTCCCTTCTGAGAATTCATTCTGACGCTCTAAACCGCTGCCACCTCCTGTCCCGGCAGGTCAGCCCTGCGCGCAGCTACCACCCAAGCTCGCTCGTTTCTCTCCTCGCTAGCCATGCCGACGGTAAAGATCGTCGAGGTTGCCCGCGTCGCCCCGCCGCCCGAGGACATGGTGCTCAGGCTGTCCCCGCTGGACGTGGTCCCGCTCATCGAGCGCGTGCTCCTCTTCGACGACGCCGACGGCCAGCTCCCACCCTTCGCGTCCCTCGTTCGCTCCCTCCGCGCGTCCCTCACGGAGACACTCGCGCGCTTCCCCCCGCTCGCCGGAAGGATCGTCTTCCTGCCGTCCACCGGCGACGCCGCCATCGACTGCTCCGCCTCCGACTCCGAGGGCAGCGGCGGCGTGCGGCTCGTCGTCGCGGAGATGGACGACGCGGAGGCCTCGAGGCTATCCGATTCCGGGACGCGGACCACGACGTGGACGCGTTCAAAGCGCTCGTCCCGGAGCTCCAGACCGTCGCGCTCCCCGCGGAGGTGCTGGCCGTGCAGGTGACGCGGCTGAGCGGCGGGGTGGCGGTCGGCGTGGCCATGCACCACGCCGTGGTCGACGGCCGGTCGGTGTGGAGGTTCCTGGAGGCGTGGCCATGCACCACGCCGCGGGGACGACGCCCCTGTCGCTGTCGGGGCGGCGACGTTCGATCGCGCGGCAGTCAAGGTCCCCGGTGGCGAGGAGGTCGCGAGGAGCACCCTGCGCAAGTACGCGCCCTATCTTCCACTGGTATGTATGTTCTCCCCGCCGAGCTTCCTTTACCAGACTTCAGTTCGTTCGCCGTCGGCCATGCGCGGGAGAGCACGCAAGCTAGCGCGTGGTCAAAGTCAGAGTGTCAAACTAAGCAGGCGGTTGTGTGAGACGTGACGAGGACATGGGGATCGGGGGCGGCGCATAGCCGTGTTCGCCCGCCTAGCAAGGAAATGCACTTTGCACCATGTCGACGGTTCACATTGTCGTGATTCTTCTATCACAACACAATTCATATGTCACGATCATGCCATCGCATGACGCTGAACATTTCTACTCCTTTGACGAAACAACTCAAGATGGAGACACAACTGTGTGCAACTTTTAAAAAAGCAAAATAAATAAATATTATTTTGCTCATTAGACTGACATTATTGTAAATTTTAGTTCCAGGAGTAAATTTAGTTTCAGGAGACCATACATTGATGACAAGCTATATATAAAAGGAATCAAAATGGCAAAACTCTAAGAAAATCATAAGATCGTTTATGTACGAGCTGAGTAATAACACTAACATATCTAGGAAAATGACGCCAATGATGTTCATACCTTGACCTGCATTTTTTGCCGACTGTCGCTCGGTTTACTCCTCAGTCACCAACCCAACGGAGTAGATATATAGATCCAGGATTTAACATAGTGAGACAGAGTGTTGGAGGAGTAAATTGACTATTGCAGCCGAACTTAAATAAGCAATCAACTAGACACCGGACCCTATCAGATCTAAGGATATAATGTGAATTAACCACTCCCAAAGGGACATAATACGATATGGAGGAATTCAAAGATTCAATGAGATCAGCATGTGACCAGATGAAAAACAAACACACGTCATTTTCCAAATGTCACAGAACTTAATAATTAGGCAGGTAAATATTCAAGTATTTTTGTGTGGATGTAAATTCTTGGTGAGAAGGATTAGATTTCATACCAGGGGTAAAGCATTAAATGTAGTGCTTAACATGTCACTTGTTCTTTACAAATATTTTTCTTCAAGGCATAGATATGTGATGTTGGGTTCATGACGGTCTACGCTAAGTTATCTATTTGACCTACTAGTAAGTAAAGCAACGTTGCACTTCGTAGTAGTTAATCCTCTTATACAACTATATATACCGTTTTTAATGTACTCCTGGCTTTTCAAACAGAAATCTACCGATGTGTGCACTTCATTGCAATGCTATGCCACCAAAGAAACATGTACAGTAGGGTTTTCATGGCTCTTCAAAATATCTTTATTTTCGCCAGGCAAGAGCATACTAAACAAAGTCATTTTCTGTTCTAATTAAACCCTTTTTAAAATGGTTGTTCTGAACCTTCTTTTATTTCCTCCCGACTTTTGATGTAAGGGAATAGTTTCCTCTCAAAATAGCTGCAACCTCTATGAAACGCCCTCCATTAATTTTGATGTGAGCGTACTAACATTGCAGGACACTCACCGTGTTGCAGACTCCCGTGATATTCCCCCCCGGCCCAAACCTCCCCCGTCGGACTTTCACCATCAGCGCGCAGAACATCCACCGCCTGAAGCAACACATCTTCGACATCTCACAACCTCTCCTCGGTCAATGCAGGCTGCCACGACCTCGCCGTCCAGCTTTGTGGCCATTGCGGCACTCACCTGGGTGTCATTCGTCCAGTCCAAGCACCCGGACACCATCTCCCGCGACGACGATGTCTACCTCTTCTTCCTCTACGACTGCCGTGGGTGGCGCGGCATAGAGCCGCCAGTGAGCGACAACTACTTCGGGACGTGCATCACCGGGTGTCTCGCCTAGAGCACAGCGCGGGACCTACTTGTGGAGGACGGGCTGGCCGTGGCGGCAGCTGCGGTACGGGGGGAGGTCCGACGGGCGGAGGAGGACCCGCTCGCCTTGTGGGAATGGATGGACCTTGTGTCCTGGGTGCCAATGGACCGGTTTGTTAACGTCTCCGGATCGACGAGGTTCCCTGCCTACGAGGCGGCAGACTTTGGGTGGGGCTTGCCGACGAGGACAGAGCTAGTGACCATGAACAACGGCGGGCAGGTGGTGCTCGTCGCCGCCAAGGGGGGAGGCGGCGGCATTCAGGCGTCTGTGTGCATGGAACCGGATCACATGGATGCCTTCAGTTCATACTTTCTGAATTCCTTTGTTGATTAGTGTGTAACCGCGCAGTTTGAAATTACCATGCATGAGAATTCTCCATGCACGTCCTTGTCCATGGATATCTAGAGTTATCATATGTCAGAATCGTTGTTACGCATTTTACCTAAAAGATAGTTGTTGGGCAGAGATAATTAAAATTTGGTGGTTTTAATTATCTTTGTTATCATGTTACTTTGCGCCTTCTAAAATACTCCCTCCGATCCATATTAGTGGGCACAACTTTGTCTAGATACACATGTATCTAGTCTAAATACTTAGACTAGGGTATTTAGACTAGATACATGTGTATCTAGACAAAGTTGTGCCCACTAATATGGATCGGAGGTAGTACAAGTTTTCAGTGTACTTTCATTATATCAACTGTCCTCGTTTCATGTTCAAGGACCATGAAACTTTCTGCGTTGACACTTCTTCCTTTGGCCGGCCGACCATGGAAGGCTTTTCATGAATACACGTCGTTTCTGACGAGGCATCGCAGAATAGGTTTAGTGTTTCGTGAGGTCTAATGCTCCACCCCTTCTATGTTTATATACGAAAATAATTTGCTACACATGGTGGTAGATGCACACTCCATGGTCATTCGCCACGTGCCCCCTATGGAATTGTAGTCGCCAGCTAGGGTACGCAGAACTACAGCTCAGCGACAACATACCTCGTACGGTATAGTACAGTACCTGACTTTATATACAGAAGGCACACCCCGACCCTTCAAGCTTCATCGATTCCCAACACCCTATAGCCCCCATTGTCCACGACCAAGGATGAACACACCAATGGAATAAACCAAGTGAAACGGCATCTCATCCAGGTCCGGCAGCTGCATTAGCGCAGCGCCCAACGGCCGATACAACCTCGCTCTTTCTTATAATCTTTTTACTGCAACGGTTGTTTTCCTGGCGTTGGCAGGTACAATGAATATAACGTATGGTTATACAACTCGTACACGATCATTCTTAACACACCCTTCGATCGAAACTATTACATACAAGATTTAGATTGGAGTTAAAACAATCTAACATCTGTCGCGTGGCTGTATTAGTAAACACATCAGCCAACTGATTATTAGAAGAGATAAACTTCACATCTAGGGCGCCATTTGCAAGACGCTCTTGCACGAAGTGAAAATCGATCTTAATGTGCTCAGTAGGAGCATGGAAAATGAATTAGCTATTAGATAATTGAACCCTAGGTTATCACACCATAAAATGGGTGTGCGCTGCTGAGTCACACCAACCAGTCTACCCATATCGCTTAGCAACCCTATTTGCTAATACCTTATATTCAGCCTCTGTAGTCAATCTCGAGACCGTGGGTTGTTTCTTCGAACTCCATGAAATAAGATTCGTACCAACAAAAACTACAAAGCCACTTGTGGATCGTCGATCATCCACGCAACAAGCCCAATCCGCATCAGCAAAAATGCTAAGCTCTGTAGCAGTGGACTTGCGAAAACGCAAACCTATGTGCAAATTTCTTTTGACATCCACGGAATTCTCTTTACTGCCTCCTAATAAATATCCGTAGGCTGTGACAAAAACTGACACACCAGCTTTTTAGAGGGAATGAAATATCTAGACGAGTAAGTCTCAGGTACTGTAATCCACCAACAACATTGTGGTATCTGAAGGAGTCTTCAGCGCCGAGTCATGTGGCAGTCTCTCGAGACAGATTCTCCGAAGTAGACAACGGAATGGGAGTCGGCTTACAATTCTCCATGTTGACTCGATGAAGAAGATCAAGGGCATACTTCTTTGAGTCACTGTCACCCCCCCCCCCCCCCCCCCTTGAATGGTAAGACGCTTCCAATCCAACAAAGTAGTCCAACTTACCCAAGTCGTCCTTGATAGGAAAAGTTTTGAGAGAGAACGCACCAAATGATCGATAGTCTCTGGAGTAGAGCCCAGTAATGACAATGTCATCAACATACACCAACATATACATATGAATACCACTCCATAAGAAGATGAATAACGACGTATCAACCTTGGAAGAAAAAACCCAAGTTGATGCAGCAGCTTACTAAGGCGACCATACCATGCGCGTGGCGACTGCTTTAGCTCGTAGATCAACTTCTGAACCTTGCAAAAATGTGAGGCAAAACTAGCATCTCCGAAACTAGGTGGTTGCTGCATATAGACATCCTCTGACAAAAACCCATAAAGGCGCGATGGGGCCTAATTGACGCTCATAAAATTGCGTCGATACCCAAGTGACGTAGGACCCCTACGGGTGAGGTAGGGCGGCCGCCTTTTCTCCAAAAAAGAACGAATATATGTATGCATCTTATGCATCGGCAGTAGATCCATGGTCAGTTGTTGTTTCCGAGATCGTTCTTTGGGAGAAGAAAGGGCCAGCGAAGAGGTAGGCCGGCTAGTGGGTTTCCTTTGGGCCGAGTTGGAGGAGCGATAGTGGCTGGCGCGTCTAGACCAGGTTGGTTCGTTAGTTTTGTACGCAAGGACCAGTAACGAGGCCGTGTGGCTCAGCAGCGATGATTTGTTTTGGCTTCTCAAGAAATGGAATGGGTTGTATTATGTACTAGAACAGTTAGGCGCGCTTTGCCGCACCCCTTTGTACAGTGGCAAAAAATATAATTTAATGTTCACGATTAAAAATCGTCTCAAATGCGATAAGTTGTGGCAAACACACACTTACTATTCGAGAAATTGATCTCAGAAGTCATCGAAATCGCTTCATTGCTCGTCACGCCGACCAGTGCAAATTTCTTATCTCGGCCAAAAGCTCACGCATTTTGCCTTCTTCGTCTCGGTCGTCATGGAGTGGGCATTTGTGCCTTCTTCGTCTCAGCCGTCATGGAGTGGTGTACAGTGGCAGCGCAACCGAGTGCAAGCTGGAGTTCAGGCTGAAACTGGGAGAGGACCAAACAGTTGCAAAAGAGAAGGCTGTGAGCAACGACAATGGTATGGCCAGAAAAGCTTGGATGGCTCGCATGCGCCTTCACCATCTGCGATGGGTGATCCTCCCAAAGTAGGGGTTGTTAGGGAGCACGAGCGGCAAGAATGTTGGTGCTCCGGCTTGGTCGGTGGCCATTTTGCTATCGGAGGTGATAACAGGATGGGAAGAACTGCGGCGCCAACGCCGTGCAGGCCTGGGACAACAGCGTGGAGGACCGGTCCGACATGAAGCGAGGTGTCGCTGCCGACTCGTGAGGGTCAGAGAGGCGGTGAGGGATGGGCTGAGACCAACGACATCCTTCTTAGCCACACAAAATCACACACGTATACCCATCAAACCAAGAAAGTGGTGCTAACACCGACTATGGGTAAAGAAAAATCACTCACTTACAAGTGGGGTCACCATGTTCACACCTAGGAGCAATAACATCCCTCTGTCTTTAACGATCTTAGTACTTTAAAGAAGAAAATCACACTCACTTATAGGTGGGGCCACCCACATTCACACCAAATAGTAACCAAAAACTTATATTTTTTAGAGCTTGCTCACTTGTATGTGGGACCACCCATGTTCATACCTAGAACCAATCAGAAATTTAGTTCTTTATTTTATATATATCGAAACGATATATCAGATTTCAGATTTAGCAAATAAAGCATACAACTAATGTACCAATTATACGTGATCTATAAATTTTTGTAAAAATAATGTATTTTTATTTAGCCTACACAATAATAGAAATAAGAATTTTAAGTGGGAATGGACATATTTTTCTTTTTCATACCATAATTTTCTCTTTTCTGTAGTTGAAAATACCAATTTTTTACCGAAAATTTGGCAAATATATCCAGCCCATGTGTATGTATGCAACAATTTATTTTTTCTAGGTGTGAACTATAAAGTGGGATGTACCCAACAATATTTTAATAAGGTGTGAACTATAAAATAAGATATAGAGGGGTCTGATACGTCTCCAACGTATCTATAATTTCTTATGTTTCATGTTTGTATTATACCAATTGCTACATGTTTTATTCACACTTCATGGCATTTTTATGCATTTTCTGGGACTAACCTATTAACAAGATGCCACAGTGCCAGTTCCTGTTTTCTGCTGTTTTTGGTTTCAGAAAAGTTGTTCTGCAAATATCCTCGGAATTGGACGAAACATATTGCCACGTTCCTATTTTTCCCGACACGTTCACGAAGTCCGAAGGAGAGACGAAGGGGGCACCGAGGCGCCGTCCCCACCCCATGGCGCGGGTGGGCCCCCTGCCGCGCCGCCATGTGGGGAGCGGGCCTCGTGCCTCCACCGACATCGCCCCTTCGCCTATTTATTCTCCCCGAGGCGAAAACCCTAAAACACCGAGCCATATTTCCAGAAAACATCCGCTGCCGCCGCCGCCGTCAACCCTAACTCGGGGGGTTTCTGAAGCTCTTCCGGCACCCTGTCGGAGATGGGAATCATCACCGGAGGGCTCTACATCGCCATGCCTGCCTCCGGAGTGATGTGTGAGTAGTTCATCTTTGGACTATGGGTCCATAGCAGTAGCTAGATGGTTGTCTTCTCCTTTTGTGCCATCATGTTTAGATCTTGTGAGCTGCCTATCATGATCAAGACCATCTTATTGTAATGCTACATGTTGTGTTTGCTGGGATCCGATGAGTATTGAATACTATGTCAAGTTGATTATTGATCTATCATATATATGTTGTTTATGATCTTGCATGCTCTCCGTTATTAGTGTAGGCTTTGGCCAAGTTTATGCTTGTAACTCCAAGAGGTGCCCCAGTTGACGCTCTTGATGATACTATTATTACTTACAATGATAGAACTTGAACTTGCTTTGTTTCCTAAGTTGAGTAATCATGGTGTAGGTACTTGTATTCAAGGGGCATGAGACACCTAACCTTTACTTTATCAAGCACACTACTCATATTTGATTTCATATTAAACTTTAATCATTCAAGATGCTATGATAGGGGTAATGAGAGCTTGACACCAAGAATTCCACATTGCAATCATTAACTTAAGTAGAAGAGTTTGGAAGTTAGATGAAACTTATGCATGCTTTACCTCTACTCACATATACATCTTTCCAAAGTGTCCACCTTTTATATTCAGATTTTCATCTACACTCTATGACCAATGTAGGATGTTCTTACTTATCATTATGCATACATGTGGTCCATATTACTATCTTCTATGTTACACTTTGTGAACTATCATTGAACATCCTTGCCTTGAATACTTGATATCACTTCATAAACTATTTTGCATATTGCTACACCTTCGAAGAATGAATCATTTGACTCTATGTAGCAGTAGCAATCATCTTTGATATCCATTGTTAGTGCTATATTGCAAAGCCCATGTTAGTTTTATCACCTTCATACTCGGGGACGAGTATTGGTTAAGCTTGGGGATGTTGATGCATGTAAAATGTATACATGAACTTTGCACTATATCACTCATATTCCAATCATATTTGCATCATATAAGGGTTATACCACTGTTATTTAATGATTTTAGGAAATAAAATAATCGTTTCCTATTTTTATGGAATTAACCCTGCGCAGGCATAAAACCCTATTTTTTCCTTTTATGTTTCAGGGACCCAAACGTCGTCAGTAAAATATGGAAAAATACGGAGGTCATTATTTTGGAAGGAAGAAGACGTAGGAGCGAAGGAATCAAGCAAACGGAGCCTGGAAGGCCAAAAGGGGGTGGCCCACGTGGCCCTGTACCTGGCCGCGTGGGGCCCACCATCCTGGCCCTCGGAGCTCCGCAGCCGTCGATCTTTTCTCCACCGCCTTCGTCTTGACCTAAAAACGCCTATAAAAGAAGTCCCACGGCGTTCTCGAAAACAAGCGCCGCCATATCACAGAAACACGAAAACGAAGATCTGGAGCTGCAGATTGGAGGAGGAAAACTCCGGCGGGGCGCTGCCGGCGTGGTCTCCATCTTCTCGATCGACATCTCCACCATCTCCATCATGAAGAGGGAGTAGTCCACCTCTGGACTATGGTTTGTGGAAGTAACATATGTATCTCTCCTCTCTTTGAGCTTCACTAATTAGTACCGTATGAGCTGCTGAACATGATTACGGTCATATATGTAATTCCTATGTGGTGGATCTTTTTATGAGTTAATATATGTTTGAGATTGCAATGTTTGTTTCAGTTATGAGTATAGATGCATATTATGTACCCCGTTCTTATATACTTGTTATGATCAAGCATGTTTATGAGGGCGTGTGTGGGTGATGTGTGCATTAGTTGGAGTAACGGGGGGTGGTGAGTGCGGTAAGTTGACAACTGAAATATCGCGATCCACTTGGGTGTTTACCTTACTTTGTTGCCTCACTAGGGATAAACAAAAATACCATGCTACCGGAGATGTGGGTGTGACCATCGCCACTACTCTATGACTAGATCTAGCATGTTCTTATTTTCACTTCATGTCATGATACTTAAAGCTATACTCTGATTTATCTTAATTGCTAAGGTGTTATGATTTAGTTCGCATCTTGGTGGAGTATAAGAGAGATTAATAACCAAAAGATCTCTATGTTAGGACGTGATGCCCATATAATTAGTAACTTGATATCAAACTTTGTGTTGCAATCTCATATGTCAACTCTATGTGTCCATTGTCTGCCACACCATTATAAGAGAGAGTGCATTTGTGAAACCATGAACCCCGGTCCATTTTTAATCATAAGAAACACCTTTCCAACCACTTTTATCACTTTTCCATTTTCTGCATTATTAAATCCGAAAATACAAAAACACTTTTCCATCTTGCATTCATCATAAAAAACCCAAAAATATCATTTATCATTGTTATCATCATCCTTGCACATTCATTCACCACCATTGCATATTTATTTCTTGTTTGCATTGCATATTTATCTTGATATCATTCATACACCTTGTGCTTGACAACCACAGGTGAGGTTGAGGACCAAAACAATAACTTTGTTTTGTAGGTGACCAAAAGAAGGATAGGAAGATAAATCTTTCACTACTGATTCCCCGAGAGTTCGATATTAAACCCTCGAGTCACCCTCGTGGGGAAAACACGTCTTCCACTTACTACATACTCTGCACTTGGAGGCTCAACCTAACCCCGTATACTTTTCATTTCAGGTAGCTACTGAAGGCTATCACTTCTACGGGTATCAAGACTGTTTTCTGGCGCCGTTGCCGGGGAATCATAGCTGAAAAGATTTATCCAAGGAAGCTCCTGCACTAGTCCTGTTTTCTAGCGCCGGATTCATCACAACAAAGTCAACATCACCAACTTGTGCTAACACCTAAGCTTGGGGAGGTTGCACCTACGTGAGCATCATCTTATCCATCTTTACCTTCAAAGCAAAATTATTTGTTTTGTCATTGTCATTGCATTGTCTTGCTTTTGTAATTCGGTTTGCATTTGTGAGACTCATTTTATTTTCAGTTTTGCATATAAAATTAAAAAAATACAAAAAAAACTTGCTAAAATGGGAGAAAGAACTAAATTGTGTGACTACACAAACACTCCTAATGATCAATTTATCTCTAAAGCTATTGCCACACCTGAGATTAAAGCTGATAGCTATGAAGTGAGTCCTAGTTTGTTAAACTTGATAACTAGGGAACAATTTGGTGGTAGTGCTATGGAGGATGCCTCTATGCATCTTCATGATTTTTTGAAATATGTGACATGCAAAAGTTTAAGAATGTTGAAAGTGATATCCTAAAATTGAAGCTATTTCCTTTTTCACTTAGAGGGAAAGCTAAAGAATGGTTGCATTCATTGCCATCCGGTAGTATTAATTCATGGGATGATCTTAAAGAAGCTTTTATTAAGAAATACTATCCTCCTGTTAAAATTTTGCAAAATAGAAACAACATCCTTTCTTTTAGGCAAAATGAAAATGAACATGTTGCTATGGCTTGGGATAGGATTAAACTTATGCTTCGAACTTGTCCATCACATGGGGTTAATGAATGGACCATATTACACTCTTTCTACAATGGTTTAAACTACATGTCTAGAAACATACTTGATTCTGCTGCTGGAGGTGCTTTTATGAGTAAAACTATAGTTGAAGCTAAAAATATATTGGAAAGCATTTTGCAAAACTATAGTCAATGGCATACTGATAGGGCACCCAATCCTACTAAGAAAGTGAATTCTATTGAGGAAACTAATGATTTGTCATCTAAGATGGATACTATTCTTGCTTTGCTTAATAAACCTAGTGTTGAAAATGTTCCTTTGCAAGAACTAGTTGGTAATAATTCTGAAAATATTGATGTCAACTTCATTAGGAACTATGGTAATAATGGGTATGGGAACAACAATTACAACTCTTATAACAAACCCCCATATGTGCCAAATAAATATGCTACTAGTGGTAATGTTTCTAGTGATTTGGAAAACACCATTAGATCTTTTATATCTACTCAAAAGGAGCTTAATAAGGAATTTATCTCAAAGTTTGAAAAACAAGATGCTTTGTTTGAAAGGGTAGATCAGCTTGCTAAGGAAGTGTCATCATTAAAGAGTATCATTAGCCCAAAAACAAACAATTAAGTATTGCCAAGAAGTTATCAATAGGTCTTGGGAACACATTCATGAGCAAGAAAGAGTTGCTAAAGAATCTATTGGGGTAATGAAAGAGAGAGAAGTTGAAGAAGTTAAAATGCTTAGTGAAGTCAAGGATCCTTTGCTTGACTTAGAAAATTGTAGCTTGCATGAACTAATCTCTATCTTACAAAAGTTTGCAAGTGATCCTTCCATCAACACTAATCAAGCTGGTTTTGGTTCCTATATTGCTAATCATGTCTTGAAAGAGAAAATTGCTAGGTACAACCAAGAGGCCATGATACCACCTAAGCTTGGGGATATGTGGATTCCCAAGGTACTAGTAACTATTGGAAAAGAGACACATCATGCCATACTTGATCTAGGATCTAGTGTCTCTGTCATGTCTAAAGAACTATATGAAGTGCTTGAATTGAAAAATCTTGAAAAATGCTCTATTGAACTTGCACTTGCTGATGATCCATTAAACATGCTTTAGGGAAAGTAAGTGATGTTATGGTAGAGTTACATATGACTTTTGTGCCTGTGGATTTTCTAATCATGGACATGGGGAATAAAACCTCTAGTCCTATTATTCTTGGAAGACCTTTTCTTCGTACTACAGGTGCTATCATTGATTCAAAGGAGGGAACGTGAAGTTTCAGTTCCCACACAAGAAGTGCATGGAACACTTTCCAAGAAAGAGGGAACATCAAAGTTCAAGCTCCCTCATGAGCTTCATCTTCAATAAACAACAAGTAAGAAGCCTAGCTATATGGCTATAAAGAAAGCGCTTTGCGGGAGGCAACCCGGTTATTTTTATGTGTGATTTTCTTTGTGTCCTCTTGCTGTATCAAGAGAGTTTGTTTTTAGTTTAGTTTCTGGAGTTTTTAATAAAGTGCCAAGTTTTACCCATTTTGGTCTTGAAAAGTTGCTTATAGCGTTCGGAGATTTTATTCCTGCACGAATCTGTGCACGGTATGATTTTTAATTCTTATTATGTAACTCCGAATGAGCTCATATTTGAACTGTAGTTGCAACTTTTCATCCTCTGTATGCATGAATGTTTGCAGAATTTTTCGGCAAAGTTTGCTAGGGTAGAAAAATACGTTTTGCTGCTGCTGTTTTTCTGGACAGATTCTGTCCCATTTTGTTTTATGCATGTTTTGAACTTATATCTTGAATCTTTTTTATTCAAATGAGTTTATGAGTAGGCATACAACATTATATACTTTCTTGACATTCATATGATGTTTTTGTTTAAGGATTATATGCAGCAAGAAACCTATTTGTTTATCACTACTAATGCACCCCACAGAAAAGAAAATGGGAGAAACGGTGTTTTGAAGTTTTTTCACAGGGATTGGAGGAGATGCACCAAGAGTTATCCAAGGATGGTGAAGACCATAAGCTTGGGGATGTGAAGAAAACCCCACTGGACCTACACACTCTCGGTTTGCACACGTCTAACTTCTGTTTTTCGATCGAAACACTTTATCGCATAAACTTGGAGCGTCTTTTTGTTTGTTTTTGGTTTGTTTGTTATTTTGTGAGACCACCACATTATCATTTATATGAGAAAGAGCTACTGGAAATATGGGTTGAAATATGTTGGATGCTTTTATCATATTGGGAAAAGGGATGTTTGAGTTGATTTTTAATGATACATATAGTTGCATGATTCATGAGCTTGTTTATGAGTAATAATTTGCAAATGCTTTATCAAGAGCTATCACTTATTTGTTTTGATGCTGAAAGTTATTTTACTTTGTTTAACATGGATTAGTTAGTTCTATGGACACTCATGCATGCATCTAGATGGTCAACTTTCTCCCTCTTGCTAGACCAAATATTCCAACAAGCAAAAACTTGTTTCCAACACCTTCAACCAAAGTTATTCCAATGAGTCCACCATATCTACCTATTAGTTTTATGCTATTCCGAGTATGTATATCATGATATTTGTGTTATCTATACCTCTGAATGAAAATGTTTACGTTATTGATTGTTATGGGAAAAGTTGGTTATATACACTACCAAAAATCCGGCTATCCACCACGTTTTTTCTGCGACGTTCTGATAACGTCGAGTGTTTTCGTCACGGTGGGCTAAAAAGTTGATAATGCTCTCGACGTTTTGGTTTTCCCAGTAACGGGTCGGTTCCGCGCGACGGTTCGTGTATTTTACGTCGTGGATTTTCGTCCCCGGCCCATTTGGCCAGCTTGAGCCAGTTTCCTTCGACGAAACTGTCTTTATCACGTAGAACGTCGCAGATTTTCGTCTCACTGCCACATTCTGTGCAGATTTTCGTCACGTAGAACGTCGCAGATTTTACGTAAAACATCAGTTCAACACGAGCATGCACACATCGCATGCCTATCAGTTAAATTCACACGAATAGAAGCGCGGTTAGGTTATCCCGATTGACGTCGTATAGGGCATGCAAAACCACAGATATACATAGAGAGGAGTATAGCAATATTAAACCTATAACACAAATCACAGGCACACACACACACACACACATATATATATATGATAAATTCAAAGGCAGTACAGATAGAGAGTAGCAACTAAACGTAGGTTTTTAAAATATGGCAAGGTTCGAACTGATATTACACATACCATCCCCTCCAGTTCAATGATTCTGCAAAGGGATCTGAGAAGTCATGTATGAGATTAACATTACTCATCTATAACTATATCTTCAAAATGAATTTCAGCTTCTGCAGAAGCTTTGTGCCTCAACTTTAGCTGTTTCCGAATTCTTGTTAACCATCCATCACCTTTGTCTTCATCGACGCCGAGTCTCATTAGCTTGAGCGCCCTTGCGTTCAGAACAAAGAACTTGGCGAACTTAACCTCAGGTCCGGTTCCTCCGTAGTCGTTCAAAGTAATTTCTGTGAGATGGCGATCAAGGCATTCGATGGGATTGTTCATGTCATACTGCAGCGCATTTTTAACTTTCGGGCCTTTTGTTGTCTGCGAAAGAAGAAAACATAAGTATATATAGTGCCTACATCGATCGAAAGAAGATGCAGGTGAGTACGTGGGAAACTGTACTACTAATTATTTATGAGTCACAGGAATTTTTCGACTATGTTACTACAGTTCCTAACTGAAAAGATAGCTCACCTCGATGTATAGCTTCTCCGTGCACGGAAAGCATCTAAGGAAGCCTACAACTTCTTCCAGATTGGGGCCGGTAGATCTTAGTGCCAAGATCTTCACTGTGCGCAGAGGCAAGGTCGAGCTTTCGTGAATCACTTTCTGCACAACACCGAACATGGATCAAGAAAATAAGTAAAAAATACGGCAGTGGAAAGTTGGGAGAACATCAAGAACACCAAACATACATCAAGAGGACTATTTACCTTAAGGGTTATGGATCCAATAACAAGTTCGGAGCAGAAACCACCACCAGAGTAGCCCAGCAATGTCAATTTCGGAGCGTTAATGACCCGGATTGATGTTCGACATATTGGACAAAATACACTCAACCTCTCAAGTAAAGGGGCGTTCTCAATCACCAGACCGCTAAGCTGGAAAAATGATATGCAATTTGACCAGCAGACGACCCCAATCGTTCGCAGAGTCGTCGAGACGATATGGATGTTACCGTCGAACCCGTGCACCCCTTCGAGCTTTAGTGCCTCGAGCACAATATAGCCGTCGAGCAGCCGCTCGATGGCCTCCTTACAGGTGGCGATGTCATAGAGGACGAGCCGCTTGAGATGAGGGAGAAGAAGCGCGGGCGCGGCATCAAACAGGGGAATAATGCATTGAGCAAACCTGGCGCGTATCAGGGTGGGCAATAGGCGGTTCATAGATTGCGGCAAAGAGAACATCTGTAGCCCACCTTCGACCATGAGCTCCTCGAGGCCATGTAGGGCGGGGGATTGGAACCATTGGTCGACCTTGCCAGCGGCCATGTAGTTGGAACGGAAACCTCGGATGGCAAGGCGTTTGACTGGTCCAGGGTGCGCGGCGAGGATGTTGGAGACTGCGGTGAGTCATTCGTGATCCATGTGGCAGATCCCATCGTCCGCCAGAGGAAGCGCCACCGCTTGGAGAGGACGGTGGTCCGCACGCCAGATTTGGTGGGGAGGAAGCCGATGATGATGCGCAGCATCTCATCGGGAAGGAGGTTGAAGAAGTCGAGGCCTGCCTCGACCCGAATCCGCTTGTTTGCCGCCTCGTCCTCCATCTCAGCCGGCGGCGAGACAGGGAACCAGCTCGGCAATGGGGTTTTTCGGCCGTGCTGCAGTCGGTTTTTTTGGGCGTGCATCAATGGCGTTTTGTGGGCGTTGGATCATATGATGATGAAGGGATCTAGGCTCGCCTCGTCCTCCATTGCAGCCGGTGGAGAGAGAGGAAAAACAAGGAGCTTCCTCGGCGGTGGGGTTTTCTGGGTGTGGGACAGGTGTTTGGAGCGGGACACTAGTAAAGAACGACACATCGGAAACGGGCCAAAAACCCATTCGGCAACGGAGAAAGGGTCCGTGTCCCCGACCCTGTCACTGATGTGAAGGCCTTCATCAGTAACGGAGGCAAAAAACCGTCACCGATGAGGCATAAGTTGGCTACGGTTGCGGACCCATCTCCGTTTCCGATGTATCGGTGCATCAGTAACGGAGATTCTATTTTACTCGCTTGCATTGAGGTTCTTTCAGAAGCCTACAGGAGCAATTCGGTTGCCAAATTACATTCAAAATCTCACAGCAGAAGCACAAAGTTGCTACCAAATCCATTCATAACGTATATAAGAATTGTCATCATTACATAGCATCAAAAGATGAGTTACACATGCCTCGCTAATCCTATCATTCTCATGCCTCCCCAAACTTAACTTTTATGACACTCCACTCTTCTCCAGCTCCACCTTCTTCCTCAGTTCCGAAGCGCCGAAAACGGAATTCGACCTAGCAAAAGACTCGAGTAGCGGTTTCATGCTTCTCCAAATCACATCTGCAGCCAAATTGCTACACACATACACAAAATAGATGGAGAAACTAAAAAAAGAAACCACACCGAGCTCGCAAGCCTCCTTAGCAAATTAATCTTGCCAAATTCTTCGTAGCGAGGCTTGCTCCATCTTGGACGGTGTCGCCGAAATATAATAACGTCACCGCTGTGACATTTCGGCCACACTGTCCAAGACACTCTTAATTAAAAAAGTGTTTTGAACAGTGCAGCGAAACGTCACAACAGCGACGGTTCACGGATATGATCCCACTTTATATTTAGCTCTTTTAAACCTTGTTTGGATCTGCATGGCGCTTCTGCATATAAAATACATGGATGTCTAGTTAGAAAAGAGCCAAATATGATGCTACATGACATAAATACAGTTTAACATGAAAACAGTTTACACCTTAAGCGCCTATATCTGTGTGCTTGCTGTCCGATCGAAACGATTTGGAGGCAGAACTTGAAGGTGATGTTACCTTCAATTGCCTCACCATTTTTATGCATTGTCGCCAAAATATACTATTACTTCATACACTAGCTACACAAAACCATAACGAGGATTAGCACATTGACAAAAGGGTTGAAATTAATCTATTAGACTTCAAATACTAAAAACAAACACAACACAATACTAGACTTCAAATACTAGACAAGTTGAAGGTAATGTATTCATCATCAGCAGTACTAAAAGCAAACACAACACAATACTAGACTTCAAATACTAGACAAGTTTTATATGCTACTTTAAAAAAAATGTAAGATCTAGTGTTGAGGGGTGTATTCATTATCGGCAGTACTACAATACTAGACAGAACACAATACTACAATACTAGACAGTACTACAATACTAGATCGGTAGAGTAGATGCTACTTTAAATAAAATGTAAGATCTAGTGTCGATGGGTGTATTCATCATCGGCACTAGACAGAACACAATACTAGACTTCAAATACTAGACAAGTTTGCTGTGCTACTTTAAGCAAAATGTAAGATCTAATCGGCTACATACCCGGGGAAGATGCACGGCAATAGACCAGTAGATCCGCGTCGGCGACATACTCGGGGAAGATGCGCGGCGGCTCGCCGACGAGCCGCTGGGGGGATGCGCGGCGGCTCACGACGCGCCGCTGGGGAAGATGCGCCAACGCGCCGCTGGGGAAGATCCGCCGACGCGCCGCTGGGGGAAGATGCACGGCGGCGATGCCGGCCGGACGCGCCGCTCAGATCTGCGAGATAAGGGTTAGGTCTGGAGCCGCCGCCACACTATGACTGTGGAGTGAGAGTGAGAGTGAGAGCGAGAGCGTTAGGGTTGCCGCAGTGGCACATTTATAGCATATAATAACATCGCAAACGGAGGCGATAAACAACCGTTTCCTCTAATTTCTTCACTGACACACTGGGCCTACTTACAAAGGATCGATAGAGTAATTGAACTAACTATCTACTCTACTTGTTCTGCTTACGCCCTGCCTCCGTGCCATTGTCATCCGCGGCGCGACGTCGCTTCTTGCCGGTTGCCTTTTCCTCAGGCGCGTGCTCCTCCTCCTCCTCCGGCTCGTGCTCCTCCTTCTCCGGCCGTGCGTCCTTCTCCGGCGAATCCTCCTCTCGCGCCTCCTTCTCCGGAGCGTGATCCTCCTTCTCCGGCGCGTCCTCCTCCGGCGCCTCCTCCGATGCCTCCTCCTCCGGCGCCTCCTCCGACGCCTCCTCGTCGTCATCATCGTCGTCGGCGTCGTATTCTTCCTGGCTAGAATAATACGGCTCCGGCGGGTCCTCCGGCTCCTCTTCCTCCGGCGACTCGTCCTCTTCGGAGTCGTCTTCTCCTTCGCGTGAAGACGGCGGGTCCGAGTCGTCGGAGTCGTCTTCTACAGAGCGTGAAGATGACGGGTCCGAGTCGTCGGGGTGCGAGTCCGGAGGCCCGTCTTGATCCCACCATGAAACTTCACCGCGGTCTTCCGCGCTCGCGTCGTCGCTCGAGACTTCCTCGTTCTGCCACCAGGGTTCCGCCATGGCGGTTGTGCTAGTGTGGTAGATAATGTGGGAGAGAACGAAGGGGAGAATGCGGGACCTGCCTGGCTTCGCGTGGTTCCAGTCACATTTTATTAGCGTCGATCAGGCGGTTCCAATCCCTCGTGAATTAAGCCGCATTGAACAGGCGCGCTTCCAGATTGCAACTGCAATTTTTCAAGCACATCGCAAACGGATATACATAAACAACCGTAGCCATAGAGATACATATTGGAAACGGAGACAATTTTATGACCGTTGCCAATACTTTTGGTAACGGAGATATAAAATTCTCCGTAATCAATGTTGACGGACCAGCCTCTGCCAGCCTCTTCCGCAACGCTAAAATCGCGATTCTCTGTCGCCTAACACCTGCCGTTTCCATAGAGGGTATCTGATGTGTCGTTCTGTACTAGTGGGATAGGCGAGTGAGGCGGTGGCACTGGCTGGGCGTGAAGGGTGGTGCTAGCACTAATTCAGTAATTTGTAAAAAGAATATACCACGTCCGAATACTCGACGTTAGGGTAGCCGACGGAAGTCGAAACCATCGTGAACGTACCGGCACTATATATATCAAACATTACAAACTAAATTAATAGCATAATAAAGGACATCACGATAAACATAATTATTAGACACCTAAATTAAATAATACTACTCTCATAAACATTTCGTCAAAATCGCGAGGGCAACGAGCACGGGGTGGCGTTGGGTAGGGAGAGCTCGTCATACCTCCGGGAGGCCCGCGGCGTGGCGCGTTCGGGGAGGCCGACGACGGGGAGGGGGCGCGCGCTCGGGGAGGGCTGCGGTGCGCCGGTGCGCGCTAACGGAGGCTGGTGGCGGGGAGTGGGGCACGAGCTCGGGAGGACGCTGGGGTGAATGCGGTGGCGTGGATGCGGCGCGCGCTCATGGAGGCCGGCGGCGAGGTTGGTGGGCAGGGGACGCTCGGGAAGAAGGCGGGCGGTCAAACGATGTTTGGATTAATGTTCATCTGACCTACCTACCCCACGGGCGGATCCAAAGCTTGCCTTGGGGGTGCACTACAACACACCCCGTGAAGATTTTTTCTTTGTAAAATATTATTTTCCACCACATATATATGCACCGCCGAAAATACTTTTTAGGTACTATGACACCCTCTAGGCACCCCTGGTTCCGAATGTCGTAGCTCCGCCACTGGTCCAACCCCTATCGAGACCGTCACGGTTGACTACTTGGTGAATTTCCTAGGGTTTCGATGAAAATGGCGCTACGGTGTGTCGGATATATGCACAAGAGTGTGTTGGTACATTGGAAACGACGACATCAAAATCTTAACATCCGACACTTCGCATGTGTGAAGGTTCTGCACTTACACAAGAGATCTCCTTACACAACTAAACGCCCATTTCATGTGCACTGGATGGAGTCACACATGTGATAACATTGGCTCAAATTAAATGTTCATATGACCTACCCTAACAACGAAGGATAAAAGTACATTGTCTATATACCTCCTCCCGAGGTCGGACAAAGGGGAGATGACGATATGTTGACCACATGTGTGTGTGTGTACGTATAAGAGTGGGTGTTGGTAGGTGGTGTTATCCAAGATCCAATTCATATAGGGTCTAACCCACTTCACGAACAAAACTTACCCGCGCGTGAAGTTTTTGTCTCTCGTAGGGCAAAGCCCCCACTTCGGGTGTACCGGATGGAGTCATGTGATAACATAGGCTCAAAGCAGTTTTTAAACGTTCATAATGTGTTGGTACATTGAAAAACCCAATATAAAAGTCCTAAGTGTGGCCCGCTTCACATACGACACTTATCCCGTACGAAGGTTCTGCACTTAATACCACTGTTCAAGATATCTTCTGATATGCCGATTAATCGTCCGATTTATCTCTTATCGATGTCTGACCGATAAGATATATTGGCCGATAAGTCAGCCGATATGCCGATAAAACGTCCGATATGCCGATAAATCGGCCGATTTACCCCTTATCTTGAGTCGACCGATAAGTTACTGATAAGCGATATCCCAACATTGCTTAATACACAACGTAACTCCCACACTTCCATCTATATATGTAGTGTCATTTCGATCTCTTTTACAAGCAAGTTTTGGTCTGATAATGTCCAAATGGAGTAGAAAAAACTCATGCAACACATATTCCATCCATACAGTGTTAGGGTTTTGGTGAAGGTTTATATTGAATTAATCTTCATATTATTACATTTTTTCGTGAAAGTACCCGTACATAAAATTTGGCAAGAGGAAGAGATTCGTTGTTTCAGATTCGCGTTGCGCGCCAGAAGAACAGCATTTCCCGCCTAATCATCGACCAAATTTATACCCATAGTTATTGACTCCTCCGAACTCTTCGTTCTTGCCTTATCCCCTCCTAGCTCCATGTCATCCGCATCCGGGAGCGGTGGAGGTTCTCCTTCCGCGAGCGACGACGGGGAGAAGCTCCGCCTCCGCCACTCGGATGTGGGCCGCAGGCGCGCAGCCGCCGCTTAACGAACTGGAACGGCTTGCGCACCCCCAGGCCCAATTCCCCTGCCCCACCACCGCGATGCCACGGTGGTGATGCTGGGTCCTCGCGCGCCGCCGCGCCTGCCCCACCGCCACCGCTGCCGGCATCCTCTGCCGAGTCCAGCGACGATGAGTCTTACTCAAGCATCGATTTGGTCTCCACCGACGACGGTGACGAGCTCATCAAGATCGTCGACCCCGACGAGCTGGAAGCGCGCGTTCTGGCGAAGTCCGTGCGCTCGCAGCGCCGCGCGGAGAAGCGTCGTCGTGTGGATGACGAGTATGAGGAGGTGATGAACGAGGTGCGTCTGGAGCAGGGTCTCCGGCAGGACGCCGAGCACACCGCTCGCGCGCGGGAGTGGAAGGAGGTGCGGCGCTGATACGTGCATTTTATATCATCATTTATATAACTTTTAGTATCATACTAGAATGTTATTTGCATGATTATATGATTGTTTTACATGTTTTAGATGATTTTGGGGACTTTCACACAAAGTCCCTATTTTTGGTATTTAATTTCTGGGAGGCAGAAAACCCCTTTTTCTTGTTTTAATGTTTCAGGAGCTACAGGAACCCAAATAATAAAAGGAAAAATACACGTCAGTTTTTCATCGGGAGAAAGGCAGAGGGAAGAAGACCGAAGAGAGGAGAGCCACGGGCCAAATGGGGTGGCCCACGCGGCCCATGTACCTGGCCGCGTGGGACCCACAAAATGGCCTCGGGCACCTCCTCGCCTGGGGCTTTTTATCGACGCCTTCGTCTCGCCCGAAAAGTAACGCCCTAATTTTTCCAAGTCCATCCGAGGTCGCGGCGGCGGCGAAACTCCTGATCCCTTCCGAGGGGGTCAGATCCTGCTGCTCCGGACTCCGGAGAAGGGGGAAATCATCGTCATCGTCATCACCTCTCCTCCTTGGCGTGGGAGGAGGCCTCTACATCATCACCCCCATCAAGACCAGCACCATCTCCATCATCATCACCGTGATCCACTCCGTTCCCCTCGCAGTTTGAGAGTTGCTATACCCTAGATACTTGTCTTGTGCTACTATTCATGTTTGTGATTGAGTACTTGTCATTATTTGGTGGTGAAGTTATAATTTCAGATTGTGTTGTACCACTTATGCCACTGATTATGATCATGTTTGCACGTTGTGAGTAGTTCCCGTATGTTCCTGAGGGCATAGGATGAATTGGCAATGATTTATATATGACATGTGTTGGTATTTTGTCAAGAGTTTATCTTTTATGTGATTCTATGATGGTGTTGTGCGAACGTCGACTGCACAACACTTCACCTATATGGGCTCATAGGAGAACACCGTAGTATAATGAATTGAGGAGACTTGGGAGGACACGTAAACCTGAGAGATCATGAAGTTATATTATGAGGGTATTAGTATCGGGGACCTTAGAGTGTAATGCTATGGTGGGACTTTATGTCTTAATAATTCTTGTGCAGTCATTTACTTGGCCACATGATCCATCATAAGGGGTGTAGTTTATTTATTTAGCTATACCTAATTATGGCTCCGTCCAAAGAGATTAAAACTTGACAAGATATTCAACGTGTTGTTTAATAAATCTCTATGCCTAGCATATCCATGCCGCCCTCGGGAACGTTTTCCACATATAAGTTACACATCACTTGAGCTTGTCCTCTTGCACATAAGAGGATTGGGCTTTCTCTCTTTGAGAGCTTTCACTTGCTACTGTTATTGCTGCATTGCAATTATACAACCGAAAATACCAAAAACACTTGCATCTTTTATTGTTTTTTTATCAATCTTACTAACCAATACCTTCAGCTCCTCGTGGGTTCGACAACCTTTTCTAATTGAAAGGTACTACAATTGATCTCCTGCACTTGGGAGTCATCAAGATACTTTTCTGGCGCCGTTGCCGGGGAGCGTAGCGCTATTGGTAAGAAGTTTGGTAAGGAAACTTGAAAGCTGTTTTATCTCATTGTTACTATGGCATTTATGAATCGTGCCTCGCTGCATCTTGCTCTATATGAAAGTGCTTATGCCACTACTGCAAAGGTG
Source organism: Poa pratensis (assembly GCA_947311845.1). Classification (NCBI taxonomy): domain Eukaryota; kingdom Viridiplantae; phylum Streptophyta; class Magnoliopsida; order Poales; family Poaceae; genus Poa; species Poa pratensis. The sequence goes on from CAMZMU010000085.1 coordinate 80,356,293, forward strand.
GTTGAAACTACTGTGTCTGGTACCTAAAGTGGGATTTAAAATTCCCATGGGTCATGTTAAAAGAGTTATGAAAAATCCATTTACAGGGATGGAACTAAGTCTGCACGCGAACACATGGATAATTGAAGACATATGTGGTTATTTAGACTTCCTGGTATTTCTGAGGATCAGGTAAAAAGGAAGCTATATTTGTCTTTATCTGGTAATGCTCGTGATTGGTACAGGTCTCTGGATGAAGAGGTCCTATGAATGGAATATCTTGAGGAAGGTTTTCTTTCTTAAATATTTTACTCCTAAAGAAGCTTATGAGAACCGCTGCTATATATTCAATTTCTGGCCACATCTGGGAGAGAGTATTACTCAAGCTTGGGGGAGGTTAAAGGAACTCCTTCGCAAGAATCCTTGTCATGATCTTACAAGGAAACTTATATTGATAAACTTTTATGTGAGGTACCTATGAAGCACAAGGAATTCTGGATAATTCATCTGGTGGAAGTTTTACAAATAATACTGAAGAAGAAGCATGGAATTTATTGGAGACTATTTCTGAAAATACTAGTCATTGGGATCTTGATAAAGGTAATGAGCCTATTTTGATTATGGATATTCATGTGTAGAGAATTCTCTACTTCTATCTTGTTTAAAAATCTGAGTGATACTTTTTCTTGATCCTTATGTTATAATTGAATAGCTAAATTTTGCTGATCATATCTGTGTTCCAAAAAGTGGATTTGAAGTTTATGTTGAACCTGTTAAACAATCTATTGTTGTTCCTAAAGTTATTAAACAGGTTGAACCGTGTCATCTGTGACAATTGAGGAGTATGTTGAACCACCTCCTATCCAAACCAAGTTAAGGAGAATTTACTTATTGCTGTTACTAACAAAGTAAAAAAATGTTCTCAGCCTTATGAACAGGTGGAAGTCAACACTCAAATTTCTGTATCAAGCAACTAAATGAAGAAGACCTGTTGATGTTTATCTATGTGAAGATGCTACTAAAGTCATCAAAGGTAATTCGGCCAAGTTGGGAAACCTGTTATATCATGCTCTATTGGGACTTCAAGTTATCATGGTCTATGTGATATTGGAGCATAAGTGTCATTCCATATTCTTTATCTTGAAATCAAGCCTGATATTGATCCTATTGTTATGGAAGAGACAGGTATGACAATTCAACTTGCTAATAAAGATTATATTAGTCCATTTGGAATTGTTAGAGATGTTGAAGTATTGGTTGGCAAAATAAAATATCCTGCTGATTTTATTGTGCTTGGTTGTCCTCAAGATTCATTTTGTCCTATCATTTTTGGTAGACCTTTCTTACATACTGTTGGTGCTGAAATTAATTTGCTAAAGAGAAAGTGTTTATTAAATGTTGGTGAGAAACTTGAATTCAACTTTTCCAAATTTGCTGATAAACATGTTGAAAGAGCCAATTTCTGAAGATTTAATTGAAACTCTTGCTCATATAGCTGTAGCTTCAACAGATGTTGTAGAACGTTATATGCTTAATCAAGATGAACCATTTAATGATGAGGAAAAAGAGGCTTTGAACAAATATTATGGCAACAACCACCACAATTACAATTGCATATCCCACCTGATAATTTAGGAGTGCTACCACCACCTAAAGGGGATCCTAGTTTTGAATTAAACCTTTGCCTGCAAATCTGAAATATGCATATTTGGATGAGAAGAGCATATATCCTGTCATTATTAGTGCTAACCTTTCAGCTGAAGAAGAAGAGAAATTACTTGATGTGCTAAAAGCTCACCGACCAGCCATTGGATACTCTCTTGATGATCTTAAAGGTATAAGCCCAGCTCTATGTATGCATAAAATTAATCTGGAGAGAAGATGCAAAACCTGTTGTTGATTATCAACGCCGTCTCCATCCAAAAATGAAAGAAGTGGTAAGAAAGAGGTAATAAGACTTATTGAAGCTGGTATCATTTATCCTATAGCTGATAGTAAGTGGGTTAGTCCTGTTCATTGTGTTCCTAAAAAGGGTGGAATGACTGTTGTTCCAAATGATGAGGATGAACTTGTGGCTCAACGTACTGTTGTTGGTTATAGGATGTGTATTGATTTCAGAAATTAAAAAGCAACTCGAAAAGATCATTATCCATTGCCATTTATTGATCAAATGTTAGAAAGGTTATCTAAACACTCTCACTTTTGCTATCTAGATGGTTATTCAGGTTTCTCACAAATTCCTGTCCATAAGGATGATCAAGAAAAGACCACTTTTACTTGCCCATATGGTACTTTTGCTTATAGGAGAATGCCATTCGGTTTATGTAATGCTCCTGCTACTTTTCAAAGATGCATGAATGCTATATTTGCTGATTATATTGAAAAGATAATGGAAGTTTTATGGATGATTTTTCTGTGTATGGTACTTCCTTCGATAATTGCTTGTTCAACCTTAACAAAGTTTTGCAGCGTTGTGAAGACCAACACTTAGTTCTTAATTGGGAGAAGTGTCACTTCATGGTTACTGAAGGTATGTTCTTGGGCATAAGATTTCTGGAAAGGAATAGAAGTTGATCCAGCAAAGATGAAGCTATTGAAAACTACCATACCAAGGGACATCAAAGGTATAAGAAGTTTTCTTGGGCATGCAGGTTTTTACCGTAGGTTTATTAAGATTTCTCCAAAATATCAAAACCTCTAACCAATCTTTGCAAAAGGATGTTCCTTTCTCTTTTAATGATGATTGCATTGAGTCCTTTAATATTTTGAAGAATGCTTTAATAAGTGCTCCTATTATTCAACCTCCTGATTGGAAATTGCCTTTTGAAATTATGTGTGATGCTAGTGATTATGCAGTTGGGGCTGTTTTGGGCCAACGTGTTGATAAGAAACTGAATGTTATTATTATGCTAGTAGAACACTTGATGCTGCTCAAAGAATTATGCTACAACTGAGAAAGAATTTTTAGCAGTACTGTTTGCTTGTGACAAGTTTAGACCTTATACTGATTCAAAAGTCACATGCATACTGATCATTCTGCTATTAAATACTTGATGATAAGAAAGATGCTAAGCCTAGATAATAAGATGGGTACTTTATTGCAAGATTTGATTTACATATTGTTGATAGGAAAGGGGAAGATAATCAAGTAGCTGATCATCTCTCTAGATGGAAAATACCTGATGATCCTATTCCTATTAATGATAGCTTTGTTAATGAACAACTTGCAATTGTTAATGTTTCTAGTGCTAAAGTTGCATCTCCTTGGTTTGCCAACTATGCAAATTTTATTGTTGGTAAAGTTTACCTCCACACTTCACTTTCAACAAAGAAAGAAATTCTTTTATGATCTTAGACATTATTTTTGGGATGATCCTTTCCTTATAAGAAAAGTGTGGATGGTATTATTAGACGTTGTGTACCTGAGCATGAACAACAGGCTATTATAAGAGATTGTCATGACAGTCCCTATGGAGGGCATCATGCAGGAGATCGCACAGGAGCAAAGGTATTACAATCTGGTTTCTATTGGCCTACTTTATTTAAGGATTGTGCTGAATATGTTAAATCTTGTGATAAATGTCAAAGAGTAGGAAATATTGGTAGGAGAATGAAATGCCTATGAATTATTCTTGCCACTTGAACCATTTGATGTGTGGGGTTTTGACTTTATGGGCCTTTCCCAGAATCAAAGACAAAGCATACTCACATTTTGGTTGCAGTTGACTATGTTACAAAGTGGGTGGAAGCAATTCCAACCAAAAGTGCAGATCATGCCACAGCAATGAAGATGCTCAAGGACATCATTTTCCCCAGGTTTGGTGTTCCTAGGTTTTAATTACTGATGGTGGTTCTCATTTCTTGCATGGTGTTCTTAGAAAAACTTTGGCAAAATATGATGTTAACCATAGAATTGCATCTCCTTATCATCCTCAAACAAGTGGACAAGTTGAATTAAGTAATAGGGAAATTAAACTCATTTGGAAAAGACAGTGAATAAGTCTAGATCTGATTGGCCACTAAATTAATGATGCTTTGTGGGCTTATAGAACTGCTTTTAAAAATCCTATGGGAATGTCTCCTTATAAAATGGTTTATGGAAAAGCTTGTCATTTCCTGTTGAACTAGAACAAAGCTAGATGGGCTATTAAACAATTGAACTTTGATTTTAAAACTGCGGGAGAAAAGAGAATTCTTGATTTGACCTACTAGATGAATGGAGAAATGAAGCTTATGAAAGTAAATGTTTAAGAAAAAGTTAAATTTGGCATGACAAGAAAATTAAGAAGGAATTCAAAGTAGGTGATCAAGTTTTTGTATACAACTCTCGTTTCAAGTTTTCTGCAGGGAAGTTAGCTTCAAAGTGGCAGGGACCATTAGTGATACAGGAGGTGTACCGTTCAGGAGCTATCCGTCTTCACGGTGATATGAAAGGTAAACCTCATGTAGTAATGGACAACGCCTTAAACCTTATATTGCAGGAAAGAGCTTCATCGGAATGGTGGAGGAGTTGAATTTACAAACACCGGAGGAGGTAATTGAGAGAAACCGTGCAGTTTCAGAAACCCAAATCAATAGAAGGTAACTTACTGTTGGAAAGTTTCTCGGAATTGCATAATATTTTACGGAAGTCATTTTTTATGGAAATTAACGTGTGGGACAAGAAAACTGGACGAAGCGGAGACCCGAGGAAGGAAAGAGGGGGTCCCACGCGGCCCATGTACCTGGCCGCGTGGGCCCACTCCTTTTCCACCTCGGAGTCCCTTTTCGTCTCGTTTTCGATCCCGACGCTTCGTCTTGACCTAAAAACCCTCAATATATACTCCTCTCTGCCGATCTAATCTCGCACCGAGCGTTCTCGAGCGATCTTTGTTTTGCTGTTTCTGTCTGTCAGGTTTTAGCCATGTCTTGCTCCGGATCCAACCAAGAGGGGGAGAGCTCTCCCAAGGAAGGTGTTGTGAACCGCTACCTCAACTCCGTGATGGCACCACCGAAGACCGTGTGCTTCAAGGAGGGCGTGATGCTCGTGGAGGAGGTGAAGGCTCCCAAGGCCACCGGCACGGTGGAGGAAAGGCTGGATGAGTTAGAGGACAAGACCTTCAGGTATGGCACTGTGGTTTACCGCAGCCTTGATGCTCACCACTTCATGAACCTGGAGCTGGAGAAGAAGGTTGAAGAGTACAAGAAAAGGCTTGAAGATCTGGAAGATAGGTACAAGGACGTCATCAACAAGTGGGAGAAGTTCCAATGCTTCATGTGGGATGTAGAGAACCAGAACTGCGAATATGAAGAACGCTTCAAGAAGATTGCAGCAGCCGCCACCCTCAGGTACAATGATCCACCTACATCTTTCCGTGATGGAAGGCCTTTCCCATGGAAGATGGCTGAATGGGAGGAAGAATATGAGAAGGAGGAGGCTGCAGCAAAGGAGAATCTGGAGGAACGCCAAGCTTGGGGGAGTTCCATCTAGTCTTTCTCTTTATCAATCTATCATATCTATCTAGTCATGGTGTGCTTTGCTTTTATCGATTAGTTATCAATATCTCTTAGGCGTGTGTGAGCTCATGGAGCATTATCATGTATCCTATCTTATGGTTTATCAATGAATATTAAAGTATGGTGTCATCCATGATTCTCTTGTTTGGGGATTTATGGGTAACACTCATGCAAATGAGCGTGGCATATTTAGGTTTCAATCACATCTTGCCTTGAAATTAATTAACTTGAGTATGTTGGACAATTGTAGAATTATCTCATATAAAAAGTAAAGAGTCAAGACTTGGAATTAATAGTTTGAGGTTGAGATATGTCTTGTAGGAAAGTTGAGAAGATAATGAAAAGGATATAAAACACTCTTGTTAACCTAGTATCTTTTGAGCAAATTAATGATCATGGATATTTCAATACTTATGCTCTTGAATGTGAATGAAAGGAAGGCACCTGAAATTTCAGCTAGCCATGGAAAGTGTAAGAAAGGTTGTAGAGCATGGGAACTTGATTGAGATATCCATGACTAAAGTTTGCACTAGTTACTAGAAGCAAGGTGATAACAATTTTTATATCTGTCTTTTCATTTGTCTTCTTTGAACTTGTTATCCAATGAGAGTTTATCTTGTCTTTGAATTTCAGCAAAGTATAAAAGATTATAATGCTTGCCAGAAGAGCAAAAGCATGTGAAAAAATATGATTCGATTGTCCAACATACAATGGTTATTTGCTTTCAAAAGTAAGGGGTGATTGCTAGAGTTCTACTTATGTTGCCCTCATATGTATGAGTTTTATCATTAATCTTATCTTGCAATTGAATATGATGATGATACAATGCGTATTTATTTATCAACCATAAGTCCATTGATGCATGTAATGATCTATGTCCTTACTTACTCGAGGACGAGTAAAGGTTTAAGCTTGGGGGAGTTGATACGTGCATTTTATATCATCATTTATATAACTTTTAGTATCATACTAGAATGTTATTTGCATGATTATATGATTGTTTTACATGTTTTAGATGATTTTGGGGACTTTCACAAAGTCCCATTTTTGGTATTTAATTTCTGGGAGGCAGAAAACCCCTTTTCTTGTTTTAATGTTTCAGGAGCTACAGGAACCCAAATAATAAAAGGAAAAATACACGTCAGTTTTTCATCGGGAGAAAGGCAGAGGGAAGAAGACCGAAGAGAGGAGAGCCACGAGGGCCAAATGGGGGTGGCCCACGCGGCCAACCTGGCCGCGTGGGCCCACAAAGTGGCCTCGGGCACCTCCTCGCCTGGGGCTTTTTATCGACGCCTTCGTCTCGCCCGAAAAGAACGCCCTAATTTTTCCAAGTCCATCCGAGGTCGCGGCGGCGGCGAAACTCCTGATCCCTTCCGAGGGGGGTCAGATCCTGCTGCTCCGGCTCCGGAGAAGGGGGAAATCATCGTCATCGTCATCACCTCTCCTCCTTGGCGTGGGAGGAGGCCTCTACATCATCACCCCCATCAAGACCAGCACCATCTCCATCATCATCACCGTGATCCACTCCGTTCCCCTCGCAGTTTGAGAGTTGCTATACCCTAGATACTTGTCTTGTGCTACTATTCATGTTTGTGATTGAGTACTTGTCATTATTTGGTGGTGAAGTTATAATTTCAGATTGTGTTGTACCACTTATGCCACTGATTATGATCATGTTGCACGTTGTGAGTAGTTCCCGTATGTTCCTGAGGGCATAGGATGAATTGGCAATGATTTATATATGACATGTGTTGGTATTTTGTCAAGAGTTTATCTTTTATGTGATTCTATGATGGTGTTGTGCGAACGTCGACTGCACAACACTTCACCTATATGGGCTCATAGGAGAACACCGTAGTATAATGAATTGAGGAAGACTTGGGAGGACACGTAAGCCTGAATTAGAATCTTGAAGTTATAGTATGAGGGTATTAGTATCGGGGACCTTAGAGTGTAATGCTATGGTGGGACTTTATGTCTTAATAACTCTTGTGCAGTCATTTACTTGGCCACATGATCCATCATAGGGGTTGTAGTTATTTATTTAGCTATACCGAATTATGGCTCCGTCCGAAAGGATTAAAACTTGACAAGATATTCAACGTGTTGTTTAATAAATCTCTATGCCTAGCATATCCATGCCGCCCTCGGGAACGTTTTCCACATATAAGTACACATCACTTGAGCTTGTCCTCTTGTCACATAAGAGGATTGGGCTTTCTCTCTTTGAGAGCTTTCACTTGTTACTGTTACTTGCTGCATTGGAATTATTGTGGGGACCCCGGACTAGCTGTCCGAAATACCCGATTATGCTTAACACAACGATCCCGTGATCAGTCTGTCGTTGCACATAATCCGAATTGGATACCAAAGTTTACATCCATTACAGTACGAATAAAAAGTCTTACATAAATGGTTTTTAGACCAAGTCTTACATAGGTGCCTTCATGGGCCAAACCAAATATATCAGCGGAAGATACGGCGTAGTAGACATCATATTCTAACGATGACAACCCGACAGGCAGCTGACTTGTGGAGATCCTTAGTTGGCGTAGAAGTCGCCATACTCTTGCGGGCGTAGTGCTCCTCCTTGTAGTCTGCTAGGTCAATAGCCAGGGACGAAACCAATATGTACATTTGAATGTACTCGCAAACTACCCAACATGAGTATGCACTAGTTTTATTTTAGTTGACAACTTTTATTTATTTTAAACATCTCTATATCTTTATTGAAAAAGGTAAGAAGAGTTTTTAACTATCTTTAAAAGAAACCACCATCTCATTTGTTCTCCAAAACTCCTCCTGTTTCTGACCATGGCTCACCATGGTCCACTTTCATCCAACACCTCATACCGATCCGTTGGTATAGGTGTAGGAAACATTCTCCACTTCATTTTCTTTTAAAACTCAAAGTCTTTTTAAAAACTTGCACAAGGTCAAAGTAGGGCCTCCCAACTGTCCTATCCGAGGACTCGGCTATTCGAATAGTTTAACACTCTGCAGAGGTAGCACGCTTTTAGCCCACATCCATCCGGCAACTCATCGTGTCTGCCACGTCTCGCCATACCAGGTGTATGCGAAGTAAGCGCCGGCCATAGCCCTTATTTGCTCATGCTAGTTAGGATCCTTCCCATATGACACTTTCCATCGACACCCAGTCCAGTTTCCGTCAAACCCTAAGTGTGAGGACTCTTAGTTTTGTCCGGCGGTTTATGGTGGAACCTACTATCCTCCCCACCAACTTGTGTGAGGACCCGGGTCAGGGGGTAGGTCCTCGGACCATCCCCTCATGCATAACGGAGTCATCTCCGTCGATGAGGTATCCCATACTAATAAGAGCAAACTACATGACTAAGCCTTTTTCCCATATGTGGTAGATGTGGTCGCACAGGGTATCGCGATGGTTGACGTAAGTACAAGGACACACTGTGCATTTTCATAAACATCACCATTTTTCCACTTCTCCATTCCAACACCGACATCTCGGCATTTCATAATCTCACAAGTAGTTGCAAGGAGTTTTGATATAAACCATATTTGTTTTTCCCATCCTATAATTTGATATAACTATCTTATATTTCTACATAGGTGGCAAAATAATTTCCATATACTTTTGAAATGGGTTTTATAAATCTTGCCTTGAGAGTAAAAACATGTTATGAAAGTAGATGCTATGTTTGTAGTGCAAGCTCAGAGAATAGCTTGCCTTGCTCGGTAAAGTGACCTTGCTCTTGTTCTTCAAATTCAGCAAACTCTCCTTCCTCGATATATCCGACAACGTTCTCGTCTAATTAATAAACAAACAATGCAAACAATCACTAATCTATACAAGCAATCATCTCAACAAAACAATCATGAACGTCACACATAGCTATGCAACATCAAACCATACAATTTGGTTTCCAATAATTGAATTTAAACATCATTATTTATGTTCAAAATTATGGCAGAAACTTGTGGAACATGTTTAATTCAATAACTTGAGTTCTGTTAGTCACAAAAATACAAACTAAAATTCTATGGAAAGCTACTGATGTGTAGAAGACAACACAATTAGATTTGGTTCAGTTGGAGTTACTAAACTCCCTACATATTTGTTTGAATCCAGTAACTTAATATCAAGTTTTAGTTACCAATTAAGTTCTGTTGATCCTAAAATTAAATCCTTTTAGGGGTAACTAAACATGGCTAAATGTGATCTAACAAAATTGGTCCTAGTTCATTTGGGTCAACATTAAACATATTTAAATGTTTGAGTGCAGAAGGGTGTTTAAACTTCAACTTTGTACTAAACAAATCCTACTGCACCATTAATTCTACCAACATTAGGGAAGCTAATACAAGGCAGTACTAAGCTACAAAATTGGTTTGGAATTATTTGGACAAATAGAGTATCAGAAACAAACAAGTTTAGAATTTAAACCTCTTTGGTATTTTTAATAATACTTTTTATTTACTTATCTAAATGAGTTGAATTCAATTGGGTTGGTTAAACATTTTCATAAGCTTTCCAGAGCAATTGGATTTGATTTATTTGGATGTCCAGATCTTGAGATATTGAATTTTGAAGTTAGGTCCAGTACTGTTTCCAGAGAAATTAAATTAGAAAAAACTAGCTGTTCTGGATAATGTTGAGGATCCTGACGGGTGGGGTCCACTCGTCAGTGATCAACCGAAACGCTGCGCGCTCTGGATAATGTTTAAAACACTGACAGGTGGGGCCAGCTTGCCAGCGGCTATCTACAGCGAAGCGGTACGTTGCCGTTGGATCTAGATCCAACGGCTCTCAGAGCCCGCGAACGGCGACGACCAAAAATGGGCGGCGCCGCCGCGCCGGCGGCACGGTGATGGTCGGAATCTCACCTAGGGGGCTCGGGAAGGCTCGGCGAAGGCGTGGATCGACGGCGGAGGCTCGGGTAAGGCTGCTGGATGAACTTGCGCTTGCTGGGGAGGGCTGGTTCGTCGGCGGCGAGTTCCCGGACTTCCACGGCCTCGGCAGCGGACTCCGGCGAGCTCCTGGCGACGCGTCTGTGCACGAAAACGAGGAAAAAAGAGCTCGGGTGAGTGCGGTGAGGGTGGAGAACAAGGTTCAGGGCAGAGAGGGGACAATGGTGGTGTGTGGCGTTGCGGCCATGCTCGACCTTGACGGCGGCGACGGTTGCGGCCGTGCACGCCCTTCTGGCGGTGCACAGATCAAATTGGAGCGAGGGAGAGTGAGTGGGGGTGGTGTGGAGTTCCAGAGGGGTGCGGGGGTGGTTTTATAGGGTCGGGGCGGTCCACGATGGTCGCGGTTCACGGCGACGGCCATGGCGCGCCCGAGGTGATCATTTCCTCGATTCCGCGGCGAGGGTGCAGGGGATCGTGGCGGCGTGATGTTTACCGGGGTCCGGACGTGTTCTAGAAGCATCTAGACGAGCTGTGCGTGTCGGCGTGCAGAGAGGTGCGCCAATTTGGGACGGCGCCGTCGGAGTGACTACGGCGATGCAGAGGGGGACAGGGGCCACCACGGCGAGCGGCGTGCTCCAATTTTCCTCCTCTGGGCGCAGAGACGGCAGAGGCTCGGCGAGCGCTGCAGGGGGGGTCCGGGCGGCGAAGAAAACGGCGAGCAACGCCATGGCGACACGGCGATGGTCGTCGGGGTTGAAGTCGACGACACTTTTGCAGAAAGCCCCCTGCTTCTTCTTTTCTTTTATTTTCCAGTTTCTTTTTAATATCCAGAAGCTTTTCTGGGATTTAATTGGGGCACTTAAACATTTTAGAAAAATTTGCAAATAATTGTGGGGCCTCCCCATAACATGTAGAAGCTCCACAAAAATTGGCTTTGCAAAATAAAATGTTTTGCATCATTTTCTTTCATAGGGTTTTGAATTTGGTAATTTGGTTTATTTCAAATTGATTTTACTTTACAATTTTAAAATTAGTTTTAAAAATAGCATTGAAGAGGGAAAATAGTAAGAATCAAAATGGGAGTGTTTACATTACAACTCCACTGACTTTGGTTTGAAAATAATTGAGTTTGTCACTTGAAGAATTTCATGTGACAACTTGTCACTTTTATTTTTCTTCTTTATAACTTTATTTTGTTTTCTACTTTTCTTCAAGTGTTCACTAGAGCAA
>CAMZMU010000085.1:80382090-80462938 GCA_947311845.1 Poa pratensis
ACATGCTTCACACAATCTTGATCAATATATTGCAAGGCTCATGTCATGAATGAAGTGACTCAAAGCAATGGTCTATAGTTTGCTAACAAATAGATAAAGAGTAAACAATGAATCATATAAGCAAAAACTTTTCATGAATAGTACTTTCAAGACAAGCATCAAAAAGTTTTGCATAAGAGGTAACTCATAAAGCAATAGATTCAAAGTAAAAGGCATTGAAGCAACACAAAGGATGATTAAGTTTCAGCAATTGCTTTCAACTTGTAACATGTATATCTCATGGATAGTTGTCAACATAAAGCAATATAACAAGTGCAATAAGTAAACATGTAAGAATCAATGCACACAAAGTTGACACAAGTGTTTGCTTCTAAGATAGAAAGGAGTAGTAAACTGACTCAACATAAAGTAAAAGATAGGCCCTTCGCAGAGGGAAGCAGGGATTAAATCATGTGCTAGAGCTTTTTAAGTTTTCGAAAGCATATAGAGAGCACAAAATAAGTATTTGAGAGGTGTTTGTTGTTGTCAACGAATGGTAGTGGGCACTCTAACCCCCTTGTCAACCAGACTTTCAAGAGCGGCTCCCATGAAGGACGTTATCTCTACCAGCAAGGTAGATCATCCCTCTTCTCTTTTGTTTACACATGTATTTTAGTTTCTTTATAGATGACACTCCTCCCAACCTTTTGCTTACACAAGCATGCCATGGCTAACCGAATCCTCGGGTGCCTTCCAACATTCACATACCATGGAGGAGTGTCTATTTGCAAATTAAGTTGCTTACTGATAAATCAGGGCAAAACATGTGAAGAGAATTATTAATGAAAGTTGTAATTAATTGGGGCTGGGCACCCCGTTGCCAGCTCTTTTTGCAAATTATTGGATAAGCGGATGTATATGCCACTAGTCCATTGGTTGAAAGTCTGTCAGAAGTAAATGACAAGATTGAAAGATAAAACACCACATACTTCCTCATGAGCTATAAAACATTGACACAAATAAGGAGTAATAAAGTTTTGAATAGTTTAAAGGTAGCACATGAAATATTTACTTGGAATGGCAGGAAATACCACATAGTAGGTAGGTATGGTGGACACAAATGGCATGGGTTTTGGCTCAAGTTTTGGATGCACGAGAAGCATTCCCTCTCAGTACAGAGTTTAGGCTAGCAAGGTTGTTTGAAGCAAACACAAGTATAAACCGGTACAGCAAGAATCACATAAAAACATATTGCAAGTATTATAAGACTCTACACTGTCTTCCTTGTTGCTCAAACATTTTACCAGAAAATATCTAGACCTTAGAGAGAACAAATATGCATCCCAAGTCTCAACAAGCTCTACGGTAGTTCTCCACTACTAGGCTTTAACTACATGATGCAAGAGCTTAAACATGATCTACTTGAGAGCTCAAAACAATTGCAAAGCATCAAATCGAAACAAGACAATGATCTACAAGAATGCATATGTCTTTTCCAATACCAACTACTACATGTAGCATTTTCTTTCTTCCAAACAAACACCAATCAATTTATTTAAACATAAACTCTCCAAATGATAATATAATGCAGCAAGAGAGTATTTATAAACAAGTGCTAACAGCTCGAAGAGATGCATGAAAAACAGGAGCTAAAAGCACTGCAGTAGCTAGTTAAGAATACTCAACAAATATAAGTGAAGAACATGAGTATTCACATGAAAAAGCGGAGCGTGTCTCTCTCCCACACAAGGATTGCTAGGATCCGAATTTATTCAAACAAAAACAAAAATAAAAACACACAGACGCTCCAAGTAAAGCGCATAAGATGTGAAAGAATTAAAATATAGTTTCACTAGAGATGACCTGATAAGTTTGTTGATGAAGAAGGGGATGCCTTGGGCATCCCCAAGCTTAGACGCTTGAGTCTCTCTGAATATGGTTGGGATGAACCACGGGGGCATCCCCAAGCTTAGGCTTTTCACTCTTCTTGATCACATAATATCACCCTTCTCGCTTGATCCTTGAAAACTTCCTTCACACCAAACTCAAGACAGTTCTCATTAGAGGGTTAGTGCATAATCAAAAATTCTCATATTCTGTAATGATACAATCAATCCCAAAGCTTCTGGACATTAGCTACAGCCACCAATGCTTTGTGGAGCAAAGAAATCCACACAAACACAGTAAAAGAGCGAATGCAAAACAAAAGGCAGAATCTGTCAAAAACAGAACAGTCTGGAATGACGAATTTTTTCGAGGCACTTAAGTTGCTCAGATGGATCTGGCCTAAAATAATGAAAGTTGCGTACATATCTCAGGAATATGCGTGATTTTTTCAGAATTTTTGAATTTTCTACAGGGAGATAAGCTCAAATCCGTGACAGCTAAAAATCTGTCACTGCGCAGAAATCCAAATCTTGCATCAACTTTCAATATAGAACTTTACTTGGCACAACATTGCGATAAAATAAAGATACAAAGGAGTTGCTACAGAAGTAACAAAACTCCTTGACTCAAAGAAAACAAAAATAACAGCAAATAAAAACGATGGGTTGTCTCCCATAAGCGCTTTTCTTTAACGCCTTTCAGCTAGGCGCAGAAAGTGAAAATCAAGTGTTGTCAAGAGAAGAAGCATCAACATCATAACTTGCTCTAACAATAGAGTCAAAAGGTAACTTCATTCTCTTCCTAGGGAAGTGTTCCATACCTTTCTTGAGAGGAAATTGGTACCTTATATTACCTTCTTTCATATCAATGATGGCACCAACAGTTCGAAGAAAAGGTCTTCCCAAAACAATAGGACAAGATGCATTGCATTCAATATCCATAACAATAAAATCAACGGGGACAAGGTTATTGTTTACTGTAATAAAAACATCATTAACTCGCCCCAAAGGTTTCTTCATAGCATTATCAGCGAGAAAAACATCCAAATAACAATGTTCCAAAGGTGGCAAATCAAGAATATCATAAAGCTTCTTGGGCAAAACGAAATACTTGCACCAAGATCACACAAGGCATTGCAATCAAAATCATTCACCTTTACCTTAATGATGGGTTCCCAACCATCTTCTAATTTCCTAGGAATAGAAGCTTTAAGTTTCAACTTCTCCTCCCTAGCTTGCAAAAGAGCATTTGTAATATGCTTTGTAAAAGCCAAATTAATAGTGCTAGCATTGGGACTTCTAGCTAATTTTTGCAAGAACATAATAACTTCAGAGATGTTACAATCATCAAAATCAAAATCATTATTGTCAATGGTGGTGGAACCATTGTCTCCAATAGTTTGAAAAATTTCAGCACTTTTATCAGAAAAAGTTTCAGCAGTTTTAGGCAATTTCAAACGCTTTGCAGAAGTAGTAGAGACATTACCAACACCAATAACATTACCATCAATAGTAGGAGGCTTACTAGCATGTAAAACATTAGCATTACTAGTGGTGGTGATAGTACAAACTCTAACTATACTATTCTCTTTTTCAAGTTCTTCCTCTTTTTCCCACCTAGCATGCAATTCAGCCAACATCCTAATATTATTATCAATTCGAACTTGGATGGCATTTGCTGTAGCAAATGACTTAGTATCTTTAACTTCATTAGGCATAACTTTCAGTTTTAGAATTTCAACATCATGAGCAAGACTATCAACTTTAGAAGCAAGAACATCAATTTTTTCAAACTTTTCCTCAACAGTTTTATTGAAAGCTTTTTGTGTGCTAATAAATTCTTTAAGCATAGCTTCAAGATCAGAGGACACACTTCTATTGTTGCTGTAGGAATTACCATAAGAATTGCCATAACCATTTGAAGGATAAGGCTTATAGTTGTTGCTACCAAAATTATTCCTATAAGCATTGTTGTTGAAGTTGTTGTTTTTAATGAAGTTTACATCAACATGCTCTTCTTGAGCAACCAATGAAGCTAAAGGAACATTATTAGGATCAACATGAGATCTACCATTCACAAGCATAGACATAATAGCATCAATCTTATCACTCAAAGAGGAGGTTTCTTCAACAGAATTTACCTTCTTACCTTGAGGAGCTCTTTCGGTGTGCCATTCGGAATAGTTGATCATCATATCATCAAGTAGCTTTGTTGCTGCACCTAAAGTGATGGACATAAAGGTTCCTCCAGAGGCTGAATCCAATAAGTTCCTTGAGGAAAAATTTAATCCTGCATAAAAGGTTTGGATGATCATCCAAGTAGTCAGTCCATGAGTGGGACAATTCTTCACCAAAGATTTCATTCTTTCCCAAGCTTGAGCAACATGTTCATTATCAAGTTGTTTAAAATTCATAATGCTACTTCTCAAGGATATAATCTTAGCAGGAGGATAATATTTCCCTATGAAAGCATCTTTGCATTTTGTCCAAGAATTAATACTATTTCTAGGCAAAGAAAGCAACCATTCTTTAGCTCTTCCTCTCAAGGAGAAAGGAAAAAGTTTCAGTTTTATAATATCCCCATCCATATCCTTATACTTTTGCATTTCACAAAGTTCAACAAAGTTATTAAGATGGGCAGCAGCATCATCAGTACTAACACCAGAAAATTGCTCTTTCATAACAAGATTTAATAGAGCAGGTTTAATTTCATAAAATTCTGCTGTAGAAGCAGGTGGAGCAATAGGAGTGCATATGAAATCATTGTTGTTTGTGCTAGTGAAGTCACACAACTTAGTGTTCTCAGGAGTACTCATTTTGAAAAACAAAATCAAACCGAATTAAACAAGTAACTAATTTTTTTTGTTTTTGATAAAGAGAGCAAACAAGACTAAATAAAAATAAACTAAGCAAGACAAATAACAAAGTAAAGAGATTGGGTGTGAGAGACTCCCCTTGCAGAAGCAATTCGGTTTTCCCCGGCAACGGCGCCAGAAAACGTGTTGCTAGCGCTAAGTTGACGAGGGAATATCTCCCCGGCAACAGCCAGAAACAATGCTTGTACGTCACACGTCAGTTGGGAACCCCAAGAGGAAGGTATGATGAGTGCAGCAGCAAGTTTTCCCTCAGTATGAAACCAAGGTTTATCGAACCAGTAGGAAAACGAGGTTGCTTCGAAGGTGTTGGTGAAGGAGTGTAGTGCGGCGCAACACCAGGGATTCCGGTGCCAACGTGGAACCTGCACAACACAATCAAATTACTTTGCCCCAACTTAACAGTGAGGTTGTCAATCTCACCGGCTTGCTGAAAACAAAGGGTTAAACGTATCGTATGGAAGATGATGTTTGTTTGCATAAAACAGTAGAGAACAATGATTGCAGTAGATTGTATTTCAGATGTAAAAGAATGGACCGGGGTCCACAGTTCACTAGTGGTGTCTCTCCAATAAGATAACTAACATGCTGGGTAAACAAATTACAGCTGGGCAATTGACAATTGATAAGTGCATATAACATGCATGTGTGAGTTGTGGTGTCTACTATGAGATTCATTTGGGCATTACGACAAAGTACATAGACCGCTATCCAGCATGCATCTATGCCTAAATAGTCCACCTTCCGGTTAACATCCGTACCCCTTCCAGTATTAAGTTGCAAGCAACAGACAATTGCATTAAGTAATGTGCGTAATGTAAACAATACATTCATCCTTGAATAAAGCATTGCTGTTTTACCCCTAGTGGCAACAACACATCTACAACCTTAGAACTTGCTGTCACTATCCCAGGTTAAATAGAGGTTGAACCCAACTATCATGCATAAATACCCCTCTTGGAGTCACAAGTATTCACTTGGCCAAGGCTTCAACAAGTAACGGAGAGCATGCAAGATCACAAATGACATAGACATGATAATATAATATTCAGCTCCACATAGGTATCAATATAAGTCAGATCCCAGCAAACACAACATGTAGCATTACAATAAGATGATCTTGATCATGATAGGCAGCTCACAAGATCTAAACATGATGGCACAAGTGGAGAAGACAACCATCTAGCTACTGCTATGGACCCATAGTCCAAGGATGAACTACTCACGCATCACTCCGGAGGCGGGCATGGCGATGTACAGCCCTCCGGTGATGATTCCCCTCTCCGGCAGGGTGCCGGGAAGAGCTTCAGAACCCCCCGAGTTAGGGTTGACGACGGCGGCGGCAGCGAATATGTTCTGGATGAAAGGCTCGGTGTTTTAGGGTTTTCACGTCTCGGGGAATAAATAGGCGAAGGGGCGATGTCTGCGGACCCCCGAGGGGCCCAAACAACCAGGTGGCGCGGTGGGCCCCCCTGCCGCGCCGGCCTGTGGTTTGGCCACCTCGTGGCGAGTCTTCGTCTCTCCTTCGGACTCCGTGTACGTGTTGGAAAAATAGGGACTGGCCTTTTGTTTCGTGCAATTCCGAGAATATTTCCAGAAGTAACTTTCTGAAACCAAAAACAGCAGAAAACAGGGAACTGGCACTGTGGCATCTTGTTAATTGGTTAGTCCCAGAAAATGCATAAAAGTGATATGAAGTGTATATAAAACATGTAGCAAATGGTATAATATAAGCATGGAACAACAGAAATTATGGATACGTTTGAGACGTATCAGTTGGTAATTGGAAAACCAACATCAGAATCCTATAGGTATGCATGGCCAGCTTCAGAAACCACAGTTATCTCGTACGAAGGTGGAGCAACTGTAAATTCACACAAGTAAACTCCACTTTGAAAGCTGGGCTCAAATTAATTAAGTCGTTGGTTTTAAATGTTCATCTGACCTAATTACCCTAACACAACCAAGGAGAAAATCATGTGTGCATTCGGGTGTTTCGACTAAACGCTAGAATCCCACCAAATCCTAAGTGTATTCCTAATATATGCATAAAAGAGTGTGTTGGTAATTGGAAAACCAACATCAGAATCCTAGGTATGCATGGCCAGCTTCTGAAACCACAGTTATCTCGTACGAAGGTGGAGCAACTATAAATTCACACAACTAAACTCCCACTTTGATAAACCTGGGCTCAAATTAATTAAGTCGTTGGTTTTAAATGTTCATCTGACCTAATTACCCTAACACAACCAAGGAGAAAAGCATGTGTGCATTCGGGTGTTTTGACTAAACGCCAGAATCCCACCAAATCCTAAGTGAATTTCTAATATATGCATAAAAGAGTGTGTTGGTAATTGGAAAACCAACATCAGAATCCTAGGTATGCATGGCCAGCTTCAGAAACCACAGTTATCTCGTACGAAGGTGGAGCAATGATGTCTACGCACGCTTCTATTCTTGTAGACAGTGTTGGGCCTCCAAGAGCAGAGGTTTGTAGAACAGCAGCAAGTTTCCCTTAAGTGAATCACCCAAGGTTTATCGAACTCAGGGAGGTAGAGGTCAAAGATATCCCTCTCAAGCAACCCTGCAATTAAGATACAAGAAGTCTCTTGTGTCCCCAACACACCCAATACACTTGTCAGATGTATAGGTGCACTAGTTCGGCGAAGAGATAGTGAAATACAAGTGATATGGATGATTAAGTAGTAATGCAATCTGAAATAAAGATGGCAGCAAGCAAACATGTAGCAGAACTTGTTGTAAACGGTGTTTCAATGCTTAGAAACAAGGCCTAGGGATCATACTTTCACTAGTGGACACTCTCAACAATGATCTCATAACTGAATAAGTAAAAGCTACTCTTAAACACTCTCTTGTTGGATAACAAACACCATTCATTGTGTAGGGCTACAAAAGCACACCTCAAGCCGGAGTAAACAAGCGCCACAACGTCATAAAGGAGTCACACACGGTGCACACACTGTCACCTTTACACCGTGGAGAGTACCGGAGTTCATATTAAAGTAACCTATAGAGTGCATAATAGATAAAGAGTAACATCTACATATTCAACTAGATTAGCACAACTGAACACAAGTAAATACTACTCGGGATTATTCTCCTTCTTGATGAAGCAAGAGTACTATGCGTAGGGCTGCAAAGCACACCTCAAAGTCTGAGTAAACAAACACCACAATTCCCAAGAATAAGCCATGATAAATGTCTAAATTATTCATAGAGTCACACAAGTACCCACACTGTCACCTTGATACCGTGTTGTCACAATGACTCCAGAAACTAGACAAAATCACTTGAGTAGCATAAACATTATTAATGTATTCAGCGATACTAGCAATACACATGATCACATAAAGATCACACCATGAGAGAGAGATGAACCACATAGCTACCGGTAGAGCCCTCAGCCTCGGGGGAGAACTACTCCCTCCTCATCATGGGAGTCAGCAGCGGCGATGAAGATGGCGGTGGTGTCGATGGAGATGACTCCGGGGGCAATTCCCCGTCCCGGCGGCGTGCCGGAACAGAGATTCTGTCCCCCGAAACTTGTCGTCGATGGCGGCGGCGCTGCGGAACTCTTCGTGGAAATTGGCTTGTGTTTTAGGGTTTTCGCGTCTGAGGCAATATATAGGCGAAGGGGCGATGTCGGGGACCTCGAGGGGCCCAACCACCAGGCGGCGCGGCGGGGGCCCACCTGCCGCGCCGGCCTGTGGTTTGGCCACCTCCTGGCTCTCTTCGTCTCTCCTTCGGACTCCGTGTACGTGTTGGAAAAATAGGGACGTGGCCTTTTGTTTCGTGCAATTCCGAGAATATTTCCAGAAGTACTTTTCTGAAACCAAAAACAGCAGAAAACAGGGAACTGGCACTGTGGCATCTTGTTAATAGGTTAGTCCCAGAAAATGCATAAAAGTGATATGAAGTGTATATAAAACATGTAGCAAATGGTATAATATAAGCATGGAACAACAGAAATTATGGATACGTTGGAGACGTATCAAGCATCCCCAAGCTTAGTTCTACTCGTCCTCGAGTAGGTAAAACGATAACAACAAATAATTTCTGAGGAGACATGCTTTCACACAATCTTGATCATAATATTGTAAGACATGTAAGCTGTGATCAAATCATTCAAGGCAAATGTATATAGTTGATATCAAAAGACAAAGCAAGAGTCAAACAAGCTAAAAGTTTTCATGAACTATTGCTTCAAAGACATGAAACCGTACAAGGTTCATTAAAGATGATTTAAGTATCCAGCATAGGAGTTCTATCCTTCAACCAAGCATCAAGTAAATTTTCATAACATAGAAGGATTCAGCCAAGTAAACATAAACATGAACGTCATGAATCAACTGTTTCGAAGTCTACTCAACCGGTGAGCGCAAGCATTTGGTATTGGCACCATGATGTTATGGCAAAGAGAACATTAATGGGGGTTTGGAAGGCCAAAGGAAGAAAGTCTCACAAAGCTATAAGTGATCATTAGACAAGAGGAAGTCTTATGATCGAAGCTATGTAAGGAGTAGTGATTGCCATGCAACGGATGCACATAGAGCTATATGTGTATGAAAGCTCTCAATGGAACTAGTGGGGGTGCATCCAACTTGGTTGCTCATGAAGACCTAGAGCACTTTTGAGGAGCTCATCATTGGAATATACAACCCAAGTTCTATAGTGTAAATTCCCCACATAGTTATACAAGTAGAACATGAAAACTCTCTCACATGGAGTATAGGTGCTAAACATGAGCACAAATGATGACTATGAATAATGCAGGTGCCATAACATGAGCACAAGTGTGAACAAAGGATAGTAATGTTGCCCCCTTTTTCTTTATTCTTTTTTTTCTTTTTTTCCTTTTTTCTATTTTTTTTCTTTTTCTGTTTCTCTTTTCGATGGCTCAATGGCTCTTTTCACATTCAGGGGCAACATCCTAATACAACAACACACTTTTTGGTACAAATAACTCATAATAAACTAGACATGATGTATGAAACTGAATGCCTCTGCCAGTGTAGCAGGATATGCAATGATCTAGCGTAACATGGGTAAACCACACATCAGCTGTATAGAATCATGCAAAGCAATATGTATGTGATGAATGACAACAAGTCATGTAATGTAAGATGGATGTTGCATGGCAATATATCTCGGAACAGCTATGGAAATGCTGTGGTAGGTAGGTATGGTGGCTGTTTTGAGGAAGATGTATGGGCTTATGTGTAGGAGAACAAGAGGAAGTTCTCCCACGGGGTTGGATGTACTGGCGAAGTATGCACAACTCTCAATGTGAGCAGAAGGCAATGCACAGCACCGAAGAGGCTAGCAAAATATGGATGGTGGAAGTGCCAAAAACCGTAGCTTAACATTAGTCAAAAAGAACTCACAAGCTTATTGCAAACAACTAGCAGGTTCAACATTAAGAGCATGATTAAAATTCACTCCAAGAAGGGCCGTTCACGGCGGTACAAGTACCCCGTTAGATCCCTCGACCTTCAGCACAACTTAGTTACTACGATGAACTTTCAGACATGGAAAGCTATCAAATCCAACTACACCTTCAACAATTTTAGTATAGTTTGTAGTACGGTACAAGCTCAAAGACAACAATCCACTAATGTTTTAACTTAATTAACCAGCAAGCTTTACCATCTAATACCTCAAAACATTTGCAAAGAATCAAGTTATCAAAGTTTCAATGATCTACAAGACTATGCAAGTTTTTCATCATACCACTACCACATGTAGCATTTTCTTTTTCCAAGCAAACACCAATCAACTTATTTAAACATAAACTCTCCAAATGATAATATAATGCAGCAAGAGAGTGTTTATAAACACGTGCTAACAGCTCGAAGAGATGCATGAAAAACAGGAGCTAAAAGCACTGCAGTAGCTAGTTAAGAATACTCAACAAATATAAGTGAAGAACATGAGTATTCACATGAAAAAGCGGAGCGTGTCTCTCTCCCACACAAGGATTGCTAGGATCCGAATTTATTCAAACAAAACAAAAATAAAAGCACACAGACGCTCCAAGTAAAGCGCATAAGATGTGAAAGAATTAAAATATAGTTTCACTAGAGATGACCTGATAAGTTGTTGATGAAGAAGGGGATGCCTTGGGCATCCCCAAGCTTAGACGCTTGAGTCTCTTGAATATGGGGATGAACCACGGGGGCATCCCCAAGCTTAGCTTTTCACTCTTCTTGATCACATAATATCACCCTTCTCGCTTGATCCTTGAAAACTTCCTTCACACCAAACTCAAACAGTTCTCATTAGAGGGTTAGTGCATAAAAAAATTCTCATATTCTGTAATGAACAATCATTCCCAAAGCTTCTGGACATTAGCTACAGCCACCAATGCTTTGTGGAGCAAAGAAATCCACAAAACATCGTAAAAGAGCGAATGCAAAACAAAAGGCAGAATCTGTCAAAAACAGAACAGTCTGAAGACGAATTTTTCGAGGCACTTAAGTTTCTCAGATGGATCTGGCCCAAAATAATGAAAGTTGCGTACATATCTCAGGAAGATGCGTGATTTTTCGTAGAATTTTTCGAATTTTCTACAGGGAGAAAAGCTCAAATTCGTGACAGCCAAAAATCTGTTACTGCGCAGAAATCCAAATCTTGCATCAACTTTCAATATAAACTTTACTTGGCACAACAATGCGATAAAATAAAGATACAAAGGAGTTGCTACAGAAGTGACAAAACTCCTTGACTCAAAGAAAATAAAAATAACAGCAAATAAAAACGATGGGTTGTCTCCCATAAGCGCTTTTCTTTAAAGCCTTTTAGCTAGGCATAGTGATTTTGATAATGCTCTCATATGTATAAGAGTTGAATATAAGAGAGCATCAAAAAGCAAATACCAAACACATTTAAGTCTAACCCACTTCCTATGCAAAGGAGTCTTGTAAGAAAATAAATCAATAAACATAAAGTGACTAGCATAGGAAGGCAAAACAAGTGCAACTTCAAAAATTTCAACATAAAGAGAGGAGACTTAATATTATTGTGATATATGAAGCCGTGTCTCCCTCTCTCATAAGAACTTTCAGTAGGTCTTAAAGTACCCAGCAAATAAAAGCAAATCAAGAGAAAGCTCAAAACTTTCATCATAAAGAGAGGTGGTTTAGTAACATAAAGATTTCTATAACCATACTTTCCTCTCTCAAAATAATTTTCAGCGGCATCATGAATAAACTCAACAATATAGCTATCACATAAAGCATTCTTATCATGATCCACATGCATAAAAGTATCATTACTCTCCACATAAGCATGAACATTATCATTAGTAATAGTGAGAGTAAAAGTATCACATCCATCATTGTAATCATCATAAATAGGAGGCATAGAATAATCAAAATGATTTTTATCCTCAATAGTAGATGGACTGAGAATATCATATTCATCATTGTAAACATCATATATAGGAGGCATATCATAATCAACATAAACTATATCCTCAATAGTAGGTGGACTGAAAATATCACAATGATTATAATCATCATATATTGGAGGCAAAGTATTATCAAAGCAAATTTCCTCCTTAAAGCTTGGGGGACTAAAAATATCATATTCATCACAACCAGCTTCCCCAAGCTTAGACTTTTCCATAGCATTGGCAATAATGGTGTTCAAAGAATTTATAGTAATACCATTGCTACCATCATGCAAACAAGCCTCCATAGGTTTTTTAATTTTCTCTTCAAAAGCATCATGTCCTAATTCAATATAAAGTTCATAAAGATCTCTAATTTTTTTGTTGTTTTCCATTAAGCCTAACTAGTGAAAATAAAAACAAGAAACAAAAAGATAAATTGCAGAATCTAAAGGATACTTCGAGCACTCACACACTAGCAACAACACTAGAAAATAGCTTAGTAGCCAGAGGATGTGAATACCTTTTACCTTACCTCCCCGGCAACGGCGCCAGAAAATAGCTTGATGTCTACGCACGCTTCTATTCTTGTAGACAGTGTTGGGCCTCCAAGAGCAGAGGTTTGTAGAACAGCAGCAAGTTTCCCTTAAGTGAATCACCCAAGGTTTATCGAACTCAGGGAGGTAGAGGTCAAAGATATCCCTCTCAAGCAACCCTGCAATTAAGATACAAGAAGTCTCTTGTGTCCCCAACACACCCAATACACTTGTCAGATGTATAGGTGCACTAGTTCGGCGAAGAGATAGTGAAATACAAGTGATATGGATGATTATAAGTAGTAATGCAATCTGAATAAAATGGCAGCAAGCAAACATGTAGCAGAACTTGTTGTAAACGGTGTTTCAATGCTTAGAAACAAGGCCTAGGGATCATACTTTCACTAGTGGACACTCTCAACAATGATCTCATAACTGAATAAGTAAAAGCTACTCTTAAACACTCTCTTGTTGGATAACAAACACCATTCATTGTGTAGGGCTACAAAAGCACACCTCAAGCCGGAGTAAACAAGCGCCACAACGTCATAAAGGAGTCACACACGGTGCACACACTGTCACCTTTACACCGTGGAGAGTACCGGAGTTCATATTAAAGTAACCTAGAGTGCATAATAGATAAAGAGTAACATCTACATATTCAACTAGATTAGCACAACTGAACACAAGTAAATACTACTCGGGATTATTCTCCTTCTTGATGAAGCAAGAGTACTATGCGTAGGGCTGCAAAGCACACCTCAAAGTCTGAGTAAACAAACACCACAATTCCCAAGAATAAGCCATGATAAATGTCTAAATTATTCATAGAGTCACACAAGTACCCACACTGTCACCTTGATACCGTGTTGTCACAATGACTCCAGAAACTAGACAAAATCACTTGAGTAGCATAAACATTATTAATGTATTCAGCGATACTAGCAATACACATGATCACATAAAGATCACACCATGGAGAGAGAGATGAACCACATAGCTACCGGTAGAGCCCTCAGCCTCGGGGGAGAACTACTCCCTCCTCATCATGGGAGTCAGCAGCGGCGATGAAGATGGCGGTGGTGTCGATGGAGATGACTCCGGGGGCAATTCCCCGTCCCGGCGGCGTGCCGGAACAGAGATTCTGTCCCCCGAAACTTGTCGTCGATGGCGGCGGCGCTGCGGAACTCTTCGTGGAAATTGGCTTGGTTTTAGGGTTTTCGCGTCTGAGGCAATATATAGGCGAAGGGGCGATGTCGGCGGACTCCGAGGGGCCCAAACCACCAGGCGGCGCGGCGCGGCGGGCCCACCTGCCGCGCCGGCCTGTGGTTTGGCCTCCTCCTGGCTCGTCTTCGTCTCTCCTTCGGACTCCGTGTACGTGTTGGAAAAATAGGGACGTGGCCTTTTGTTTCGTGCAATTCCGATAATATTTCCAGAAGTACTTTTCTGAAACCAAAAACAGCAGAAAACAGGGAACTGGCACTGTGGCATTGTTAATAGGTTAGTCCCAGAAAATGCATAAAAGTGATATGAAGTGTATATAAAACATGTAGCAAATGGTATAATATAAGCATGGAACAACAGAAATTATGGATACGTTGGAGACGTATCAAGCAACTGTAAATTCACACAAGCAAACTCCCACTTTGATAAACCTGGGCTCAAATTAATTAAGTCGTTGGTTTTAAATGTTCATCTGACCTAATTACCCTAACATGACCAAGGAGAAAAGCATGTGTGCATTCGGGTGTTTCGACTAAACGCCAGAATCCCACCAAATCCTAAGTGTATTCCTAATATATGCATAAAAGAGTGTGTTGGTAATTGGAAAACCAACATCAGAATCCTAGGTATGCATGGCCAGCTTCAGAAACCACACTTAGGGTTTTCGACAAAAATGGCGCTACGGTGCGTTGGAATCCCACCTATAATCCTACCCTAACACATGGCTCCATCATGCATCCGACGGTCAGCAATGTTTCCCGCACAACCACCAAATTTCGCGCCGCCCACCCAAATTATCCACCAAAATTTGCCGCCTTCAGCGCGCGCGCACAAAATTTCGAACTTGTCGCTGCCTATACCCCCTTCGCCAAATTTCCCCATCTCCCGTATCGACATATCCCTTTCTTCCTATCCTCGTCCAAAATCTCGAATCCTCCCCCCCCAAACCCTAGCACGCGACGTCCCGGTCTTCCACCTCGCCGTCCCGGTCGTCCACCTCGCCGTGTACCTCGCCTTACCAGCTCGCCGCCAAGATCTGCCACCTCGTCGTCCAACTCGCCGCCAAGATCTGCGCCGCCAAGACCTGCCACCTCGCCGTCCAGGTCGCCGCCAAGATCTGCCACCTCGTCGTCCAGCTCGCCGTCAAGATCTGCGCCACCAAGATCTGCGACCTCGCCGTCCAGGTAGCCGCCAAGATCTTCTCCTCGCCGTCCAGGTCGCCGTCAAGATCTGCCACCTCGCTTCCAGGATCTACCACCTCGCTGTCAAGATCTGCCACATCGTCGTCCAGCTCCTCACTAACCTCGCGACAACTTCGTTGTCAATGTCTCCCACTTTGAGGCCACGAGTAAAGGTTCCCGCCCTGGAAAGCAGTAAGAAAAATGCCCTAAATCCCGAATGCAATTTTGATACAATTATTTCCGTCTGTTTGATGCTTGTATTAGTCTCTCAACGCTTCTGTCGGAGCTGCCGCTAAATGGAATAGCCCGCTATTCCAAACTTTGATATTAGATTACTCATATATGCCTGTTGCATCATCAGTACTACAGAACAATCAAAACCAATCCTATATTTTATAACAGCAAATACACCCCATGGAAGAATCCCTAAAGTGAGTAACCTAATTTGTAGCTGTAATAGGTTCGTAGCTAATTTTGAGCTAGATCTTTATTCATGTTAGAACCACAATGAGTTCATATGGTTAATTTTTGCTTATTTTCCAGCTTATATTAGTCTTAGGAGCAGTTTTCATTATTAGATCCACAAATTTGATTACTCGTATCTCTTGTTTAATTCATCAGAACTACAGAACAATCGATACCAGTCCTATATTTAATAACATGAAATACACTATATAGAAGTAACCTGGAAGTGAGTAGCTTATTTTGTAGTTGTAATAGGTTCTTACCAAGTGTTATGTTTGTACCTAACTCTGAGATCATTATTCATGGTAGATCCACCAACAAAACCTGCTGCAGTTCCCAATCGCAAGCGCGTCAGTGCAGAAATAGTTGACATCACAGCACCTGAGACTCCGGTATTAAAGAAGAATATCAAATCGACTCCGCCAGCAGTCCCTGGATCCGCATCGCCACAAGTAACGAGGGCTGCAGCCCAACGGAAGCTATCAGCCCAAGCAAAGAAGGTAGATGCTGAACTCAAGCGACCAGTGGTCCAAGCCGAGGAGGCAACTCCCCATCACCAGCAGGAAGCTGTCCAAGCCGAGGAGGCAACTCCTGAACGCCAGCGGGAAGCTGCCCAAGGCGAGCAGGTAGCTCCCCAACGCCAGCAGGAAGCTGCCCAAGGCGAGCAGGCAGTCCCTGCATCCGCATCGCCATGAGTAACGAGGGCTGCAGCCCAACGGAAGCTATCAGCCCAAGCAAAGAAGGTAGATGCTGAACTCAAGCGACCAGTAGTCCAAGCCGAGGAGGCAACTCCCCATCGCCAGCAGGAAGCTGTCCAAGCCAAGGAGGCAACTCCTGAACACCAGCAGGAAGCTGCCCAAGGCGAGCAGGTAGCTCCCGAACGCCAGCAGGAAGCTGCCCAAGGCGAGCAGGCAGTTTGCCGTGGCCACCTGGACAGGAAGGACAGGAGGATCAGAATTGTTATTCCTCCCGGAAAGACAAGGCCAGTGCAGCCAAGGATTGCTTCCATGTTTGCTACTGCGTGTTCTTTAGCTGTGAAGGAAAATGTCCGTATCTTATCCCACTTGAAAGAGTACAAGGGCAGACGTGACATATTTCAGGGGTATTTCGAACATGTCTGTGTAAGTTTTGGAACCCAACTTTCGAGTTCATTCCATTGCTATTCATAAAACTAAATAATGCTCTTTCTTTTGTTTCAGGGAAGATTTGTTTTGAACCTTGAAGACCCCTAGATCCGCGGATCTCTTCTAATGAATCTAAAGAGCTGTGTAAGACGAAGACGCCATTTCCTGAAGAGAACATATTTTGACAATTGTAATGACAAGGCTAGGCTTGCACGAACACCTCCTTATGTAGTGAATCCTTTTACTCAAGCAGTTTGGTTCAAGTTAGTCGATAAATGGACCACAACCCAGAATCAGGTCCTGTCTTTGTTCACTCAACCTTGCCACTATTTCAATTTTATCATCTGGACTGTCGCTAATCTGTTCATACCCTTTGTTTGTGTAGGTGACTTATCAGAAAGCCAGGCAGAGCAGAATGGCTGTCCGGTTCCCTGGTGCCACAGGTTCTCGTAGCTACGAGGTTATCTGCAACGATATCGAAGCCAAAGCCAATGCCTTTCAATTGTTCAAAGATACTCACTTCAGCTCCAGGAAACATGGATTCACTTCGCCTGTGAAAACAACAATTGTAAGTCCCTCAAAATTCTGTACATCTATGGAATCAACAAATTATCCGAATAGATTCTTCTAGGTAGCTTCTGAGGTATACCTTTGTGAATTCTGATAGTTCATGTACATGCATATATGCTTCTTCATATATCATTGTGATCTCCTATCTGATAGTTCATGTACATGCATGCTTAATTCTGATAGTTCCATGTACAAGCATGCTTGCTTCATTGTCATCTGCTTCTTCACATATCATTGTGATCTACTATCTGCATCTATGTTTGTATAGGCAGATCCCCTGTCATTACAACATCGTTTCCAATCTAAGTTATGTACAAGCAGATCCCTTGTCATATCAATGTACCCTGTACTCTACTTCAGCTGCTATTTCATCTTCTGCTTTCACATGCTTTATAGGCTGAAATGGAAAGGGAGATGCAACCATCTGCTGCAGCCGATGGCACTGTCAAGGCGCCTCTTTCTGCTGTTGAAGCTGTTGCTGCTGTGCTGGGTCGAGGCAATCGAAATTCTAGTTTCCTGAAAAACATAGGTGTGATTCCAAGCCATACAAACGCGCAATGATTCAGCTTCAGCTTCTGTTTGATACTGAGAAAAAAAGGAGGCTAGAACTGGAGTCTCTGCTTGATGAGCGCAATAAGGCCAAGGAACATGCTGACGCAGAAGCAATCATGTGTGTACAACATCTGAAGTCTATAATCAAGGAACCAGAAGAAACCAGGAAAATTCAAGCATCGTGCAATGACATTATGAAGCAGATGATAGCTGAACTCTCTCCTAAGTGAAAACATCTGCAAACTCGTGCCATTTTGGTAAGTCTTCGTGAGGCTTTTTGATGCCCTTCCTGAGTCTCAAACTGTACGTTGCTGGTGGCCTTTGAAAGGCAGAACACTCTATGTTGCCACTGCTAGGCAACCACTTGTTGCCTCATGAACTGTAGAACATGGCCTTTGTGGCTTTTGGTGAGCAAGGCTGTGAGCCCTTGTTCAGAATGTATGTATTTGTCGCATGTGTGTTTGCTTTGATGTGAAAACTATTTAAAATTCGTCTCGATCACCAAATGGCCATTCAAACAACAATCGAACGGAAACGTCGGGGATACGGTGACGTCCTGAATTTCGCGCGACAAAATTTCTTTGTCGTGGTTAGAAAACACGTGGACCCATATGATTGGGCCACGTGGAAAATCAAATTCAATTACCCCGCGACGGATATGCAAACGTCGTGTTCATCCCTGACGTCATCACCTACGTCAACATCGATACTGTGACAAAAAAAAAAGGTCACGAAATTCCTCCATGTGGCACCTTTGTGGGTAGAACACGTGTCGGCTTTCTACCTCACGGACATGATGTCATTGTATAACGCGACGTTTCGTTTTCGTCGAGTATGCCATGACGTCAGCAAACGGCGGTAACGGCCGTCTGCCACGTGTCACAGACCGCGACGTGAAAAAAACGTCGTGGCTTGCTAGGCCTAGTAACGGGCCGGCCTAGTTGGTAGCGTCAGTTGATGAAACGTCGAGGATCCCTTACGACGTTCGGAAGTGCACGGAACCGTCGTAGAATCGTCTATGACTAGCGGTCCTTGACTTTTTCATAACGTCGTGTGAATCGTTGAGGATTGCACATCCCGACGTTTTGGAGCATGATCACCACGTTATAGGATCGTCCCGGTTGGCCGATTTTTTGTAGTGATAGCTCTCACGAACTTGATGCACAACTTTATTATTATAGCATAAATAAAACATGACCCATTGTGATTTATAATATGATGCTAGTGGCTTGATAAATGTCCGAGGTTGGGTCCCATATGTGTTGTCAAATGCAAAGGTTTCAACATGCTCCTTCATCATTTAGTTGATATCATGTACTTTTGTTTATGGATGCCTATCATGGTGGAATGAGGTGGAAATGAAGTAGTTTAAATGAGTTTGTATAAATGGTTAGAGAGACGTCTGGGCCGCTAATCTAAGCCATGCATCATTCATGGTGGAAATTTACTTACATGCTATGGTGAACCGTCTGTGATGCACCTTACAATAAAAAGCTATTCCAATGGTAAATAAAAAGGGTGTTGAGGTTGTTCATCTTGTTTGTTTGTCTTGTCATTTTGATATGTGATTGTTCCATATCCTGGGACAAGAGGTACCCCAGTTGACGCTCTTGATGATACTATTTTTACTTACAATGATAGAACTTGAACTTGCTTTGTGTCCTAAGTTGAGAAATCATGGTGTAGGTACTTGTATTCAAGGGGCATGAGACATCTAACCTTTACTTTATCAAGCACACTACTCATATTTGATTTCATATTAAACTTTAATCATTCAAGATGCTATGATAGGGGTAATGAGAGCTTGACACCAAGAATTCCACATTGCAATCATTAACTTAAGTAGAAGAGTTTGGAAGTTAGATGAAACTTATGCATGCTTTACCTCTACTCACATATACATCTTTCCAAAGTGTCCACCTTTTATATTCAGATTTTCATCTACACTCTATGACCAATGTAGGATGTTCTTACTTATCATTATGCATACATGTGGTCCATATTACTATCTTCTATGTTACACTTTGTGAACTATCATTGAACATCCTTGCCTTGAATACTAGATATCACTTCATAAACTATTTTGCATATTGCTACACCTTCGAAGAATGAATCATTTGACTCTATGTAGCAGTAGCAATCATCTTTGATATCCATTGTTAGTGCTATATTGCAAAGCCCATGTTAGTTTTATCACCTTCATACTCGAGGACGAGTATTGGTTAAGCTTGGGGATGTTGATGCATGTAAAATGCATACATGAACTTTGCACTATATCACTCATATTCCAATCATATTTGCATCATATAAGGGTTATACCACTATTATTTAATGATTTTAGGAAATAAAATAATCGTTTCCTATTTTTATGGAAATAACCCTGCGCAGGCAGAAAACCCTATTTTTTTTCCTTTTATGTTTCAGGGACCCAAATGTCGTCAGAAAAATATGGAAAAATACGGAGGTCATTATTTTGGAAGGAAGAAGACGTAGGAGCGAAGGAATCAAGCAAACGGAGCCCGGAAGGCAAAAGGGGGTGGCCCACATGGCCCCTATACCTGGCAGCGTGGGGCCCACCATCCTAGCCCTCGGAGCTCCGCAGCCGTCGATCTTTTCTCCACCGCCTTCGTCTTGACCTAAAAACGGATATAAAAGAAGTCTCACGGCGTTCTCGAAAACAAGCGCCGCCATATCACAGAAACACGAAAACGAAGATCTGGAGCTGCAGATTGGAGGGGGAAAACTCCGGCGGGGCGCTGCCGGCGTGGTCTCCATCTTCTCGATCGACATCTCCACCATCTCCATCATGAAGAGGGAGTAGTCCACCTCTGGACTATGGGTTTGTGGAAGTAACATATGTATCTCTCCTCTCTTTGACCTTCACTAATTAGTACCGTATGAGCTGCTGAACATGATTACGGTCATATATGTAATTCCTATGTGGTGGATCTTTTTATGAGTTAATATATGTTTGAGATTGCAATGTTTGTTTTAGTTATGAGTATAGATGCATATTATGTACCCCGTTCTTATATACTTGTTATGATCAAGCATGTTTATGAGGACGTGTGTGGTGTGATGTGTGCATTAGTTGGAGTAACGGGGGGTGGCGAGTGCGGTAAGTTGACAACTGAAATATCGCGATCCACTTGGGTGTTTACCTTACTTTGTTGCCTCACTAGGGATAAACAAAAATACCATGCTACCGGAGATGTGGGTGTGACCATCGCCACTACTCTATGACTAGATCTAGCATGTTCTTATTTTCACTTCATGTCATGATATTTAAAGCTATACTCTGATTTATCTTAATTGTTAAGGTGTTATGATTTAGTTCGCATCTTGGTGGAGTATAAGAGAGATTAATAACCAAAAGATCTCTATGTTAGGACGTGATGCCCATATAATTAGTAACTTGATATCAAACTTTGTGTTGCAATCTCATATGTCAACTCTATGTGTCCATTGTCTGCCACACCATTAAAAGAGAGAGTGCATTTGTGAAACCATGAACCCCGGTCCATTTTTAATCATAAGAAACACCTTTTCAACCACTTTTATCACTTTTCCATTTTCTGCAATTATTAAATCCGAAAATACAAAAACATTTTTCCATCTTGCATTCATCATAAAAAACCCAAAAATATCATTTATCATTGTTATCATCATCCTTACACATTCATTCACCACCATTGCATATTTATTTCTTGTTTGCATTGCATATTTTCTTGATATCATTCATACACCTTGTGCTTGACAACCACAGGTGAGGTTGAGGACCAAAACAATCAACTTTGTTTTGTAGGTGACCAAAAGAAGGATAGGAAGATAAATCTTTCACTACTGATTCCCCGAGAGTTCGATATTAAACCCTCGAGTCACCCTCGTGGGGAAAACACGTCTTCCACTTACTACATACTCTGCACTTGGAGGCTCAAGCTAACCCCGTATACTTTTAATTTCAGGTAGCTACTGAAGGCTATCACTTCTACGGGTATCAAGACTGTTTTCTGGTACCGTTGCCAGGGAATCATAGCTGAAAAGATTTATCCAAGGAAGCTCCTGCACTAGTCCTGTTTTCTAGCGCCGGATTCATCACAACAAAGTCAACATCGCCAACTTGTGCTAACACCTTAGCTTGGGGAGATTGCACCTACATGAGCATCATCTTATCCATCTATACCTTCAAAGCAAAATTATTTGTTTTGTCATTGTCATTGCATTGTCTTGCTTTTTGTAATTCGGTTTGCATTTGTGAGACTCATTTTATTTTCAGTTTTGCATATAAAATTAAAAAATACAAAAAAATTGCTAAAATGGGAGAAAGAACTAAATTGTGTGACTACACAAACACTTCTAATGATCAATTTATCTCTAAAGCTATTACCACACCTGAGATTAAAGCTGATAGCTATGAAGTGAGTCCTAGTTTGTTAAACTTGATAACAGGGAACAATTTGGTGGTAGTGCTATGGAGGATGCCTCTATGCATCTTTATGATTTTATTGAAATATGTGACATGCAAAAGTTTAAGAATGTTGAAAGTGATATCCTAAAATTGAAGTTATTTCCTTTTTCACTTAGAGGGAAAGCTAAAGAATGGTTGCATTCATTGCCATCCGGTAGTATTAATTCATTGGACGATCTTAAAGAAGCTTTCATTAAGAAATACTATCCTCCTGTTAAAATTTTGCAATCTCACCCCGATATAGTAAAGCCACACATTGTAAACCCACGGCGTTTGTAACCTCACCCCGATAGAGTGAAGTATTGCTGCCTGGCGCCCGTGGTTTTTTCCTCTCCTTTGTTAGGAGATATTTTTCCACGTTAAATCTCGTGTCCCCGTTGGTTTGATCTTTTCGCTCTTCATCATTTCCGTGCTTTCTTTTGTAACACAATGTCTCACGACTTCACGAGGCGACGTGAGTAATTTTGTATAGAGTTGTACCCAGAAAATTGAGAGAAATAAAGTAAAACAAAGGACGTGATATGGCCCTTGACGAAAAGCTTTTGAGTGCGTCGTGTTCGTGATATTTTGATGTGATGGATCCGTGGGCAAAGCCAACACTGCTACCTGCTCCTCGGCATACAGTTCGGCAACTGCGGAAGAGGAGCCACGTCCCCGCCATCGAGGCCGTCAGTCTGAACAACCACTGGATCGACGGCATGGCGCTCCTCCTCATAGGCTACCGCGTCGTTGCCGCCTGCACTGCATACGACCGATGGAGAAAGAGATCGATGGATGGAGAGGGAAAGGCTAGCAGCAGGTAGTTAGGAGAGGTAGCTATGCCATCGCCCGTACGTACAGTGCCGGTCCTTGGATCGCAACGCAATGACGCCAACATCTGAGGCAGGCCTCGTGAAGTCGTGATCGATCAACATATGCACATTACCTCCGGCCGTCGGCTCTGTCCGTCCGGCTATGACACCACACCACCACGTTACTTTCTCCATGTACGTACCATGCATGCATGTGTGATTGATTGATGTTGTTGAATTGGCTAGATCTGACGATGATTTTTCAGAGTGCAAAATACAGAGAACGAGGAGCACTTGGGATTTTTGTGCAGACTACCGTCTACTGCTTTTCAGTGTTTTTTTGTGAAGTCAAACCGACTGATCCGCCTACTGCTACCTTTTCTGTGCAGCGTATTGTTGGATACAAGCATGTGTAACCGATAGATGTACACTTGTTCGATTGATGGACGTACACATGCGACTTTAACGTCGAAAGAATTCTGATAAATATGTGTCGTCTTGTGATAAATATGCTCGGAATTGGCTTAGCAATATTTAATCAATTTGTTTTTTAGATGATCAATATCATTTTGATAAATACGTGTTTACAGTTATTTGATATGTTTTAACTTTTAAGATAAACAGAGGTAATCCAGCTCTTAAGCATCACAATTATAAACAAAATGAGTGAAAACCAACTAATTCGCTTTACATTTCACCCATAAAACAAACATCAACATCTGCCAAAAACAATTAATTGTGCCAAACATCAAATCTATGTTTCCACAAGTTGTTTTCTTTCTCACATCCCATCAGGTACATATGTTTCTCAATATCTGCATCCCAAACAAGCAGACCTAACACTAGTGGTGGCACAATGGTGCCGACGTCCTCGTGCACCATGCACTTCACTAGTGGTCCGGTTTAATTTAAACGAATGTAAAGGTTAATTAATGGAAAAAGATCAAACTACGCTTTTAAATTTGGAGAGGGGGTACACCGAAGCACAACCTCTATAAATTGATAGTTGTTTTATGATAAACAGAGGTAATCCAGCTCTTAAACATTGTAATTACGATTGAATGAGTAAAAACCAACTAGTTCGCTTTAAATCAACATCTTTAGATAGGAGAACCCCACTACTTGATTTCTTTCAACATGCAAGCTATACAAGTTAGCAAGTTTCTCATTGGTCCACCTCATCAAGCCTAAGCAAATGTGCCATATCACAAAAAAATCCCCGCATGCCAAGTTGCGACCACACAACTATTTATTAATGTTTTCTCTTGGGTGAACTTCCTGTTTCCCTTGAAAACTGCCGCAACAATCAATCTCTGAAAAAGGATACCACTGGCACACGCCTATTCGTCTACCAAAACTGAAGCGACGCCCACTTCATCCAAGGAAGTAAATGGCCGGTGAGGGCAGCCAAAAGGACGTTCGTGGCGTTTAAAGGCTCCAATGCGAGACACGCCAGTCACATAATTCTCCATGGTATATTTCATAGCGATGTAGGGAGTACCATTATCTTGCAGTGAGGTTCGTCAGCAAGGTATTTAGGAATCTCACCGACGAATCGCCGTCAGGCAGTTAAGTATATCTCGACGCTTCATGCTAGAAATATTTCTGTGGAAGTTGCGATTCCTCTCTCTCTTTCCAGTTTTTTTTTTTTTTTGAGCATCTGTCTACCCGTCCATGTTTCTTTTGTTGTGCCCTCATACAGATCTACTAATGCAGGTAATTCTTCCCAACATATGTAATTTTTTCTCTCGGTCGCAAATAACGTTTAGTAATTTACAGTTTCTCCAAGAGTTTCTTCCATCAACTAGAGCTGCTCTCTCTCATATTTTTGGAAGGATGGTCTGCAGTATATTTCAGGGTTTTCAGAATATTGTGCAGATTATCACACAAAAGGCATACATTAATTGGAGTTCCTCTCGGTTTTGGAAAGATTTCCCTGTTGTTACAGGATTTGGTGGTTTTGCGAGTGTGGATCAGATGTATAACACATCAGGTACAACTTCCTCTCTTAGATTGTACACCATCAGTTACTGTAGGTGTTTTTTCCTAGAAATTATTGTGACTTGCGATTAGATGGTGTACATTTGTAGTAGATTGTGTTCAGACTAGACTCATGTGTACCTACAAATGACTCACCAGTAACCACTCAGCTTTGATCTATGCAGTGGATAGTATATTTTCACTATGTTGTGTATTTCAGATTTATTATGCTTAGATGGAAAGCTTGAGGAAGCAGGGCAATATATATGTGCATAAAACTGACTTCGTGCCATGATTACCGCACACATGGTAAGTTGTTTCCTCAACATTTTAGTTCACGTTTCTTGCATGACTAATCGGTTGATGCTGACATGGTTGTACCTTTTCCAATCATGCCATAAAAAATAATTGTAATGTAATAGCAGGACATACCGAAGGAATATTCCAGATTTTAGTCCAAATGTTTGATTTTTTATTGTGTAAAAAGTACACTCTAAACATGCTATCAATTTTTTTTCGATTATATTGGCATTGCCATATAAAAGTATGTAATTCTAAATCATTACACTTCGCTATGCTTTGTATTCAGATGTTGTATCAAATAGTTTGTATCATATTTCAGTGGAAATATAATAACTTTCATAGCTTGAAAGATGCTCGGTTGATGCGGATTTTAAATATTGTCATAGACCAGACGCACCTTTAAGCCTATATACTTAAAAACATGATTGGTAGGCTAAAAGGTAAGAAATATGGTCACATCTTTTTTTTTTCAAATGTACTGTTACCACTTTTGTATGAGCTGCAACTGTATGAAACTCCCTTTATTCTTTTCGCATAAGATATACACCCCGCCTTCTTATTATGCACGTTTATCTTAAATGTCCCGCAGCAACGCGCAGGGCGTCATCTAGTTTATATAACATCTTCAACACTTAGAGTCATTCCAGACATTTCACCCATACAACAAACATCAAAAACTGCAAAAATCAATTTTGCTTAACATAATGTTTCCACCAGATGCTTTCTTTCTCATAGCGCACCAGGTACAACTGCTTCTCAACAGCTGCACCCCAAACACCAGTGGTGGCACAATGTTGTTGACGTCCGCACGCGTCATGCACTTCTCC
Source organism: Poa pratensis (assembly GCA_947311845.1). Lineage (NCBI taxonomy): Eukaryota > Viridiplantae > Streptophyta > Magnoliopsida > Poales > Poaceae > Poa > Poa pratensis. Next base: position 80,408,261 of record CAMZMU010000085.1, read on the forward strand.
AGTGGTCTCATTTAATTTAAACGAATTTAGAGATTAATTTATGGCAAAGGATCAAACCATGATTTTAAATTCGGAGAGAGATACACCGAAGCACAACCTCTATATTTTTTATCATGTTACTTTGTTCCTTCTTGAAGACAAGTTTTTACTGAACTCTCATTCTCTCAAAGGTGTCCTAGTTTCATCCTTCAAAAACCACGAAACTCCCGCGGTGCTTCCAATTGTCTCTACTCCTAAGTAGTTTTGGTTGCTACTTTACTAGTCTTAGTTATGTGATATTTAAGAGAATATGTGATGCTATCTCACAGTTGTCTATGCGGAGTTCACACGTGGTCGGTTCCAACGGCCGAACAACATACTGTTCCTAATTCATGGGTCTTCCTTGCAGTATGCCACTTCTTCCTTTGGCCGGCCGACCATGGAAGGTTTTTCATGAATTCACGTTATTTGTCAACAGGCATTGCAACCTCTTATGCTTGCGGTTGATGCGCCTTATCCGGAACTACTGAACGTTAGCTTGTTCACTGCCCCTCGATTAAGGTTTTATGGTAGGATTTTCCTTCGGTACGAGGTTTCCGCGGTGAAAGAGTGAGGTAACTCTAGGATAGCTTCCCAGTTTGTGAAGTTCGGGCTTTGCACCATATGAAAACATATGGAAAAGATGGAATGTCGTGGTGTTTAGAAATGAGAATGACCCGGTTTCTCCTTTTCTTTAGAAGATTTGCAGAAGATATCTTTAAATAAATGAATAGATATGCAAATTCAATAAACATAACTACTCCCTCTGTTTCTAAGTATAATATATTTTAGCATTTGTCCACATTCACATGCACACAAATGTATCTCGACACATTACATGTGTATGTTCATCCATTTAAGTATGCATCTAAACAACATGTATAACACCTAAAACACATCTTACATTTTGTAGCAGAGGGAGTAGAATTCAATATTTGGCGGTCATGTTTGCCATCTTGCCTCCCTAGGATAATTGTCCACGCTTTCATACTCTGTTTGAGATTATTTTTATTTTTTCCTTGTAATTGTACTATGTGATTATCTTAAACCCACCCTAGATTCCTCAGAAAAATAGCTATAAAATGGACACAGCGTTTTGGCTCGTAGAGGCATCAGTCCAGCCACAGCTTATATCTTCGTTTTTCTTTTCGTTGGACAGTGATCGACGGCCACTAGAAATCAATCCAGGGCGCCTCTCCTCGTATTGGCCTCCAACTTAAGCCACCCTCGCCATGACATCGGCCGATATCGTCGAGGTGACCCGCGTGGCCGTGCCAGCCAACGCCGCGCTGCCGCCGGGCGACTCGCTCCTCCGGCTTTCCGCTCTGGACGCCCCGTGGCTCCTCGTCCCGCTGATCCAGCGCGTTCTCATCTATGATGGCAAGCTCCCGCCCTTCGCGTCGCTCGTCAGCTCCCTCCGAGCGTCCCTAGCCGCCACGCTCGCGCGGTTTCCTCCTCTCGCCGGAAAGATCGTCTTCCTGCCGTCCACCGGCGACGTCGCCGTCGACTGCTCCGGCTCCGAGCTGGATGGCGGCGTGCGTTTCCTCGTGGCGGAGATGGACAAAGCTGACGCTGAGAAACTCGCCGGTGACGCGGACCATGACGTGGAAACGTTCCAGAAGCTCCTCCCGGACCTCGAAACGAGCGTGCTCCCAGCGGAGGTGCTGGCCGTGCAGGTTACGCGGCTGCGGGGAGGGGTAGCAATCGGCGTGGCGCTGCACCATGCCGTGGTCGACGGTCGCTCGGTGTGGATGTTTCTCGAGGCGTGGGCGGCGGCTTGCCGCGGGGACACTGCCGCTGTGGCGCCGTCGTTCGACCGGGTCGTGCTGCCCGGCGGCGAGGAGATCACCAGGAGCATGCTGCGGAAGTACGTGCCCAATCTGCCACTCGTAAGTTACGCGCTCTCTCATGTACTTTTCCAGCTCGTTCTTGGCCGCGGTCGGTGCAAATTCGTGCATGTTCTGGTACTCAAACGGTCAAACCAAGCGGCCGAAATGAAAATTTTCATCTTTAGTAATACGGAGTAGTATTATTTGACTGTTTCTACATCTTCGTGTATCATCTGAATTTCCAATTTTACATCAATTTGAGGTGACATCATGCAATACTTCATGAAGAGGATACATAGACATTTTCAGAATATAGCAGTACGTATTTGCAGCACCGCACTATGAATCATGTAGATAAGCAATCATAGAGGCATATATTCTTCTCGAGACCGTGAGAACAAACAAATTGTAATACCCCTAATATATACGAGGCCATGATTCATATTTAGTGCCTAATTTAGGCTAATAATTTGACCAACGGAATTTGACCAAATCGAGCAGTATCATTTTTCTTGTATGTGTTCCAAAGATAAGTAATTTGTCATGATGTTTCGAGGTTTACAAAATATCCCATTCAAATATGAATGCATCATCTATAATTTATGGATTTACATAATTTAAAATTTCTAAATTCATGTACTAACAAGAAACTTTTGTACAAGCATCGACAAATAAATCACGTATTAACATTTTTTGTTTTATGGATATATCAATTGGTGGGAAAATATCGTTCGCTAGATGCAAAATCGAGGGTCATGATAAGCAGGAAGATCCTCATAGTTGTGGAAAAACTTGGTTGAAAGTATTACTGTATATTTAAACAATATTGTGGCGCGGCTTTCTCTAACGCCCCCAAACGTCATGCAGGTAGCACCGGTTCCCATCGGCGTCAGCCCCACCATCCCCCGCCGTACTTTCACCGTTGCCGAGGATAGCATCGGCCGCCTGAAGCAGCGCATCGCCCAATCAATTCACCCAACGCACGATTCAAGCGTGGAGGCTGCCCGGTCGCCATCCAGCTTCGTGGCGGTCACGGCCCTTGCCTGGGTGTCGTACGTTTGGTCCAGGTATCCTGCCGCCATCTCTACCGACCAGGACGTGCACCTTTTCTTCTTCTTCTTCGACATCCGTGGGCGCCGCGGCATCGTCCCGCCGGTGAACGAGAGCTACTTCGAGACGTGCGTTACCGGGTGCCTTGCCAAGGCCAAGGCCAAGGACCTCCTCGCCGAGGATGGGATCGCCGTCGCCGCTGTGGCGGTGCAGGGAAGTCCGGCGGGTAGTGGATGACCCTGTCGCCACGACGGACTGGATTGCCTTGGCAGCTTCGTCATCGTCTCCGGACGCCACGCTGGCGCTGGTGAGCATCAGCGGCTCGACGTGGTTCCCAGCATGCGAGGTGGCAGACTTTGAATGGGGCCCGCTGGGCAGGACAGAGTTGGTCACCATGAACAGCAGCGGCCAGGTGGTGCCCGTCGCTGCCAAGCGCGGCGGCGGCGTGCAGGCGTCCGTGTGCATGCACTCGTATCATATGGAGGCATTCCACTCGCACTTTACAAACACCTTTAAGGATGACTCCAACCACGCGACGCATCGAGTCCGTTTGTGTCCGGATGGCAAAAATCAGGCCCCAACGGGGCGACGCATCCGTCCGGCTGGTCCGTTTTTGTGTCCGCTTTCGTCCGGGCCGACGCATCCCTGGCCCAAATTTGGGTCACGAATGCGTCGAGGACGGACAGAAACGGAGAGAAAACAACGTCCGCTGCGTCCTCGCATGTCCTCCCCTGTCCGCGTGCTGCCCCACATGGCAGCCAAACAAATCCCCTCTCTCCTTCTCCCACCTACCGCACTACTCTCTCTCCTAGAAAAATCCCCACCGCATCGAGTGCGAGAGACGGCCGCGCCGCCCCAGAGGCGGAGGACAGCGCGTTCGACGCCGCGGGTGGCGGTGGCGGCTACCCGCAGCCGCAGTACTACGCCCACGGCGGCAAGCCGGCCGCGCCGCCGCAGCAGCAACAGCAGAGGGCATTCCGGAGCTGGAGGAGGACGAGCTGGAGGTCGTGGTGGTCAAGGAGATGGCCAGCGAGTACTCCACGGCCGGCAGCGGCCGCGGCCGGCAGCGGCCTGCTCGAGGTTGGGAGGCCGAGCTACCAAGGGCGCAGCTCGGTTTACCATGGTGAGCTACTTACTGCTTGGTCAATGGAAATACTAGTCTCAGTATCTGATCTAAATCAGTTTATCACCATCAGTGGTGCAAGCTGTGCATTGTTTGACCCTGTTTCATTGTTTTTGAAGTAGCTTCATCACGGATGATGTCTGCGATCCCTGTCTCGACGACGACGACCATGGAGGCCTCACGGATGCTGTCTGGGACCGCACGAGCTCCTCCCAACTCGACCCATCGGTGATGACCATGGCGAGGCCCCAGAGGCGGAGGACGGCGTCAGCCTCGATGACGACCATGGAGGCCTCACCCGATGCGCCATGGCAGTGACGACGTGTGGGGTTCTCCTTCCGTGCGCGTCGGCTGCGGCGGCCATGCGGAGGACGCGGCAGTCACGCGGGCCATGAGACGAGCGCCGCGCGAGAAGTACTACCTCCTCCAATTTTGCCCATCGATTCATGCAATTTTCATGGATTGCTAACTGATTTTGATGGATTTCCGGTCGCCTGCTTGCTTCCTTGTTCTTCAGTTTTCGTTTTCTGCTGTTGTCCGCTCAAATGGGTCGGCACCACCGTTGGGGGCACTGCGGAATTCGTCGTGTCCGCACCCTGTCCGCCCGGCCGGACGGCGACGCAAACGGACCAAAAGGGGTGTCCGTTTGCGTCGCCCCGTTGGAGTCATCCTAATTAGTTAGTTAATTTATTTATGTGTACTTCCTCCGTTCTGAATACTTGTACTAAATCTGAGTCAATTAATTCAGAACAGAGTGAGTACGAAAGAATGCGGATGATCAACAACGCTCTGTCCCCGCCACGATTTGGAAGTACAATGCACGTCCGTGTTTAGCTTAATCATAAAGTGTACTGCTATATGTATGGAAATGAGAGCTAAATATTTCCCTAAATATGCTCTTTAATATTTTATCAAATCCTTGTGCCCATGTGCATTCTTGATATGCTACTGTAATGCTTGATATTTTCAGTAATAAAACGTTTTATTACTGAGGGTTCCGGCGCCGCCCGCCCCGCTGCCGGCTCCCTCCGGCCCTAACCTCTCTCCCTGCCTCCCTCCCGCGTGCGCTTGTCGCCCCCCGCGGCGGCGGCGCACCATCTCCGCTCTCCCCGCCTCGGCCCCTCTCTCCTGTGCGCCCCGACAGCCCATGCCGGCGGCGGCGGATCTCTTCTCCCCGCGCCGGGATTCGGTGGAGGCGAGGCTACCCGGCCTGGCGGCGGTGCTCTCTGGCGGCGGCGGTCTGGCCTAGGCCGGGTGATTCCGTGACGGCGGCGGCGCTCGTGGGCCTGCGGGGGAGTAGTGCAGTGATGCGGGTAGGTCCCGATTTTCACGGATTTGTGCAGAGGGAAGGATGAACACGAAGAACACACGAAGAACGATGAACACAAAGAGGGGAAATCAAACACACAAGGGTAAATAGCAAGTAGCAACCCGGCAAGAATCGACTGGTAACAAATCCCCGAGGGCAGCCCCCAATCCTCCTCTCCCAAGCACACCTTACTCTTAGGATTGTTTGTCCAATTGGTCAATCCAACCAACCCAATCTAGCCACTCAAAGAGGGAACATTAGCAAGTAATCGCAACTACAAGTGGAGCCTTGGTATCCACGCAGGGATCTTCTCCTCAAGAGGAGGCCTTGGTTCATCTCCACATGTGGAGGTCTTGATTCATCTCCATAGGAGGAAAGAGACACTTTGAGAAGAAGGAGTCTAGCTCTACTTTAGTTCTCAAATCATAGTCTAACCCTAACCCTAGGCTGAGGAGGAGTATTTATAGTCCAAGAGGCGAAGGGGTAAGTTGTGGGCCGTTACATGGGCTTCAGCCCGAATCTTCCCAGGTCCAGCGGTAGTACCGCTACGCCAGCGGTAGTACCGCTGGGATTAATTGCACTCGCTGGCGGTAGTACGAAGCGGGTACCGGGAGGTACCGTAGGGGTATCCAGTGGCGTTTTCGGGCGTGCCGGTACCTCCAGCGGTACCTCTGGCGGTAGTACCGTGATCTGGGTTCGGCGGTAGTACCGCTGTGTAAGCGGTAGTACCGCTGCCTGGAGTTCTGCGCAGGTCTTCCTCTTCAGCGGTAGCACGGCTGCCTGGGACCTGGCGGTAGTACCGGCCCGCCTGGCGGTAGTACCGTTGTGCTGATGCTTCGTCTTCTTCATCTTCTTCTCGACTCGTCTCTTGGCCATCTTCTGCACTTGCTTCTTGATCTTCTTGGTGGTTGTTCCTGAGTATGCACAACGTATCCGAATGAAGTAGCAACCCATTCAAAGGAGTGTCGAGATCACACATAGATAGGAGCGAATTCACCTTATCATGGAGAGCTTTGATTCTTGCTCTTGTCATTGGGCCACTTGTTGTAGGAGACGTAGGTCGGGCTACATCATGCAGCGACGCCGGCGTGCAGCAGTGCGGCGCCGGGCGTTCCTGGCAGCCCAGATCTGGGCCCACTGGGCCCATCTGCGTTGGGGCGGGCAGGCTGGACCTGCCGTGCAATCTGCAGTTGGAAGTGAAGAAGAGAGGGCAGGGGCAGCGGCGACGGCGGCTGACCTTGTTGCAGCGTGGCGGCGAGCTTCACGAGCCCGACCTGGGCTCGGCCGGACCCTATTAGGACTGGTGTGCCCCCGTGGGGGCTTTACGGGCCTGCTGGGCCCGGCCGGACTTGACGGGGACTGGTGTGCTCTGTTGCCACGTCTGGTCGACTACCGTCTTCTGCAGTGGAGGTTGTTCCCTCCCGCTCGGCCGCGGTACTGTTGTCCCCGCTTCATACTTCTCCTCACTCCGTCTTGCAGACCCCGTGGTGGCTTCTTCGGTGAGACGACGATGGTGATTTCGGAACCGTTTGTGCGCATGTTGGTGGGCGGCTAGTCTGGTGGTGTCGAGGCGCGTCCTCACAGGGCTCCTGTGCTACGGATTGTCCGGGATTGTGGATGGGGTCTTCGGGAGAAATCCTTGTCGATTCGTCCGACACCGACGCGGTGCCGCCTCCGGGTGGCATCTTTCCTTCCTGAAGGGCGTCGTGGCTACCCTTTATCTGCTTCCCTCTGTGTCGGGGAAACCCTAGGACCAGTGCGCTGGTCCGACAGCAGCATGGCTTTCCTTCTTGAAGTTGATGCTTGGTACTCGTCGATTCGGTGCTACGAGCGTGGTGGTACTTGATCAAGGTGTAGAATTATAGGGGGGTTTGTGTTATCGTCTCTACATGGATCAACAAGGTTATGATGGTTCTGAGGGTTGGCAGAAGCTAGACCAAAACTTCAGGTTTTTAGGTTCAACAAGAAAGTAAATATTTTTACTGAAAAGGGTTTAAGAACTAGATTTCAGAATTTTACTTGCAGGTTCTTGGTTGTCAATCAAGTCCACTGCAAGGATCCCAACATGGTTTAGACAGGGAACAAGATTGATCTCAACAGCTTGCAGAGACTAGTCGTGCAAGCAAGGGTTTTTAGAAGGTTTAGGCGGGAGGAAAAATACATAACACAAAGATCACTGCTTTCTGGGTTGTCAAGCCAGATCACGAGTCAGTTTCTGGCTTGAATTGCTCTTGTTGATCATGGCCATCGTGTCTGCTGCATAGGCATGAGTTGAATGTTGCTTCTTGCCTCACTTTTACATTGGGTCTTCTGAAGATTATGTGCCTTTGCGCACTGAACTGCAAAATGAGTTGAAGACAATGTAAAAATGCAGATATTTGCAATTTTGGATATAGAAGTAGTGAGGTTTTTGGGGTTTTAGGTCTGTGAATTATGTATATAAATGGTGATGATCAGTACTTCGTCAGAGAGGGCGCAGCGGACCAGCGGTTGCGGGTCATCGTCGCTTAGTCAATCCGCCTTTGTCGTTTTTTCTTTCTTCTTTTCCTTGCCTTTCTTTGGGTGTGTGTTGGCTGTCACCCCAGCCATGTCTCTCGTTGGTTTTATCGGTGTTTGCTATATTAATATAGCGGGGCTCCGGCCTATTTCGTCATAAAACGTTTTATTGAGAAAAATGCCTAGTTTTCAATATGAACTAGTTGAATTGGCGCGGCGACACGCCGCGTCCTTTAAGAGAAATTTTATGTATGAAATGTTTTGTTATAATGACATAATAAATGTTGAAGGAAATTCAAATTTGACAAAATTAGTGAAATGTTTGTGCAAATTTGGATACAAAATTGAGAAGTTAAAGTCGACCAAACTCAAAACCGATCACGGGGATGGAACCTAACCGTCGACGCTCATATATTTCATGTATATAATTTTTTGGTAACGCCGGGGCTTTTATGCAGAAAATTGGACAAAATTCGTGAAATGTCTGTGTGAATTTGGATCCAAAATTGAGGAGTTGGCTGCAGAAAATTGGACAAAATTCGTGACATGTCTGTGCGAATTTGGATCCAAAATTGAGGAGTTGGAATACGCAAAACGTGTCGCCGCGTCCTTTAAGAGAATTTTTATGTATGAAATATTTTGTTATAATGACATAGTAAATGTTGAAGGAAATTCAAATTTGACAAAATTAGTGGAATGTTTGTGCAAATTTGGATACAAAATTAAGAAGTTAGAGTCGACCAAACTCGAAACTGATCACGGGGATGGAACCTAGCCGTCGACCCGCATATATTTCATGTATATAATTTTTTGGAAACGCCGGGATTTTCTGCAGAAAATTGGACAAAATTCGTGAAATGTCTGTGTGAATTTGAATCCAAAATTGAGGAGTTGGCTGCAGAAAATTGGACAAAATTCATGAAATGTCTGTGCGAATTTGGATCCAAAATTGAAGAGTTGGAATACGCAAAACTCGAAACTGTTCACGGGGATGGAACCTACCCGTCGACGCACATAGAGTTCGTGTATATAATTTTTCGGAAACGCGGGGGCTTTTCTGCAAAAAATTGGACAAAATGCGTCGAATGTTTGTGCGAATTTGGATCCAAAATTGAGGAGTTAGAGTCAACAGAATTCGAAACCGTTCACGGGGATGGAGACTACCCGTCGACGCGGCGTATATAATTTTGGAGGGAAAAAATGTTTAAAAAGTTGTGGGGAAAAAATTTGAAAAAAAAAAGTGCTACAGTGCTCGCGCACTGTTTATAACTATTCACGTGAACAGTGCGCGACGAACCACAGCTGGCTAAACTTTCCCTCTAGGATGTGCGAATTTGGATCCAAAATTGAGGAGTTGGAATACGCAAAACTCGAAACCGTTCACGGGGATGGACCCTACCCGTCGAGCTGGCTAAACTTTCCCTCTAGGATGTGCGAATTTGGATCCAAAATTGAGGAGTTGATACGCAAAACTCAAAACCGTTCACGGGGATGGAACCTACCTGTCGACGCACATAGAGTTCGTGTATATAATTTTTCGGAAACACGGGGCCTTTGCTGCAAAAAATTGGATAAAATGTGTCGAATGTTTGTGCGAATTTAGATCCAAAATTGAGGAGTTAGAGTCGACAGGAACTCGAAACCGTTCACGGGGATAGAGACTACCCGTCGACGCGCCGTATATAATTTGGAGGGAAAAAATGTAAAAAAAGTTGTGGGGAAAAAATTTCCACAAAAAAAAGTCCCAAAAGGTGCTACAGTGCTCACGCATTGTTCATAACTGTTGCGACGCACCACAGCTCGCTAAACTTTCCCTCCTTTATATATAGTAGGATATGGAGGGAAAAAATGTTAAAAAAGTTGTGGGGAAAAAATTTCCAAAAAAAAGTCCCAAAAAGTGCTACAATGCTCGCGCACTGTTCATAACTGTTCACATGAACAGTGCGCGACGCACCACAGCTGGCTAAACTTTCTCTCCTTTATATATAGTAGGATGTATCTCTACAACTTCAATTGAGCTAGGATTGGTGAGCTCTCCTTAACCGTGACGTCATCATCAGGTATACACGTTCATGATTTGTTGAACAAATATTGGATTCCATCTTAACCATCCGTTTTGTCGGTTTAGCATAGTCGGTTTCCTACGCGTCTCACCTCCTTGACCGCATAATCGTCTCCTATTCGCCCAGTCCTCCACCTCTTCCTCCAAGCACCCATGGGGTCACCGTCCGGCGCGGCCCGACGCCCGCGCGTAGAAGGCGGCGACGATGGAGGTCTTCCGCGCGAGCCTAAGGTCGACGAAGGCCAGGCGCGGCGCTCAGGGCTGCAACCAAGGCTCCTGGAGGAGCTCGTTGGGGTGATTCGCGAGGGAGGCGACCGGGGAGCTCCCCGCGCAGTTGCGGCGCTGCTCTCCGCGCGTGATCTGGATCAGCTGGCTCCATCGGTTGCAAGCATCAAGGAGCCGATGGCTCCTGTTCCATCCCATTAGCAGCGTGGGCGCCGTGCTGGCAGAATCGGCCATGGTGGTCGCCGTTGCCGCCACGGATCTACCAAGGCCGACATTCTCGACCCCTTTTCGTCACGACGACGATGATCTGTGGTGGTTGCCGTACTGAGGTCACCCGTGGAAGGAGCAGACCTGGTCGATGCCGCTTCGACGCCGTGCGTCGGTACGTCGGAACCGACGTCCTGGTGTGTGCTGGAGGTGATGATGGTGCTGCCGTTCGCAGAGGCGATGATGCGCACAACATCGGCAGCGATGAGTGCCCGATTAGTCATGGCGGCCAGACGGCCACGGTGGCCACCGCTGGAGATGGCGGCCCTCCGGCCCCTCCCTGCACGACCGCAACAAGGAGATCAGGTGGCGGGGGTATTTGCAGGCACGATGACGGTGGTCACGTGCGGCACTCGTTGGCGGCTCAAAGGGGATTTTTCATCGGTGCAAGGGCAGTGCCTATCTCTCAGGATGTTCGAAGCGCCAGCGGTAGGTTCTTTCATACTCCAGATCAGGTTTTTTTTCTTTCGAAAGTACGTAATTGCGTACCCGAAATTTATAGAAGGCAGCACAAATATTTACAAGAATCTGGCCAATCTGCAAACAGAATGGCACAGAGAACACTCCACCACACTCACCCAAGGCTACTACTCACTCGTTCTGTTTGCCTCTCCTCCTCCTACAACACCTAAGCCACCAGTTCCTCTCCTTGCCATCATCCAAAGCCGCTGCTCATCAAGGATTCGACTCGCCAACTGAACCACAGTAAATTGGCGCCTGCTATCGCCGAACACCCATGCATTACGATGCTTCCAGAGAGACCAGCAAATCAAACAAATGAGCCTGTCCAGGTCCCTCCTATCTCTGCTCGGCAAGCTCTGCCGTGCCGCACGCCACCAGGGCTGCAGCGTACTCGACTCCTCCGGTATGCCCACCTGCACCTGTAATCGATCAAAGCAGATGTGCCAAACCTGTCGCTGCTCATCAAGCTGGGCTCAGGTTTGGCTCAGGGATTCTTCATACGAGAACGAATACAGGTTCCTCCCACCATGACGGAAAAGATAATTTAGGGAGCCATCATGATCCGGAAGGTGCTGAAGAAGATGGTAAGTTTAATCGCGATTCTTTCAAATTACAGATGAGAGAAGCATGATTTGTGATGTCGATCATAGCTCAGTTTATCATATTTATTCATGCGTAGTACACCATTTTGCCTTTGAGGTCCAGCAAATGGACAAACAAATGACACAATGTTTAGAAGGACCGCAAACATGCACGGAATTTCTTATTGGGTTGTCGCCAGTCGGTCACATATTTCTATTGATTTCTTTTTAGTGTCTATATGTCCATGTCACTAGGACATTCTTTTCACAAAAATACAACCACCAGCCTAGAGCAGAGAAATCCAAAGTATACAGTCTTGGCCTCTTGGCCCCTAACTGTTATTCCGTGATGTCAATCTGATTGTTCATGTACTAAGCAAATTATGTTTATGCCACTCTATATTGTGCATATTTTATTCGCTGGGAATCTGTTCAGAGCAATTTGAGATATTACAGTATTGAACCATTAGATACATGTGACTATCCCTTCCTTTTAATGAGGATTATTATCCAAATGACATACATATTTACAGGTTACTGCATTGACATGTTCTGCTGGATGGAAAAAACAAACTAGACCCGCCATTAGTCCAAGTTCTGGATGCAGTCCAACTAGCACGCCAGAGGCCAGACTATGCCATACTAAGTTGAAAAATATCTCAAAGAGGGCTTATGGATAATAATCTTCTCAAACTATTTGAGAATTTTTCACGGTAAAAATGTTTGTTCTGATTGCTAAATCATATTTCAGATGGGCATAGTTGAACTTTCAATTATTTTTATAGCTAAGCTTCTATTTGTTTGTTAACTTTAATCCTTATCATTTTAATTAGTGTTCTAAGTCGTTGGCGGAATTTCGAGTAGATTGTTGTACAAATTAGGATTTGGTTATGGAGACTTTGAGCTTGCTTATATGGAATAATTTTCAGCTGATATATTAAGAATTTTTATTCTATAGCAATAGTGAGTATATATGCCAAACCTGTGATCAAATTATTGAAGCAATGGTTTTTCTTGCTCGAATACTCCTACAACTTATAATTTTTCAAGTGTTATAGGATTTGGAATTTTTTAAACAAGAGATAATCTTGGAGTACTACTACACGAGATTTCAAAACAATTGTTTTTTTGCAATATGACAAAGTAATTTTGCAGAATTACTATGGGCCCACATTTAATAAGCAGGAGTTTATTTGTACATTCCCAAATGAACTTTCTATGCTATTTTCTCAATTAAATTCTAGATATATGATATTTCCATTCCCCGCCCTTGGCAGTAGCTGATTTGCTAGATGACGACGTGTTTCCAGCGACTTCTAAGCATATTTTTTTTTAGGAGGACTTTCATTAGCAGTAAAGATGACAATTGAGTTTCAAGAACATGGACTGTGGTCTTTGAAATCTTTAGTTTATCCACCCCAATATCTATATACTGATATTGCGTTATATGCCATATGGTTGCACACCGAAATATAAAGTTTCTCCATTGTTCGTGGTCCCATAAAAGTTCAGTTGATAATGTACCATTGAGATAAAAAGTTCAGAAATATGGTGTATCGTGTCTACCTTTTTCGGTTTTTTCATATCCTCTCATTTGTACACTGCTCTATACATCTATGAAGGCTATTTTGCTCCATGTTTTCTTATGTGTGCACTAATATATGCAGTATTTTTGCGTGCTCATGCATGCCAGAGCAGCAGTGTAGATAGCATGCTACTTTAGTATTCAAATTGCTAGCAGTGGCTGAAACCTACATGGAGGTGCTGATCATTTCATCAACCACACTAAATATTTTTTTTGTTGCCAGGTGTGTTCAGTGTTACCACTCTTTATAATTGTTTCTCCACTGTGTTTAGCTAGATCATATTTTGCTACTTATGGTTAGTTATGGTGTGTGTTCTTTGCATCGAGAAATCATGTGTATGGCTAGGTCCCTGCTATTGAGTTTAGCTTACTGGAAGATGTACTGCAAGGAAGAAGGTTTATGATGTGAGGAAGTCCTTATATGTGGCCAATCTAATGTTAATGTGTGCGCTAACTTGTGCATTTTGAATTACAGTAGAAAGCGTATATTTATATTATTGTTTTCATTATCCTCCGAATAAGTGTAACCGCGAACAAGTGTAGCATATAAGGGATTTTCATTACTAGTGAAGATGACATTTTTGTTTGAGCAACTAAACCAATTGATAATCATCATTCGTACTCTTTGATGATGTTGATCGAATGGATATTTGTTTTAGACATACATGTTGGATATGCAGTGCCTGTTTGACCTCTCATGAATTACTGATTGATAGTGATCAAAGATTCACCCCATTGTAAGGTTGGATTTTTTTTCTTGAGTTAATGATTCTTCTCTAACAAGCTATTTTGTGAGTACCGCGCCAACATGGTATTATCTGCACATTGTGAGGCATGAATATCTGTTGATCAATTTTGTAAACACGTCTTTTTACGCAAAATAATAACATATGTAGCTTTGTATGTATTGGTATTTTGCTAAACGATTGTATTTGTGTATTGTACGTTGGTATCGTTGTAGCTGTTAATTTGTAGAAATAAACTTTATTTATGATGCCATCTTGTTGGCTTACTTTATTTTATCAAGAAATCTCATTATTATTATCCAAGATTATATGATGTTTGCTTAGGGATCTTGATGTGTTTATTTTGACAGGATGTAGTTTGGTAATACCGTTGTGACTACTTTCTCTTTATGTTGTTAAGCTTCTCTTGTTTTCCTTTGAATGCTTGATAATTATATACATTCCCTCTTTCGAATTGTCTAAAGGAGTTAAATTGTTCTTTCAATGTCGGAATCAACTAATTCTTTCAGCCAAAAAGGCTCCGCTGGTCAATATATACCCATGTTTAGGGTCCGATTGGTTGGTAGTATTTCTGCTCAAAACCGGTTTATTAGTTACGGGTTGTAAAAAATCTTGCCCGAGTCCTAAAATGCAGCTTGGATGTCTGTTTTCTTTTTTCCATCCGGCCTGATTGGAACCCACAACTCTAGGAATTTTTCACGGACCATGCCACCTCCTAATTAAAATCCCCCCGTTTCAATGGGGGCACGGAACATACGACGGGAACAAAAACTAGCATATGTTTCACAGATGAGCCAGGGGGGGGGGGGGGGGGGGGGGGCTTTAATAGGTTTCTTGGTCGGATATAAGAGACTTCCTTGCACACATTTCATCTTTTGTCAGGTATTAGCATTATCATGTTTATAAATACAACACGCATATTACACTTAAGTTTACCATGTCTAACCATTTAGTAGGCTGAACCAACAAATAACATGTTGGTCCGTCAGAAAAAAAAAGGAAAAGGGAAGAAGCTAGATTCTTCTTGCTGCGCAGCAAAGCGCGCCGATTCCTTCTAGTACTAGTTCAAAGGATTTCCGTGGGGATCTTGCATAATTAGAGTTTTCTGGTTTTTTTTTTTCTTAGTTTCCAGAGTATTTTTTTTAGAGATTGGTGAAGATTATTCCGGTCAAACCCCCAAATCACCACATAGGTTAAAACATCGTTTGTTTCTAGTGTATTGGACAGTTTTATCTCCACATTTCCCCATAAATTTACAAACTCTAGTGCATTTTTTCAATAATCAAAACACTATCCCTACCAAGTGGATTGGATCCCGAATCCCTGCGGGGTTGGGTGAATTTTAAGGTTTCACCCAATCCAATAAAGGATTATCCCACCAATCTACTAAAATACCCTACGAACAAACAATGGCTTATGGTTTGTTTGATTTGTAAAAATTAGTCCTATAGAAACTTTACCTAAGAATTTTCCTTTACACTAATAGAAAAGATTTCTGTTCACTCACATCTTGTGTATGGTATTTTTAGTTTTCCTGTGGTGTAATCAACAAAACAGTAAGTCAAGATTCCCAGCAACATCTTTTTGTCAAGTTGAGTAAGTCTTCATGAGCCCAGCTTGACATCCGTAAGTTTCACCAGAAAAAATGTAGAGGGTATAGCGGCTGAACACGTTTTAAATAGTCGTTACATAGTTGGACATGGCCGGCTTCTCTCTTACGATCCACCGTTTCATGTTCCTTTATTAAGCCCTTGAACTTGAGACGCTCATTCTCACTGTGGTCAAGGATGAGAACAGATGCATCCATAAAAATGGGGGCCTTGTTGCAGTTGCCCTTACTACACCGAGGCCACCGGTGTTAGTCATACGAATGAGTTAGTACCTGATACAATAATAATGGGAAGAGAAACAGTTGATTGATGCAAAAGATGAATTAACTAATGTAAGAGCTAGGCCGGCCTCGTGCTGCAGGCGGAACGTCACCATTGCTGTCTCTGTAGTCTGTACAGTCCAGATTTTGTCACATCTCTTTTGTTTCGAGCACTGCCCCCATGTGATCTGCTCCTTGGTTTATAACGTAGGAGTATAAAATGAAAGGGCTCCTCAAACTGCAGGAGAGAGGCGATAGTGCTTTGATTAATTTAGCATTGGCATCGTCTCTTACCGATCTTGGCAGATCAAAACTGTTCAATTTCTTTGATTAATTTAAGCAATGTCATCGTCGCTGCGGGCCTTGGTTTGTACGTATGCGACTAAAGACGGCTCTTTGGGTATGGAGAGCGGCATGGGCTTCTCGCATCTGAGACATCCGTCTTCTGTTGTCGCCCAAATATACTTCACTTTTCTCTCTTCTTGTCGCCAAACTTTTGAATCTTCTGAGAAAATAAACTTCTACACTATATCATCCCACTGAACCAAAATAAAAATGAGCACGTGAAACCAACTCTTATGTGCTTCCCCGCAGATTATTTGTGCCGCTGAGCTCCTTGCCTAACTTTCCTGGCTACTCCATCTGCTACGCACTAGAGCCATGGAAGCAGCAGATGAGGAGAGGCCCCTGCTTCATCTCCAACCCATCGTCAGGTATCATCTTTTCTCTTTCTTCATTTCTCGGATATCTTGATGATTGTATCATCATGTTGGTATAAGAGGGACAAAGGGGGGGCCAGATTCACCGTCAAACAAAATCATAGTTGTAGTTCTCCGCAAAGATTTACAGTTTCAGATCCCAAACTGAATAGTAAGTGCATACTGAACTGTAGGATGGAAGTTCTGAATATGCCAGCGATGGATCAGTCGATGTAAACAAACAGCCTGCTCTGAAGCGAAACACAGGCAATTGGAGGGCATGCTACATGATTTTAGGTACCAGACAGTGATTCGTACAAGCTGCTCCTGGTTTCTCTCTTACTTCCTTGCAGGCTAACCACTTGAACACGTCCCAGGTGTTGAGTTCTGCGAATGCGTGGCCTACTTTGCGATTTCGAAGAATTTGGTAACATATCTCACCACTGTGCTCCTCGAAAGCAAAGTCACTGCCGCGCGGAATGTCTCTGCCTGGATCGGCGCGAGCTTCCTCACACCGCTTATCGGAGCCTTCTTGGCTGACACTTATCTGGGAAGATACTGGACAATTGTTGTTTCCCACCCAGTCTGCATCGTTGTAAGTATGACACAGCTAACCAACCTCATTTGAACTGTTTCATGCCTGGAACTCTGAACACTTTGAAAGTGCATGTGTTGCCCCATGCGTGGTTTTCGTAATTAATGACAATCCTTATGGACTAATGTTTGCATTGAGATATACTCGTAGATCTTGTCCATAGGAAATGATTGGAATTCATGTGTTGGACTCTAGAAGATGACATGATGACCAATGCTCTATTCAAGGGTTTATATGAAGAATGGTCATGTGTAGAGTTGAGCTTATTGCAAGTATGGCTTGGAAAAGAAGATTGAATGAACAATCATGTTTAACCCCAAGCCATCATACATATTAAGAGAAGAAGATGAAGCGCAAGCTCAATATGATACATCTCGAAGATATCATTTGATTGAATCTTGCAAAGGAGACATGAAGACGGAGCTTAGCGAGGCCCTCCCATAATGGAGTATGGGGAGCATTTGGAGAAGTCTTCATCAAGCATGTGCTAGAAAGCACAATCAAGAAAGGTGTTCCAACTTGAGAGAGTCAAGATCGTCATCATCGAACTCAAGTGGAATGCGCAAGGAAAAGGTATGATCTTGATAGGTTTTCTATTTTACCGGTCTCATGTTGTTAGTGGGAGACCGAGTTTTTAGGATAGACGGCGTACTATCAAGAGGGGCTCTCAAGTGAGTAACTTGATCGCATCTTTGTGGAGAGCTCAAACCTTTGCATACTTGGCTTTTGATCTTTCTTGGTTCTTATGTCGCTTTTCTCCTTGTTGGGTTTTGGTGCTTGTCGTGATCTTCATGACAAGGCCAAGTTCTTCGAAAACGGATTTCATTTGGAAAACTTGTTGCGTTTTCGTGTTGGAAATATTACCAGTCCACCTTCGAGTTAGGGTCCACACCTCCCCATGTGTGGTATCCCCTCTATATTTGTGACCCTTAATATTTCCAACGAAGTTTGGTTTCATCTCATTTGGAGTTCGAACGAGAAAGTTATCGCATTTCAGACTGTGCTGTTTTGTTGCTGCTTTTCAGGCCGGAGTCTCCGGTCTACAGATCCGGAGTCTCTGGACCCAAGGATTTTCGTCGGAGTCTGTTTTTCTTGTTCAGCCCCTGGTGGGGTCCGGAGTTTCCGGCCCAAGGGGCCGGAGTATCCGCCCCAGACCGGAGTTTCTGCCGAGCTGCTCCTCGTCTGAAAGTGGTTCAGCCCCTGTGGGGGCCGGAGTTTCCGGCCCCAGTAGGCCGGAGTTTCCGGTCACTAGGGCCGGAGACTCCGGTGTGAAACTGGCTGCAACGGCTCTTTTTCTGGGAGGGGTATAAATACCCTCCACCTACCTCCAGCCAGCCAGCTCTGCCCAACAAGTTTTGCTTTCTCTCTCCTTCATTGTTGCAAGCTCATTTCTTTGATATCTCCCAATCCCTCCACCCAAACTCTTTGATCTTTGGAGGATTGAAGGAAAAGACCTAGATCTACATTTCCACCAATCAATCCCTCCTCTAAGTCTAGTGGATCTAGTTCTTGGAGTTCTTGTGTGGTTCTCCTCTTTGTTCTTCCTCTCTTATTCCCCCATAAGCATTTGTTGCTTTGTTGGAATTTGAGAGTGGAGGATTTGAGCACTTGTGCTCTTGCCTTTTGCATTTGTTGCATCGGTGTGCTCTCCACGAGGATTCGTGGAAGTTGAAATCTTGTGAACTTGTTACTCTTGGGTCCTTGGACCCTAGACGCCTTTGTGGTGGTTGGACCCTTGTGTGGTCACTTGAAACCGTTCGGGAGCCCCCAATCCCATTGTGGGTTGTGCCCGGATTGTTGTTGAAAGCTGTTCGGAAGCCCCCAATTCCATTGTGGGTTGTGCCCCGGATTGTTGTTGAAAGGCTCCGGATTCCGCCTCGAAGGAATACCGATAGTGGAAGGTGAACCAAATCTTTGTGGTGCGGTTAATCGGAGAAGAAGGTGAAACCTTTGTGGTTGTTGAACCATTGTGTTGGTTCACACCTCTCCAACGAGACGTACTCCCTTAACAAGGAGGAACTCGGGAATACATCCTCGTCTCCGCGCGCCTCGGTTATTTCTATACCCGAGCATTTTTACTTATGAACTTTACATTGTGATAGCCTTCGTGCTTGAAGTATTCCTTTGCTATCACCTTGTTTTTTTTTTTTTTGAAAGCCTGCGTACATCAGAGTACTACACACCAACGTATGAAGTACAAGAAGAAGAACAAAGCCCACGCAGGCAGAGCTAGAACAAGCACCAGCAACATCGCCGGCGAAGAAGACGACGACCACTGACCTCCTTATTTCCACGGCCAAGGGTACCTCCTCCATTGAAGATCGCCGCAGAGCCGTCCGCCGCGCCGCGGCGGAGCTTATGCCGATAAACGAGACCGGCGAGCACCCTTCCGCTCCAGCACCTCCACCTTGCCGCAGCCGCCGTCGTCCCCAGCGCTGGCAGAAGCCACGAGGCTTGCCCAGCCCTGAATTCCAACCTCCGGGTCCTCCCTCGTAGCTCCACACCGAGGAGGTCGACCTCCCCGCCGGCCGGCAAGGAGGAGGAAGAACCGGAGGAAAACCGGGAGATCCGCAGATCCCCGACCGCCAAAAGCCGCGCGCGCGACGCCGGAGCTCCGAGGAGCACCACCGCCAAAGGGGAACGCGCCGACACCCCACCTAGCCACCGACACCATCGCCGCCTCCACGACGCCGCCGGCGGGTTCCTAACACGACCTACACTATATACAGGCCGGGATCCGGGGATCCCCCACCCTCCCACCGCCGGAGCGGCCGACGGAGGGGAGGAATCCCGCAGATCGCCGGCGAGCGAGGTGGTCGGGCTGGAGTCGCTCAAAAATCGCCTCTGCTTCTACTGTAGAAGGAGAGAGAGCGTGGCCGGACGCTTCTTTGCTATCACCTTGTTGCTTGTATTGCTTAGCATAAGTTGTTGGTGCACATAGGTGAGCCTAGTTTAATTAAGTTGTCGGCTTGTTAATTTAAACACCTAATTTTATTCCGCAATTAGCAAGCCTAAACCGGAAAAGTTTTAATCGTCTATTCACCCCGCTCTAGACGACATCATTGTCCTTTCACACTTCCATTTTGCCTGGGATTGCTCATTCTCACAGTTTCAGCATCTGTGCCCACATCTTACTACCATGCTGGTGTTCATCGTACCGTGGTCTACCTAGGACTCTATGTTACCGCACTTGGGAGCGGTGGTATCAAGCCCTGCGTGTCAGCTTTTGGGGCTGATCAGTTTGATAGTGCGGATCCGATGGAACTAGTGAAGAAGGGGTCCTTCTTCAACTGGTACTATTTCTTGATCAGCCTCGGCTCCCTTCTGTCAAGCACGGTGCTTGTTTGGCTGCAGGACAATGTTGGGTGGGGAGTCAGCTTTGCAATCCCGGTGGTGCTCATGGTCTTCGGGTTCGCAGTATTTGTTGGCGGCTCGACAGTGTACAGGTTTAGGGAACTGCGAGTAAGCCCATTCAAAAGTATCTGCCAGGTGGTCGTCGCAGCTGTCAGGCAGTGGCATATGCAATTGCCGGATGATAACTCGCTTTTGTATGAGCTGACCAGTTCGTCCTCGGCAGCTGAATCGATTCATAAAATTCAGCATACAGATCAATTCAGGTAAACTGCTGCAGAATACAGGTCAACTTATAGTCTATTTTGAAATTTGAAAATAAGTCACTCTCAGTGAGCATCTTGCAAGTAAAACGATGAAGAGAAATTTGCTATTGAACCATATGTAGAAAGTACATCTATAGTTAAAATACTAGTACTTACCGCTTCTAAGTTATAACTATGTGATTGCATTCTTCAGATTCCTTGACAAGGCTGCTATAGTGCTGCCCCCATCAGACAAAACATGCACGGTGTTGCCGACATGTTCGTGGAGGCTCTGCACAGTCACCCAAGTTGAGGAACTTAAGATACTGCTACGGATGTTTCCCATCTGGGCATCTTTCGTGATCTTCTATGCAGTCGTTGGGCAGATGCCATCAACGTTTATCGAGCAGGGGATGGTCATGGACAACCATGTTGGCCCATTTGCAATCCCACCTGCTTCCCTCTCTATATTTGTAGTGTTCAGTGTCCTCGTCTGGGTGCCCATATACGAAACTGTGTTAGTGCCACTCGCACGGCGTTATACCGGCAAGGAAAAAGGCTTCTCACGAACACAGCGCCTTGGAATTGGCTTTGCACTTTCAATGCTGACCATGGTCTACTCAGCTATGCTCGAGATGGAGAGGCTGGCGATCGCACAAGCCAGCAGCTTTGAAGATCAGAATGTCCCTGCGCCAATGAGCATTCTGTGGCAAGCACCATCATATGTACTGCTTGGTGCAAGTGAGGTTTTCGCCGGAATTGGCATGACGGAGTTCTTTTATGATCAGGCCCCATATCCCATGAAGAGCCTCTTTGCAGCACTTGCGCAGCTTGCAGTTGCCTCCGGATCTTACTTCAACACACTCGTATTTGGTGTTGTTGAAGTGGCCACAACACGTGGTGGGGCGCCTGGGTGGATCCCAGACAACCAGAACGAAGGGCATTTGGACTACTTCTTCTGGATGATGGCTGCTCTTAGCATCCTGAATCTGGCACAGTTTGTGCACTACTCCATGCGGTATAGAGAGAAGACAGCTTCTTGACCCAAAATAGTGGAGACTTGACATGAGCTTAAACCCTTCTCCATCATCCCACAATAAAAATTGTTTATATGCAATTTGTCTGTATGGCGCACAACATGTGTAACTCAATCATAGTGATCGATAATATGGCCTCCTAAGAGTTTACAATCCTGTTGTCCTAGTATTTGATGGTAGTTGAATTATTATCTTGCTACACATCGTTAAACACATACGACAATATATACTAGTCAAGGAGTTCATATTAAATAAAGAGGTAAAATGATTTCAAAAGCCATTTAAAACTGTAAGAGCAAAGGAGCAAATCCGGATTGAGAGAGCAAAGAAGCAGAAGGAAGACTGACATGACCATGATTTTTCTGCAAGGCTTTGGGGAAGAGATGGTCAGTGAGGAACCAGGCTCGATCCTTCTTTACAAAATGGCAACAGATCACTAAGATGGCGCTGCTCTTGTCCTGCCGTGGGGCTCTACGAGCTGTGGACGGTGCAAAAGTACTTCTGCCGACATTCTCTGCAGTAAAAAACCATCAGGATCTGTCAAAGTGCAACTCCAAGACAAGAGAAACATCTGAATTGAAATTAATAAAATTCTATGGTTCGGGCATACGTGTGTTGGTCATTCCGTCACAACTTCAACAGATTATTGGCTCAAATACGAGGACTATTTTCTGACACTCCAGTTGAGATGTTAAGTCTTCCAACAATGTAATCTGACGGCCCTCAGTAAAGTGAGGACGTAACACCATGCCAGGGACGCTTTCATAATCCATTGCAGGGCCTTTGCGCTTGCGTTGGGAATGGGTCAGCTGGGACACGAAAGACAGACCGTGAAAAGGCATGCAAACTCCATGTAATTCCATTGACAAAAATATTTTTGCTGCATGCTCTTCTATTCAGTTGGGCAACGGGGATGTCACCAAGTTTTGGACTGATCAATGGCTTAACTGCCAATCCCCAAGCTCTATTGCACCTGATCTTTACAAGCTGGCCTACAGAAAAAAGAAAACGGTGAAGATGGCTTTGGCTAATGGCAACTGGATGAGAGGTTTGCAACGTTTGAGCACGACTGAAGAGCTAAATCAATTCCTGCAGCTGTGGTGGAAGATTCATGATTTCACACTCACCGATGAGCCAGATCTAGCAACCTGGAAACAAACACCTAGTGGCCAGTACACTGCTGCATCGGCATATGAGGCACAATTCTTCGGCAGGGTCATTCAACCCGATCTAACCAGGGCTTGGACCTTACACGCCGAAGGAAAAGTTAAATTCTTCATGTGCCTAATTCTTCAGAACAGAGTATGGATAGCAGACAGATTACACAAGCGGGGATGACCTCACGACGATCTTTGCTGTCTCTGTGACCAGGTCATGGAAACCGCGTGCCATTTAACGCTAGAGTGCGTCTTCGCCAAGAAAATCTGGTTGCTATTCTCGCAACAAGAATCTGTTTTGTTTCAGGTCTCGCTGTCTGCAACCTCGATTCTGAGTGGTGGCACCAAATTCAGGAAAAATGCAAGGGCCCGACCAAGGAAAAGATGTGGGGACCCCGGATTAGGTATCCAAGATACTCGTTATGTTTCCTGCAACAATCCCATGATCAGTCTGTTGTTGCACATAACTCGAATTGGTATCACAGAACACCCATAAATACCGAATAAATTTACTTACTTGATTGAAGCCATAACTTCATCAGGTACTCGCAGCGGAAATCACCAAATCAACGTGGAGCCCAAGTCACTTGCCAACCCTACAGGCAGCTGACTGGGAAGCGCCCTAGTTCGCATTGACGTCGACGGACTCTCGATCTTCAGCATACTCCTTCTTGAGCTCTGGACATTGGAATATCCAGGGACACAGCCATGAGTACATTCACGTACTCGCAAACTACCCCCGACATGAGCATGCAATAGCATCATTCTTATTATAATAAAAACATTTATTTTGAGAAGACATCTCTACGTCTTTGTTGAAGAAAAAGGAAAGAAGGCTTTTTATACCCTTTTTTCCATAAATCTATCTTTGTAAGAATTCTCTTTTAAAACTTTTTCCTGAAAACACATCTTTGTTGAAAAAGGTAAGAAGTCTCTTTTATAAACGTTTTCCCTGAAAATCACCATTTGTTTATTTTTCCAAAACTCCTCCTTTTCCGACCAAAACCATTCCTGGTCAAATCAGTTTTCCAACAACCTTCTACCAACCCCTTGGTATAGTTGCATAAAACATTTTTCACTTTCAGGACACAAAACTTTGCACTTCTCGATCATAGCCCCTCAGGGTCCTCCTCTTTTCCAGCAACCTCATACCGACTCGTCGGTATAGTTGCACAAATACAACATCTCCATTTTCCTTTTAAATCTTAAACATTTCCAAAACTTGCACATGGTCAGAGGACAGCCTCCCAACTGTCCATATCCGAGGACTCGGCTATTCGAATAGTTTTACCCTCTGCAGAGGTAGCACGTTTTTCCCACACCCATCCGGTAACTCATCGTGTCAGCCACGTCCCGCCATACAAGGTGTATGCGAAGTTGAGTCACCGACCATAGCCTGTCCTTTGCTCATGCTAGTATAGGATCCTACCCATATGATAATTCCCATCGACACTCAGTCCGGTCCCCGTCGGCAACCCTAAGTGTGAAGACTCATATGTTTTTCCCGGCGACCACATTGATGAAGTCTTCAATCCTCCTCCTTATCTTTCCATAGAGTTTGAGCGAGGACCCAGGTCAGGGGAGTTCACCAAACCATCCCCTCATGCATAACGGAGTCATCTCCGTCGATGAGGTATCCCATACTAATAAGAGCAAATTATATGACTAAGCCCCGTTCCCATATGGGGGTAAATGTGGTCGCACAGATTATCGGCTGGTCGTCATAGTACAAAGACACAATGTGCATTTTTCATAAACATTACCATTCACCATTTCTCCACTTCAACACCAACATCTCGGTATTCCATATCCACACAAGTATTTTCAAAGGAGTTTTGAACAAACCATGTTTATTTTTCCCAACCTATAATTTTATATGAACTCATCTTATATTTATACATAGGGTGGCAAAATAGTTTCCATATACTTTTTGGAAAAAAAATTATAAATCTTTGCTTTAAAAGTAAAACATGTTGTCAAAGTAGATGCATATATATTTAGGTGCAAGCTCAGAGAGTAGCTTGCCTGATTTCAACATAAGGCTCCTGGACTTCTCCTCATCGATCAAGAAATAAACTCTGATTCCTCTTCAATAGATCCTCTCCAAATACCACTCCGGTAGCGTTTATCTCTAGCGTCGCAAACATGAAAATAAAACAACACTCAATAAGCAACCAAACCACCAGTGGTATACAACCAAGTAATCAAACCACAAACATAGCACTAATTCAATCAAGCAACAAACTAAAATCTACTCTAAGAACACTTCAAGGAAAACTACTTTAATAACCAGCCTAGCACAATTTACTCAGACAAATTATAAAGGCATTATACTAGCAGGAGTATAACACCATACACTTGCCAAAACAAAAGGGCACAAACACATCCTCAATTAGAGGTAATTGACAACATTTTCTCTAGTCAGGAAATACTTCAGACAAAAGTTAAGTCACCTTTTTGGGATTACTATTAACTTGCAAGGCTGATATTTAATTAACAAATTTAATCAACCAGCAGCTTAGAATTTTAGTTGAAAGTGTTTATTCATCTTATAAAAATTATCAAACACCCAACCCTCATTAAACAATTGTTAAAGTTTTCAAACATCACTTTAACAACACCTGCTTAACCCTAAACAAGTTTAATTCTAACCACTAACAGTACTAACATATTATAACCTGCTAAACAATAATAACATGCAAGCAACAGTACCACAACAATCATTAACCAGCAAGGCATACATTTTAATCACACACTATATTCCCACATCAAAATAAATAAGCATGGCAATTCTTAATTACTAGACGAAAAGTTATATAGGGAATAAAACCCTAACAAACACATGACTCACAAATAGCTCTCCTAACATGCTAGCAAAATAAGGGAACACATCACCACAGTGGATTACCACCCTACACATGCTAGGAAACACTTTCATAACAATAAAGTTATAACACACAATTTATAAAGCCCTAATAAAAATAGGCAGAAAAGGCCTAAAGTTTATAATTCGCACCACAGTCAATCAGTGACTCCTAAATTCAAACCAAGCTAGGGATATGTTCTCCTACACATATAGAATACAAGCCAATTGGATTTACTCCAAAATTCATCTCACAAAAATCTACAAAAATCACCAAAGTGCCACTGGTGTGTTTTCAAGAATGAATAGAACTTTTGTTTTAGACTTCATTTGCATACAAGGCCAACAGATCTGGAAAGGTATCACTTCAGGCTATCCATAGAATTTTAGTTTGCAATATTTGGAGTTATAAAACTCTAGATATTGAATATTTAGTGAAAAATATACTTCCTACAAGATTTAATCTAGACCACTCCTCAAATCATATTTTTGAAATGCACCAGTGCTACATGTTTAAGAAAACACCTAGGCACACAACAAAATTTAAATCAATCAATTATCTATCACAGTTTTACCACAAATGAATTAAATCTGCACAGCAAAATTTAAACAGGAAATAAAACAGAGATTAGATCTATTAAAAGAAAAAGGGAAATGGGCCAGATCTGGCCCAGATCCAACGGAGCAGCGCAGAGAGCGGCCCAGCTTGCGGCCCACGCGCACGAACGGGTACGGCGCCGTCATCTCCTTCTTCGACGCACCGCGGCAGAGCGAGGAGACGAGCAGGAGCTTCGGCGGGGACGGCGTCGTCGACTCAGGCGATCCTAAAAGAAATGGGGATGTCTACGAGTTAGACCGCGAGGAGGGGATCCCAGGGAAGCAGAAATGGCGGCGAATGGTGGACGAGGTTGCTCGTGAGCTTCCCGGAAATACGGCGGCCGAAGCGGAAGAGGATGCGGATGCCCAGCTCGATTTGCAGCGTCCGAGCTCGATTCCTTGGACGTAGATGAAGTAGACGATGAGGCGGAGAAGATGGTGGTCTTGGATTGGCTCGGGGCGTCCTAGAACGGCGGCGATGCTCGACGGCAGTGATGTCTAGGGTTCGGTCTCGAACGAGAGAAACAGAGGGAGAGGGAGAGAGCAGGTGGGTGAGTGAGTGCTGGAGGGAGGGCAGAGGAGCGCTTCTTGGGGACCTTATCCTCCTCGCTGGGCAGCGGAGAGGAGGGGCCCGGGTAGTGCGACGCACGGGAGAGGTGCACGGCGGCAAGGGGAGTGAGGGAGAGCAGAGGTGCGGCGTCGTGGCGTTCTTACCACCCCTCGCAGGGCAGCAGAGAGGGGAGGGGGGTCCGGTGCGGTGCGTGCTTGGATGGCCGCGGTCGGAGGAGCGGGAGGGGGGGTCCTGGCGACGAGCGGCGTCGTGCGAGGACGACACGGCGACGGGCGGCCACTGCTGCTACAGGGAGAAGATGAAGATTTCGCAGAAAACCCCCTGGACTACTTTTTCTATTTGCATTTAGGTCCTTTTCTTCCTCTGGATTAAATAGACAGCACTGTATTTGAATTATTTGGGCCACTTAAATATTTTAGAAAATTATAAGAAAATTCATGTAGCCTCCCCAATACATGTAGAAGCTCCACAAAAATTGGGGAGTCAAAATAAAATGTTTTGAACCATATTTGTTCATAGAGTTTAAATATGGCTTTTTTGGATAAAATCAATTTGTCAAATCAAAATATCTTTGTAATTGGAGATTAGAGATTTTGAGGAGAGAGTAATATGATAATGAGATGGTTATCATCTCATTCCTGAATTTTATAAGATAAAATAATTGTTGTAACAAAATAGAGAAATAGGTAGAGAGGGAAATTAGATTTGATCCTTTCTTTTAATCAAGACTTTATTTTGAGAGTGAGAGTAGTCATAGAGGTCTTGTTTTGTTTTCAAGTCACATTCACAATTTGGGACCAGTGGTTTTTATTTTAGTGTTGGGCACAACAGAGGAATTATCCTCACAAGCAACAGCACCACAAGATCAACATCACAATAATGACCACACAAATCAAACCACCAGATTCAATCATACCACCATTTCCACAATACTATCTTGTGGGAAAAGCGACCACTCCTAATTATGACAAGATGATGTTTAGGAAATATCTCCACTCATAACTTAATAGTTTTCAAAAAGGTTTGAGAAAGGAAATATGTGGGGTAACATATCTCCCACTAGTATTATTTTCAAATGGAATGAAATTAGGAGTTTATAAAACGGGAGTTATATACACCTACAAAATATCAAGGTTGAGGATTAGGTAGGAGATAACATATAGATCTCCATATTTTGGAAACACACAATTTTGGAAAATACTTTGACTTTCTCAAATACTGGTATTAGTTTTGGTTGTTGATAAACCAAGTATCATTGAAATGGAGTTGACCAAAATAAGAATGGAAAAGACATATGGAATATTTTCTTGTCATAACATGATTACCAAAGTTAAATATATTTTTATATTGGTTGGGTCTTATATTTACTAGTCAAACAACTTAAACAACAAGTCACACAAGTTCAAACATCGCAATGGGAAGGAAAACACAATCATCAGTGAAACATTTCAAAAAGTTTTTGTTGGTTCTGAATTTTAGGTCTTGTAAACAAAGTTTTTCTTGGTTCCTAAATTTGGGATGTTACAGATCCTTCCCCCCTTAAAAAAAAATCTCGTCCTCGAGATTTGCCCGGTGGTAACAGGGGAGTACGGGGGCACGGGTTTTGGGTTGGCCATACTTCTGAGGTCATTGCTTCTTCAGTGAGGTTGTCATGTGAGATCTTGACAACTTGATGATGCGAGGCTTTCTTTGTCAATAAACTTCTGTGCTGAGTTCAGATCCTTGATGATGGGGTTGTCTTGACGATTGACTCGGATGGATTGTCTTGGTTGGTTGCTTCCGGATACTACAAGGCTAAGGCGCAAGGATCTATTTATTACTACGTTCCTGTATACCTATTGCAGGTCTTCCCCCCTTGAAAAGGGGTTTTGAAGGTTCATCCTGAAGGTTGCAGCTGGAGTTGAGTTGGAGGCTTTATTCTTCTTGGGTAGCTTGACAATCTTCGTCTTGGGTGCCGCGCCTTGGTGCTTGGGGTTGGTGCAGATACCACCTCCTGATATTGCCGCCTTACGGGGGTCGCAGGTGGGGACGCGTTGTTGTCAGGATGCGTCAAGTCTGCATACTCGACTCTCTCCGGTTTCTAGTTAGTAGAGGGATGTTAAAACTTCTCATTGCGTCTGGGCTTGCTTGGCGGTTGATGTTGCCAACAGCAGGTGCTTCCGTTGTTTGATTCTTCTTAGTGACTTCCGGTCACGCTGTTCTTCTTTCGGCTTGGCGGGAAAAAGGGTTGTCCTGAAAGACTTCTTTGGTTCAGGGTCTTCACAAGCAGGTTAGAGTGCACCAGAATAGTTAGGGTTCCCGGGAAAACTTTCTGGTTGAGGGGCTTAAGTTAGTTTTCAAGGGAGTTGGGTGTTATACTCTGAACACCAAACTTTTTATACCTAAGATCCAAAAAAACCATCCTTATATAGGCCTCTACTTCTCGAGTCTTCAAAATACCATTCCAACATCTCTGGTAAGGCCACTACTATCAAATGGTTGATTGAATCATGGCTTTTGCCTAAGCTAAAGTTATTAATCCACCAAACCTTTTAAGGCATAATCTTCCCATTATCTTTTATCACAACAATCGTAGTGGTCCACCAATTATTTCTTGATTGATTATTCTCCCCAGATAGGCATATCTCATATTATCTTACTCCTTCAGGTGGTTACTTTCCCACGATCATCTCATTAAAGCTAAATAAAGCATCCAACAATCATGTCATCATATCATCAAGAATTGACCCACTTTCTAACCAAATTCAGATTTTATCTCAACACCTTTGGGCCTTGATCTCGTAATCAAAGATAAATGATCTTTCTAAGAATAATCCAAACAGAGCGTGACAAGCTCTAAAAAACTACTGTCACCTAGAGAATCAGGCTACTAGACCAAGTCATATTGATTCCTAGAATCTGATAAACATTCACTTATCCCCCACCAATTATTTCTTGCATACAACGATCTACTCATTTGCTAACTCATCTTTGACCACTTCCTATAATTCTATAAGAATTTAATACAAAGGTCACTTGCGCTAAGAATCACCCTAAACATTCCAACACCGGAGTATTCTTCTTACTTACTTGCTTCTAACCAATCCAGACATCATTTTATCAGCAAGTGCTTCCTAAAAATCCAGTAACTTTCACCTTTATTTCTAACCTTAAATCAAGGGTCACGTCTTCTAGCTCCAGATAACCACCAATGGTTGGGGACCACAACTGGTTAGCCCCAGAGTATTAATCAAATATATCATCTGTCCAAACCCAATTAATTTATCGATCCACTCCAAGTTTTCACTTCTATTCTAAACCCCAAATTTTTGATATTACCAACCTTATCCACCAAAGTTTGATCTCATCAACTAGATTCTTAAGGGATCCTTTTGACTAATAATCTTATAGTCCAACACTCTTATATCCCCCAAAATCTCCTTTCTATCAACTAGTTTTGAGTCGTCCTATGGCACCTATTCCCTTGGTCTAGAAAAAGCAGTTTGTACCTTTGCAAAATTTGGTTAGATGAGAGATTTAAAGTTAGATAAATTATGTTAGTTATGTTAGTTTTTCATATTGTTTTGTTAGTCCGACGGGATACGACCAGTGTCATCTACCGTCGGGTCTTGAATCTTCATCTTTCTCGATGGCTTGATGTGGTTGTACAAAACGACGTATGAAGACCGCTATCAGTCTTGCAGAAGGTCGCAGAGGCTTGGGGTAGCGAGTATTCCATACCTTGCTCCTCTTACTAAGAGAAAATTTTCTGAAGGGTTTTCCAAGTCGGACTCTTGAAAGGATACAAAAAGTACATCTATGGCCAACAAGGCAAAAAGGTTTTTGCAAACAGTCAAAATTAAAGCAACAGACCACAGTGTGGTTACTTTGGGGTTCCCGACAAGGCGGGTTTTGTGAAACACACAAGGAAAACAACACACATAAATGCAACACACAAGCAAAGATTAAACAAGGCACTTTTAGCACCAACAGACGTTTAATACCGTGGAAGATGGGGATTGCTCAAGTAAAACGAGCTTATCCTATCGATCCTATGGGTCTGGTTTGGGATATCGTCAAGTATGTAAGTTTGAATGGAGGTAAGACAACAGATGGAAACTTTTGATAAACCTTTAAACGAGGGACAAGGTTTAGAATAATTCGAGAAGTTGAAAAGAATGGAAGTTATACTTAGGCTTCCTTAGATACAAATAATTTAGGTAGTAATATATTTCTTTCCAAAAATAGTTTTCGCCTTAGTCTTCAGCTGGAATACTTGAGATTGTCGAGGTAGTAACTGAGTGGAATTGTTGATATTGAGTGAGGTCTTTGAGGTCTCTTGCCTGGTTGATACTGACGATCTTGGTATTTGCAGATCAATTTCCTTGATGTTGCATGTTGAGTATTCGAGATGGAAGCTTCTTCTTGTAGGTGCTAGCTAATTAGGTCTCACTTGGGTTCATCGTCAAGTATTTTGAACGGGTAAGAGATAATAGAAGAATTCTTGGAAAATCTTAAGATAGAGTGGTAAGACTTTGAAATATTTGAGTAGATGAGAAGAGTGGAAGCCATTCCTAGACTTCCCTAGATAAAAATATATTTTGGTAGTAATATATTTTTAACAAAATATCTCTTTCCTAACTAATGTCCATGCTAACTAAGGTCTGTTACAGTCAGGATGGCTCTGATACCAAGTCTGTGGGGACCCCGGATTTGGTATCCGAGATACTCGTTATGTTTCCTGCAACAATCCCATGATCAGTTTGCTGTTGCGCATAACTCGAATTGGTATCACAGAAGACCCATAAATACCGAATAAATTTACTTACTTGATTGAAGCCATAACTTCATCAGGTACTCGCAGCGGAAATCACCAAATCAACGTGGAGCCCAAGTCACTTGCCAACCCTACAGGCAGCTGACTGGGAAGCGCCCTAGTTCGCATTGACGTCGACGGACTCTCGATCTTCAGCATACTCCTTCTTGAGCTCTGGACATTGGAATATCCAGGGACACAGCCATGAGTACATTCACGTACTCGCAAACTACCCCCGACATGAGCATGCAATAGCATCATCTATTATATAATTAAAACACAAGACAAATAACGGTTAGGATTAATTCAACATCTACCAACATAAAAAGAACGGCCCAGATTACCCCAAAAACGATTCACGCACATAGAGTTTATTGACCGAGGGCTGAAAAGAAAGTCCATAATCGGTACATGTCATAATCAATCACGTCAGTACTTTCTTTAAAAAAAAATCACGTCAGTACTTTTTTTTTAGATACCTGAAGTCCTATCCATGTGCGTAACGTGTTCTGAGCAAGACATCCATGATTGTATTGGCTTGCGCAGACCAAGTTGTATTATACCTGGAGTCTTTTACATGTTCCCTATTAAAGCACGACATCTAGAAATCAATAGGTGCGTCAAAAAACCTAGCTAGCGGTGCTTTATTAGGCTCTTCGCCCGACGACAAAACATCGCGTACATACTCCGGCGGCGCCTTGGACAATCTCCGATGAGTTACGGGCGACGACAACAAGCCACCCTTGGACAATCTCCTATGAGTGCCGGCCGACGACAGCAAGGCCTTAGGCGATCTCGCGCTGCCGAAGTTTCAAAAACATTAATGCCTCTAAGTCTGGCAATGTCTACGACAAGTCGGACATGGCGCTATCGATCTGGCGATAGGCGACGGCGCTCAAACCTCAAAATCCATGCATGCAGACTCCCGGCCATAGTATACAGGTGCTGAACAGCTGAAGGCCCGAAGGAACCACACCACCGAAACTCGCAACAACAAAGGTCGAGCCCTTCAATAAAAAGGAGACCGATCATCTTCAAATCAAAGAAAGAAAAGAGAGATCGATTTCTGTCTGGCGGGAGTTGCATGCGGCGCGCGGCGACGTTAGCCTTCTGTCCCTAGCGGAGCTGACTCCACTCTACAAATTGGAAACATACAGGAGCACAATCGTGCAGGCCGCCTACATGTCCTGCTCTCGCATGGTCCATTGGTCCAAGGGAAAATTCGGCTGTGATGAATTGTCTTGGCCGCCTCCATGTCCTGCTCTCGCATGGTCCATTGGTCCAGGGGAAAATTCGGCTGTGATGAATTGTCTTGGCCGCCTCCATGTCCTGCTCTCGCATGGTTCGGAAGAAAAATCGGCTGTGATGTCCTCTACTCATCCAAGGCTGGCGCCACTCAGGTATCTCACGGGGCGTCTCTCCCATGTTGGCGACATTCTGTTGTGTTCAACTGACAGCATGTGCGTGACCGCCCCCCAAAAATCCCTGCACGTAAGGCTAGCTCTGCTATTATACTTACCTAGCAGATGCAGTCCAGGACGACTGCTTTTCATCAATTTGTTTGGTTGGCATCGTTCTTACGGATGTTGCTTTCGTAATTGAAAGTACCATTGTAGCCCCCACTTAATCATGAGATTCAAGTAATCAGCTCATCCGGCACAATTGTGGACATGACCGAGATGAGGAGGAAAGCATCATATCAGTGTCCTGGAGTAAAATATCATGTTTAGAAGCCCACGGCAGACACAGCACCTATCAGGATGATAACTATGCTTTCATATATGATCGGTGCTGCTTCGCAAAACGCTAAATTTCAATGTAAGTTGCGCAGGATGGAGTAGTATGAAGATCTTGACGGTCGATCGGTCCGATTTCATATTGCAGCGTCCCCGGACCAGCAAAAGACCTTCGATAAGCTCAAGGCGACAACAGCGATATTGCACAGACGCGACGACCGCTTCGCGTTCCCCGGAGTCCATCTAGCGAGAAGCGACGATGTCTGAACTCTGAAGTCCATACAGCTGTTTGAATCGGTGGCGACCTGCCGACTGCAAGGACAAAATAGTGTTGCCGCGCCGGACGACAGTACATGATTTGGTGACCTGGCATACAGTTTGCATCAGCTGGGTTTGATTTTTATTTTCCGATGATTCAAACAGGTTATGACCTCTCCTCATGCATTTGCATCAGGATGATTAGACGAAGGCTGAAGGCATACATATTTGCAAGAGGTTGTAGATTCATGTATGGAAGACTCGCAAAAAAAAAAAGTTCCAGGTAATAAGTCAACCCATGGTCCATAGGAAAAAGAATCACACCTGATTACATGATTACATCCATCAGTTGTTCATATGAAAAAAAGGCACCACATTTGAGAACGCCTAACAATAATATGCATACCCAGTGGTGTGATATGATCTAATATAAGGCAATAAATAAACTTATGTAAGGACTTACATCACATACGCCTATTCCACAATAAGATATATGGATCTAGCAACCCTTCTTACATAAATCTGTCCACCAGTCGTTATAATATACTGATAGCAAAGAAGGCAACACATCCCGACAGGATAAAAAATTATATTTCAGGTCGATCCAAATGATAACAATCTAGACAAACTGATATTTTGAAGAAAGTACATTATTATTACACGGTTCAAAGTGATTCGTCACCCTCCTCGACAGAGGATGAAATATCTTCAACACTAATAGTGGTATAGATTATAATGGGGGTGGATGTGTCAAATCTTTTATCAAAATCCATAGTAATACAAAATCATGTTTTTTAAGAACTATTATAGATGTACATAGGAAGTTGTAGGATATAAAATTCATAATAGGTGGATAAAAACAAATTTTCTCTATGGTATTTGAAACAAGAAAGAACAAGAGGTAGGAGAATATGAGCAGTCTGGATTCACTTATTCAAGTATGCATAAAAATATAAGTCGATTGTAAACAAAATGAGTACAATGAGAGCTAGCAACAACATGTCAATATCGTTCCAAATAA
The DNA here is from genome assembly GCA_947311845.1 of Poa pratensis. NCBI lineage: Eukaryota > Viridiplantae > Streptophyta > Magnoliopsida > Poales > Poaceae > Poa > Poa pratensis. Next base: position 80,442,808 of record CAMZMU010000085.1, read on the forward strand.
TCTGATAAATGTGATATAATAGATTAAAAAAATTCAAAATGTTTGCATATACGAGAATCGTGTTCAATGCATGCATGTCATGGACTAAGAGAAAAAGAAATATCGTTCCAAATCAACGTGTGGGGGGAGCAAGATGATGTTGTGACATCTCCGGAGATCCAGTGCTGCCTCCGTTAAAAAAAATCTAAAATCATTCACTTTTTAATTTTTAATTTTTCTGTAGCTCAGAACACAAAATATTTGAAGTTGATATTTAGCATGTTTGTGAGATATACCATTGTTTACATCCTTATTTTTTCCGAATGTTTCGGAACACAGAAATATGATTTTGAATTTTCTTTAATGGAGGGAGCACAAGAAGTCGGGGGTATGAAATCTCCACTCCTTCGTACAATATTAGATATTAGAAACAGTATGTCAAGTATATATACGTAGCTCACGTTGCACTAGAATATAAGCGTGAAAAACAACATAGCTAGGTACGATCATGGAGAACAAGCTATGACTGGGAGTGAAGGGAACATGCATGTTCTGAATTTTCAATGCGTATAATGCCTACGAGAGGCTCCAGAACATGGAGAATCCAGATTTGAGCTCGGCGACGAGGTTGCACATTCTATAGATCGAATTCGAGTTAGGAAAATAACATGAGTACAATAAGGAAAAAATATATAATGATAGTGGCAGAGAGATGATTAGCAAAATAAAATTAGATAGACAAAAAGGCGATTGAGAGATGGTGTTTTAACAATAAAAAGGAGAGAAATCATGTAATGTCTTTAATAAGATTTTTTTGGGTGCTAAACGCATGTAGGCCAACTAAAACTAACAGACACTACAAAAAACATCCTCCGAACATGAGAGACATAATATTTCGGTAGCTTTCGCTAACATATACCGATAGATGTAATAGCTTAGACCAATGATCAAGCGACATACAATGTGACACTCAAATGAGCTAGCATGGAATCTTTGGAGGCATGACATTGGGTAAATCGGAAGATCAATGAAATAAAGACTATATGGTATTGCACAGCCAACCATGGATAAATTTCCTCGGTCATCTGTCACCGCTCGCCGCACAAAAGTATTACCAGCTGACAAAAATGTTTGATGGAAAGAATTTACAACAATATAACCATGTTTCCTTAAGAAGTAATATTGCTCACAATACATTTTAATATGATTGATATGTGAATATAATATAACCGCGAATAAAATCGCATAAAAGTTGCTCACGGAGAAAACACTATGGAGAGAAACAAGAACCAAATATGATAATATGTACTAAATCTAGCCGCGCAAATGCGCGGGCCACCCAGCTAGTTTTTATTATAATAAAAACCTTTATTTTGAGAAGACATCTCTACATCTTTGTTGAAGAAAAAGGAAAGAAGGCTTTTTATACCCTTTTTTTTCCATAAATCTATCTTTGTAAGAATTCTCTTTTAAAACTTTTTCCTGAAAACACATCTTTGTTGAAAAAGGTAAGAAGTCTCTTTTATAAACGTTTTCCCTGAAAATCACCATTTGTTTATTTTTCCAAAACTCCTCCTTTTCCGACCAAAACCATTCCTGGTCAAATCAGTTTTCCAACAACCTTCTACCAACCCCTTGGTATAGTTGCATAAAACATTTTCCACTTTCAGGACACAAAACTTTGCACTTCTCGATCATAGCCCCTCAGGGTCCTCCTCTTTTCCAGCAACCTCATACCGACTCGTCGGTATAGTTGCACAAATACAACATCTCCATTTTCCTTTTAAATCTTAAACATTTCCAAAACTTGCACATGGTCAGAGGACAGCCTCCCAACTGTCCATATCCGAGGACTCGGCTATTCGAATAGTTTTACCCTCTGCAGAGGTAGCACGCTTTTCCCACACCCATCCGGTAACTCATCGTGTCAGCCACGTCCCGCCATACAAGGTGTATGCGAAGTTGAGTCACCGACCATAGCCTGTCCTTTGCTCATGCTAGTATAGGATCCTACCCATATGATAATTCCCATCGACACTCAGTCCGGTCCCCGTCGGCAACCCTAAGTGTGAAGACTCATATGATTTTCCCGGCGACCACATTGATGAAGTCTTCAATTCTCCTCCTTATCTTTCCACAGAGTTTGAGCGAGGACCCAGGTCAGGGGAGTTCACCAAACCATCCCCTCATGCATAACGGAGTCATCTCCGTCGATGAGGTATCCCATACTAATAAGAGCAAATTATATGACTAAGCCCCGTTCCCATATGGGGGTAAATGTGGTCGCACAGATTATCGGCTGGTCGTCATAGTACAAAGACACAATGTGCATTTTTCATAAACATTACCATTCACCATTTCTACACTTCAACACCGACATCTCGGTATTCCATATCCACACAAGTATTTTCAAAGGAGTTTTGAACAAACCATGTTTATTTTTCCCAACCTATAATTTTATATGAACTCATCTTATATTTATACATAGGGTGGCAAAATAGTTTCCATATACTTTTTGGAAAAAAAATTATAAATCTTTGCTTTAAAAGTAAAACATGTTGTCAAAGTAGATGCATATATATTTAGGTGCAAGCTCAGAGAGTAGCTTGCCTGATTTCAACATAAGGCTCCTGGACTTCTCCTCATCGATCAAGAAATAAACTCTGATTCCTCTTCAATAGATCCTCTCCAAATACCACTCCGGTAGCGTTTATCTCTAGCGTCGCAAACATGAAAATAAAACAACACTCAATAAGCAACCAAACCACCAGTGGTATACAACCAAGTAATCAAACCACAAACATAGCACTAATTCAATCAAGCAACAAACTAAAATCTACTCTAAGAACACTTCAAGGAAAACTACTTTAATAACCAGCCTAGCACAATTTACTCAGACAAATTATAAAGGCATTATACTAGCAGGAGTATAACACCATACACTTGCCAAAACAAAAGGGCACAAACACATCCTCAATTAGAGGTAATTGACAACATTTTCTCTAGTCAGGAAATACTTCAGACAAAAGTTAAGTCACCTTTTTGGGATTACTATTAACTTGCAAGGCTGATATTTAATTAACAAATTTAATCAACCAGCAGCTTAGAATTTTAGTTGAAAGTGTTTATTCATCTTATAAAAATTATCAAACACCCAACCCTCATTAAACAATTGTTAAAGTTTTCAAACATCACTTTAACAACACCTGCTTAACCCTAAACAAGTTTAATTCTAACCACTAACAGTACTAACATATTATAACCTGCTAAACAATAATAACATGCAAGCAACAGTACCACAACAATCATTAACCAGCAAGGCATACATTTTAATCACACACTATATTCCCACATCAAAATAAATAAGCATGGCAATTCTTAATTACTAGAGGAAAAGTTATATAGGGAATAAAACCCTAACAAACACATGACTCACAAATAGCTCTCCTAACATGCTAGCAAAATAAGGGAACACATCACCACAGTGGATTACCACCCTACACATGCTAGGAAACACTTTCATAACAATAAAGTTATAACACACAATTTATAAAGCCCTAATAAACATAGGCAGAAAAGGCCTAAAGTTTATAATTAGCACCACAGTCAATCAGTGACTCCTAAATTCAAACCAAGCTAGGGATATGTTCTCCTATACATATAGAAGACAAGCCAATTGGATTTACTCCAAAATTCATCTCACAAAAATCTACAAAAATCACCAAAGTGCCACTGGTGTGTTTTCAAGAATGAACAGAACTTTTGTTTTAGACTTCATTTGCATACAAGGCCAACAGATCTGGAAATGTATCACTTCAGGCTTTCCATAGAATTTTAGTTTGCAATATTTGGAGTTATAAAACTCTAGATATTGAATATTTAGTGAAAAATATACTTCCTACAAGATTTAATCTAGACCACTCCTCAAATCATATTTTTGAAATGCACCAGTGCTAGATGTTTAAGAAAACACCTAGGCACACAACAAAATTTAAATCAATCAATTATCTATCACAGTTTTACCACAAATGAATTAAAGCTGCACAGCAAAATTTAAACAGGAAATAAAACAGAGATTAGATCTATTAAAAGAAAAAGGGAAATGGGCCAGATCTGGCCCAGATCCAACGGAGCAGCGCAGAGAGCGGCCCAGCTTGCGGCCCACGCGCACGAACGGGTACGGCGCCGTCATCTTCTTCCTCGACGCACCGCGACAGAGCGAGGAGACGAGCAGGAACTTCGGCGGGGACGGCGTCGTCGACTCAGGCGATCCTAAAAGAAATGGGCATGTCTACGAGTTAGACCGCGAGGAGGGGATCCCAGGGAAGCAGAAATGGCGGCGAATGGTGGACGAGGTTGCTCGTGAGCTTCCCGGAAATACGGCGGCCGAAGCGGAAGAGGATGCGGATGCCCAGCTCGATTTGCAGAGTCCGAGCTCGATTCCTTGGACGTAGATGAAGTAGACGATGAGGCGGAGAAGATGGTGGTCTTGGATTGGCTCGGGGCGTCCTAGAATGGCGGCGATGCTCGACGGCGGCGATGTCTAGGGTTCGGTCTCGAATGAGAGAAACAGAGGGAGAGGGAGAGAGCAGGTGGGTGAGTGAGTGCTGGAGGGAGGGCAGAGGAGCGCTTCTTGGGGACCTTATCCTCCTCGCTGGGCAGCGGAGAGGAGGGGCCCGGGCAATGCGACGCACGGGAGAGGTGCACGGCGGCAAGGGCAGTGAGGGAGAGCAGAGGTGCGGCGTCGTGGCGTTCTTACCACCCCTCGCATGGCAGCAGAGAGGGGAGGGGGGGTCCGGTGCGGTGCGTGCTTGGATGGCCGCGGTCGGAGGAGCGGGTGGGGGGGTGGGGTCCTGGCGACGAGCGGCGTCGTGCGAGGACGACACGGCGACGGGCGGCCACTGCTGCTACAGGGAGAAGATGAAGATTTCGCAGAAAACCCCCTGGACTACTTTTTCTATTTGCATTTAGGTCCTTTTCTTCCTCTGGATTAAATAGACAGCACTGTATTTGAATTATTTGGGCCACTTAAATATTTAAGAAAATTATAAGAAAATTCATGTAGCCTCCCCAATACATGTAGAAGCTCCACAAAAATTGGGGAGTCAAAATAAAATGTTTTGAACCATATTTGTTCATAGAGTTTAAATATGGCTTTTTTGGATAAAATCAATTTGTCAAATCAAAATATCTTTGTAATTGGAGATTAGAGATTTTGAGGAGAGAGTAATATGATAATGAGATGGTTATCATCTCATTCCTGAATTTTATAAGATAAAATAATTGTTGTAACAAAATAGAGAAATAGGTGGAGAGGGAAATTAGATTTGATCCTTTCTTTTAATCAAGACTTTATTTTGAGAGTGAGAGTAGTCATAGAGGTCTTGTTTTGTTTTCAAGTCACATTCCCAATTTGGGACCAGTGGGTTTTATTTTAGTGTTGGGCACAACAGAGGAATTATCCTCACAAGCAACAGCACCACAAGATCAACATCACAATAATGACCACACAAATCAAACCACCAGATTCAATCATACCACCATTTCCACAATACTATCTTGTGGGAAAAGCGACCACTTCTAATTATGACAAGATGATGTTTAGGAAATATCTCCACTCATAACTTAATAGTTTTCAAAAAGGTTTGAGAAAGGAAATATGTGGGGTAACATATCTCCCACTAGTATTATTTTCAAATGGAATGAAATTAGGAGTTTATAAAACGGGAGTTATATACACCTACAAAATATCAAGGTTGAGGATTAGGTAGGAGATAACATATAGATCTCCATATTTTGGAAACACACAATTTTGGAAAATACTTTGACTTTCTCAAATACTGGTATTAGTTTTGGTTGTTGATAAACCAAGTATCATTGAAATGGAGTTGGCCAAAATAAGAATGGAAAAGACATATGGAATATTTTCTTGTCATAACATGATTACCAAAGTTAAATATATTTTTATATTGGTTGGGTCTGATATTTACTAGTCAAACAACTTAAACAACAAGTCACACAAGTTCAAACATCGCAATGGGAAGGAAAACACAATCATCAGTGAAACATTTCAAAAAGTTTTTATTGGTTCTGAATTTTAGGTCTTGTAAACAAAGTTTTTCTTGGTTCCTAAATTTGGGATGTTACAAAAGAGCCTCTCTGCTGCTGCTTACATTATGTGGAATCTCTGGAATGAAAGGAATAGAAGAATTTTTCAAAATCAGATGCTGACCACAGTTGAGGTGGCTGCCAGAATTCGAGATGAGATCAAACAGTTGAACACGGTGTTTGGCAGATAGTACTCTAGACTTTTAGGAGTTTACGTTTTTTAGTTCAGTTCTTTTCCTATTCTTTTGTGTTGCCTTGGCAATGCCGTGTAACAGATTTGATTTTTCTACCCTTCTATAATGCAATAAGGCAGAGCTCCTGCCGTTCTCGTCAAAAAAAAAAAAATCCATCGCAGGACAACAGAAGTAAGTACCACAAGAGAGATCATCAACAAATATGGTTAGCTGCATCACTAAGGTCCTTAATTATTATCCTACATCACAAAAACTTGGTCAGTTGAAGAAGGACATGCACTGTCGATGTTGCTATGCGTCTATGCCCCATAGGTTCTCTCGTCTTCCAAGTTAGTAGCAGAGTAATTCGAGAAAAGGATCTAGCAGAAAAAATGTTCAGTGCACTGATAAAATAACTAGTCCCTGGAAATCACAACCAAGACGCGTGTTCTTCCGAGTTCATGTGTACCTTGACAAAAATTATGTATGGTCTAAAACTACCATTAATAAAAAATAATAACTTCAGAATTATCCCAATGATCGTTCTCCGGTCGTATGAGGCGAAAGCCGTGGAAAACCAGCGCTCATCAACGGTAGGCCGTGGCCAGCATCACCGAGGCGGCGGCGACGGGGGCGGCCTACCCACGGAGAAGCGATGGCAGCAGCCTGAACAAGCGCAGGGATGGGTACGGGCGTGCAGGACCGCGAGTGCGGCGGCGGCACGGCTGGTTCGCACCGCGACTGGCGTGTAGGAGAGGATATATATGGGTGTGCTGTGTGTGTGTTTGGTTGATGAAGTTTTGAATTTGCCAAAAACATGTGCGAGGGAGTTCTAATTTTTTTGATAGGCGGCCAATTTTCTACAGGCTAGTTTTGGACAGTTACCAAGCACACTTTTAGCTTACTTACTACTAAGTCTTGGCAAATTTTGACTAGCCAAAATATTAGCTAAGGTTTTGCTTGTCCATTTTTGGTCAATATTGACTAGACAAAAAAAAAACAAGATGGGCAAAGGAGCACTAACATAGGTCTTTATCTAAGGATGAACCAATTTTTCTGGTCATGACCAAAATAATTATTAGGATAGCTTTTGATCACAATTCAGACATACTCCATGCAGATAATTGTACTAATTTGCCACTCGTGATCGACGGCCTTGTCTGGGGATAACCGCATAGTAAAGTTGCGGTTGGACAGGTGCAAGCCTTGTCGAAGACTCTGGGGAGAACCGCATCGTAGAGTTGCGGTTGGACCGGTTGACAAGCTGCAAACGAATTAATCGACTATGATCATTTTGGGGAGTACGACAATGCGAACACAAATTGACTTGTATTAGTGGTGAATCACGCATAATGACTTATTTGCAAGGAAAACGGTTAAGGTAGTGTGGCCGATCACGTGGAAGAGGTTGCTTCTGAGTCACGGGCATCTCGCTCAATAAGGACACGCTAGGTCAGTACTAGTGCGTGGAAGAATATTAAGCATGGGTCAGTTGCAAACATACATATTGGACTTTTTTCAACTAATTCCCCATTTCTACATAGAAATTACAAGGAAGCGGCTAGGTCACAGCGCGGGATAAACCCTGTCCGCTGCGTAGCTACCTACGTAAACCCTTCTCATCTCCTTTCATGGGAAACACCCAAAGTTCAAGCTCGACAATGGCCATGACGGCTTAAAACAGAAATCTCGACCATTCCAAGAAAAGAAACTACTGTGAATGGGTACGGGTCGCCGGATCTACTGGTGGCAGGGCTTCGGAAACCTAGATTACCGATCGGCGATGCTAAATCAGAGAGATTGGCCCGTTGTGAACGATAAAACATGTAAGTTTTTTCTGTAGATTTATTGATGTTCCATATAAACTTTAATTAAAATTATTACAAACTTGTATGAATTTTGTTGAGAAAGCACACCTGAGATGTTATAATGATTATATGTGTGTTTTCTAAAAGTTATGTTTCCCTAGGATTTATAACGTGCAAAATGTAATGAAATTGCATTTTGTTGTGAAAGCAGACGCGATGTTGCAATTTTTTTTGGAAGTTTTGCAAAACAAATTGTGTTTTTTCTAGTAATTTTTTATGCTGATTGTTCTTTAAAAGGATGGTAATTTTCTAGTAGTTTTTTATTTATTACAAGGATGGTAATTTGTTAAGAAACCACGGATCGTAACTGCCTGATATGCCGACCAGACGGCGACAATAAATGATCGATTTCCCCACAGTTCGTCCCGACGAACGCCTGGCGAGACCCCAATTCAAAGTGTTATAGATTTGGAGTGACATTTTTCGATTTTGGGAAGTACATAGTGACACCTATCGAATTAACCCATATATATGTCCGATTTTCCGTATTTTGTGTTGAAAGTATACACAATGTTGCAAACATTTCTGCATAATGTTTGCTACATGTTGTGTTTTTCTCAGATTTTATTATGTAGGTAGTTTTTTACAATGGTGCAAACACATGTGTTTTTAATCATCGATGATTTTGATTCAAATTGTTGCTCAGATGCAGATCTTTTCTTAACCACTTTTTTATAGCAGTATTATTTTCAGATACTCCATACAAACCGATTTGTTGCATTAGTATGAAATGTTGCGAATCATTTTGGCATCTTTTTAACGTCCTTTAAAAAAATGTTGTGATAATGTATTGCGAATTTTTTCTGTCATTACTGGGATGAAATTTGTTGATCGAAACCGCCCAATTAGCCAATCAGACGGTGTGAGAGAAGGACCGACTTTCCCCACCATTCGGCCGACCGATGCAATTCAAAGTGCTGAAGAGTTGGAGTGGCATTTTCCGATTTTAGGAAATACACAGTGACACGTATCGAATTAATCCATATGTATGAATCCAGTTTTTTATGATTGTGATTAGTGAATTAACACCCTGCCTCCCTAATAGTTTTATACATTTAATTAATTTCAAGCATCAGGCCGGCCGAGGCCTTTTTTTTTTTGCACTGTGGCCGGCTGAGGTCTTGACGTTGTCGACCGTGACAGTGTTCAGATTAGGACATCGTACATATAGAACAACTCAAATGTTCCAGCCTGCAGCTCACGTGATCAGAAAACTACTCCCGTACGTACTTACTACTGGAATGACTACAGCAGTACATTACTGAGAACGCAGGTTAGCGAGCTACTCCGTAGTATGCTCTGACTGAGTCCTCTTCGAACGATCACCATTGCACGCCGCGGAGGTGGCCAGCGAACCCCCTCTCTCCGCCGGCACCGTTCACGTCCTGCTCGCCACCGAATACGCCCTCGAACTCCAACCCCCTCGCCCCCTCGCCATCACCGTACGCCCTCCGCCCGTTCGCCGCGTAGAACGTCGTCCCTGTCCCGGCGCTGAACCCCACGTTGACACCCATCATGAGCCCGACGTCACCGCCGTCCTGGCCGACCCCGGACGCGCCGCCGCGGTCGCCGGACCCGACGGCGGAGAAGGAGGAATGCGCGTCCTCGTCCCCGTGGCGCGCGCCCACAGTGCCGACCACGGCGGCCTTCTCCCCTCGACCTCGCGGTAGCGGTTGAGGTACGCCTTGAGCGGCGCGACGTAGGCCTCGAAGCCGAGCGTGGTCATGGCCCACAGCAGGTCGTCGCCGTTGATGGTCTTGCGCTTCTCCCGCTGGCACTTGTCGGAGGCCTCCCCCGTGACGAAACTGATGAACTCCGACACGCACTCCTGCACCGTCTCCTTGGCCTCCTTGGAGATCTTGGCGTTCGCCGGGAGGGACCGCTTCATGATGCGGCTCACGTTCGCGATCGGGAGGAACCGGTCCTGCTCCTTGGCCGCCAGCCCGGACTCGTTGTCGGACGGCGGGCTGCCCACCGGGCTCACCTGCAGGTGGCTGCTGTGCTGCTGCCCATAGCTCTTCCTGTTCTTCATCCTGCAGGTTGACGCTAGCGCGCAGAGTGGAGTGAGGGGAGGGAGGTTATGAGAATTCAGAAGATATTGAGCTCTTAAAGGTGGAGGTGAGGAGATGCAAGTGGGAGGACGGCATCGATGCAGAAGCAATTCTGGCTTTAGCTTTTTTTTTTAAAAAACAGGATTGTAGGAACTATTGTTTGTCCGAGGCATCCCCGGTACCATTTCCCCTTTAAAAATATCAGCTGCACCTCCTTGAATATGTTTGCTACGAGATCATTTTTTTTTACAGTAGATCTAAAATATTAGAAAGAATTTTGCTGATTTATTTATTGATATAATTTAGCAAAATGAAACACAGCATATGCATCCATCTTTCGGCTCGAGAATTTCACGGGATAGAGATATGGTATAAGAAATAGGCGACCTCAGAAGATAGAGGAGAGCGCCAGGCGCAAATTTTCGGAATACTTCTACGGGGAATGCTGATTGAATGAGCATTCTCCATATTATGCCTTGAAGAGGACTCGAACCTCCACGCTCTTCAGCACGAGATTTTGAGTCTCGCGTGTCTACCATTTCACCATCAAGGCATTTTGAAAGTGAATCTGGATTACTTTTACAATTCAGTTGACTGATTGTTTTTACCTGTGTGTATTGTATGTTGTTTATACCATCGTCATCCCTCCTTCGATGTATCGTCATTTATCTCATCCGCAACCCACCAAAACATTAGTAGAAGGCACTAGTACAGAACGACACATCGGATACCCCTCTATGGCAACGGCAAGAGTTAGGCGACGGAAAAATGAGCTGCGCGCGCTTCCGCGAGTGCGCGCGCGCTAGTCGGTCGATGGGCCCGACACAATGGTAACGGAGGCTGAAAAGATTTCCGTTGCTCATATATAGGCAACGGAGGAAAGAATATCTCCGTTGCAGATATTTCCACATCAGAAACGGAGATCGGTCTAACTCCGTTTCCCATGTGAAGGCACATTAAGCGGTGCCGGTATTAATATCTCCCACTTCAGTACTGTATCTCACTCTCACTCTCAGTCTCACTCTCCCCAGTTCCTAACCCTAGCCGCACACGCTCTCCTCCTACTTCACCCATCGATGGCGAACCCCTCCGGCGCCGACGGAAGTCAGGATGGAGCATCTTCCTCCTCCCACCCTCTGAGGCGCAGCCCGGATCTCCCCTACAACTGGGGCGAGATCCCCGGCGACTACGGTCGCGAGTTCATTCTGAGCCGTCAAATCCCATCCGGATCCACGGCGGCGGCGGCCCCCGACGCCCGGATCTCGTCCTCGGACGATGAGGACGAGGATCTGGAGGTCGGTCTCCTCCTCTCTCGTGCCTCCTTTGAGCGCGAGCGCGCCGAGGGTGTCATTCGGGCGTCTGCGATGCAGAGAGCTATCCGCATCTCCGCCGCCGAGCACGCGATAGAAGCCGCCGAGGAGGCGTTGTTCCAGACGCGGCTCCGGGCGGCCATAGACCACTCTCTTCTCCCTGGCCAGGGCCCTGGGCCAGATGCGGCGGCGGCAGCGGTGGCGGCGGCGGAGGAGGAGGATGAGGAGGAGGAGGAGGAGGACGCTCCGGTGTTCGAGCAGGATGAGGTCTCCTCTGACGTCTCCTCTGGCAGTGGCTCCGGCGCCGACGCCTGGGACGCAATCCGCGACGGAAAGCGACCCCGCCTCGCCTAAGGTAAATGACCGCTCTGTTAGCTACTTATTTAACTTGGTTTGCTCTGTTAGTTAGCTCTGTTCAGCAATGTATTTGCTATGTTAGCTACTTATTTAGCTCGGTTTGCTTTGTTTAGCTATGTATTTGCTATGTTAGCTACTTATTTAACTCGGTTTGCTCTGTTAGTTAGCTCTGTTTAGCTATGTATTTGCTATGTTAACTACTTATTTAGCTCGGTTTGCTTTGTTTAGCTATGTATTTGCTATGTTAGCTATTTATTTAGCTAAGTTTGCTCTGTTAGTTAGCTCTGTTCAGCTATGTATTTGCTATGTTAGCTACTTATTTAGCTCGGTTTGCTTTGTTTAGCTATGTATTTGCTATGTTAGCTACTTATTTAGCTAAGTTGCCTCTGTTAGTTAGCTCTGTTCAGCTATGTATTTGCTATGTTAGCTACTTATTTAGCTCGGTTTGCTTTGTTTAGCTATGTATTTGCTATGTTAGCTACTTATTTAGCTCAGTTTGCTCTGTTAGTTTGCTCTGTTCAGCTATGTATTTGCTATGTTAGCTACTTATTTAGCTCGGTTTGCTTTGTTTAGCTATGGATTTGCTATGTTAGCTACTTATTTAGCTCGGTTTGCTCTGTTAGTTAGCTCTGTTCAGCTATGTATTTGCTATGTTAGCTACTTATTTAGCTCGGTTTGCTTTGTTTAGCTATGTATTTGCTATGTTAGCTACTTATTTAGCTCGGTTTGCTTTGTTTAGCTATGTATTTGCTATGTTAGCTACTTATTTAGCTCAGTTTGCTCTGTTAGTTAGCTCTGTTCAGCTATGTATTTGCTATGTTAGCTACTTATTTAGCTCGGTTTGCTCTGTTAGTTAGCTCTGTTCAGCTATGTATTTGCTGTGTTAGCTACTTATTTAGCTCGGTTTGCTCTGTTCAGCTATGTATTTGCTATGTTAGCTACTTATTTAGCTCGGGTTGCTCTGTTAGTTGGCTCTGTTCAGATATATATTTGCTATGTTAGCTACTTATTTAGATTGGTTTGCTCAATTAGTTAGCTCTTCAGCTATGTATTTAGCTCGGGTTGCTTTGTTTACTGCTTATTGGCTCTGTTTATTAGCTTTGTTTGCTGTTTTTAACAAAGAATATTCGTTGTTTCAAGGGCTTGGTGGATGCTTGGTGACGATGCTGCTGCCGTGAAGACCTAGGAGCGGGGCTCCATACACGGTGCCGTCACCAGGAGCAGTACATTTTGCGCAGCAGGAAAAAGACAGTAGATGTTCATCTGGCGGCCGTGAAGACTTAGGAGCAGAGCTCCAGCCACGCGCACTGATGAACTTTTGTAAAGCAGGGCGTACAGAAATACGGTGACGACCGGGCGGCCGTCTAGTCGCATGGAGCGGGGCTCCATCGACGGCACAGCCCGTCACCGTTTTGTTTTTGTTTTCCTATAACCCTTATTAGAAACGGTTATTAGCAAAACTTCGTGTCTAATGTTAAATACATCAGAAACGGTTTATCTCCTCCGTTGCCATTGTGAGGCTTCACATCAGTGACAGAGGCGGGGACACGGACCCTTTCTCCGTTGCCGAAGGGTTTTTTTGGCCTGTTTCCGATGTGTCGTTCTGTACTAGTGAGGGAAAACAAAAGGGATCCACAAACCTAACTCCATAAAACCGTATTTTTAAACAACACAAAATTATGCAACTAGTACTATGAAGTTCCAACAATGTTCCCTAATTTCTTAGTGGAACCAGGCATGTCACCTCTAAGAAATAATATCTAGGAAAGATTTGAGGTTCCTGGACCAATGCCAGGGAATCTCATTAGCTCTATAGATGCACGACAACCTTTTTACCAAAAAAAGGGTGGTTGTATATATCCTCGTTTTGCTTCACACACAAAATAAAATTTGCAACACCGTGTTCTCAACTAGGGGGCGTCAACAAAGGACGAATTTGTTTTTGTTGGTATTATTTGGGTAACACGTCTCGATTTCTAGGTGAAAACCCAAAGTCTGGCCCTCTTATGTTGCACATAGCAATGGCGGGTCTGAAACAATTCACTTGCTGAAGACACTATTTATAGATCGCTGACTTTCTCCCGGGTGAACACCCGTGATCAAATTTTAACAATTAGATCCGGCGACGACAACACGTGTACGATATTTCTCTGGAGACCGCTTTTGGATAATCTTTTTCACAGTCAAGTGGTGGTGGTTGTTACTGCTGTTGTGAGTCGTTAGTCGATTTCACCCCCTTTCTCTTATTATTTTCGTTTCCTTTTATTTTCGGATGTGTACATACTTGTTATCTCGACTACATCTTAACATTATGTTGCTGGAGAGCCTTATGTAATTGATATCAACTTGATATAAATATTTTCTCTCGAGTGTTTTACGTACCATGAATAGGTTAATCTAGAAACAAATTAATAAAATACAAAACATGTGCAATTAATTTAGAAACTATATATACAATATACTAGAACTAAAATTTACATAAGTTTGGTAACCCTTCTATATATATATTTCACGATCCTTCGGACCAAATGTCATGAAGTTGTTAAACTACTCCTTCCGAATGACTGATTCACAATAAGTGTCGCCGTACTAAACCAGCGACACAATTATACATCGGATTTGGAGGGGGTATTTTAGACCAGTGAAGTTTTGAGCCCTTGATGGAGTAGCGAACATAATTCGTGGGTCTATCCTTGCATCTAGAAACCAATGTGCAATATTTGTTTGAGCGCGAACGGCGGGCGTCAATTGAAACTACTCGTACTGGAATACTACTTTTTTCTTTCTTGTTTGCGGGGGTAAAAAGTACGTACTATTTGTAGCTACACATACTCCGTATTGTATGCCCCGTAGATTCCAAAAAATATCTTTGATCGAATATGGTATCTTGTGCATTCGTAAAGGGCAGGACAAAGTGCAAAGGGTCGTCGTGAGAGAGATGCCACCCTTATCCCTAGCTCTCTCCCAAGAACTTTGTTTGTTTTTCTTCCTTTCCGAGTTCATATATTCGCGTTATCACATCACGCAATAATAGAAGCATATATGTGAGGACAACTTGGCGTACCTGCGGAGCATTAGATTAACCTAATCGGGATACTGATGTCTAGTTAATTAAGCTGGTCGTCTCAGCAGCATGCAGGCTTTGCATTAGGAAATTATGTAAGAAATAAGATGATACTACGCGTAGTCCTTTGGAGGTTTGAATGATGAACGGCTGCTTAATTAGTTTTAGAAGCTGTAGATCGATTTTTAAGGATTGTAGAATGAACCTGATTGTGCCATTTGTCACACTCGTAGTGTGATTCTTTGTTTTTAAGTCTTTAGACGCCTGTTCTTTGTTACGTTAGAAATTCGACATGATGATGTTCTTCCTCGAAAGTGAAGACAATGATATGTTTGGTCTTAATATGGCCGTGATGTAGTTAAGCCATTTTTATTTCAACCGTGTTTACGACAGACCTGTTCATGGCAGCAGGCCTTCTCACATATATATCTGGAAGAAAAAGTCAGAATCTAGAGCATATTGGCCATTGAGTATTGATATTTTTATGGTGAAACGCTCACATACACGCGCATACACTCATCCCTATGAATGCACCAACTCACACCCTATCCCTGTGAACACCTCCGAAAGACTGAGCCGGCGGATCAGGTCTTGAGATTGACGAAGTCATCACATGCGACTAGCCGTCGACGGAAACATCGTCTCCCACTAAATAATATTCCGCCTAAATGAGAAACATCAGCGTCAAATCAGAGATTTGAACTATGTTGGGCTCAACCAACTTGCTAACCCAGGCTCTTGCATTGACTTTCTTTTTGAATCAGATGGCTTGTGCTTTCAAGTGTGTATTTATAAAGTATGGTGCGCTAATACTTTCAAGAGCATTGCATGTTATTTTTAAGTGCAGCGCATGAATACTTTCTAGTGCCCTGCGTGTACTTTCAAATACGCGAGAGTATGTTATATGCGCAATGTGCTTTATTTCAAGTGCCCTATGTGTACTTCCACGTGTAACATGTGTGAGTATTTTCAAATGTGCCCTGTGTATTCTCAATCGCAGCCTGTGAGTACATCCAAGTTCACATTATGTAGCTACCAATAAACTGTGTGTACTTCTAAATTCCCATATACACCTATACTAGTTTTAGAAGTACAAAATATAGTTCATCAAACCATCAGCTGATCAGCACGAAATCTAATTTCAAAGATGCCAACGTGGGAAACTCAAAGGTGAAACGGTTCCTAATTCAGATGAAGGATTTAAAAAAAAATTCATTATGAATTTTGAGTCTTAGAAATGCACGTACAACATCTCACCCATCCTACACCGCAAGAAAAATTCCACTAAAATGGTACTTTTACGATACTTGTTAAGCATGTGATGTGTCACATGAAGAGAGAAACAAACAAATATATTATAATATCATTTTCCTAGAGAATTTGGTGGTTTAGTCTTTCAATTTTATAGAGTTTTTCAGTTTTTTTAGACAATAGAGTTTTTTTAGCTGTCAAATATTATATTCTTATGGTGTTTGTCATGTCAAGGCTGCTCCGAACATTATTCCTGGTAATCTGCTTTCAGAATTATTCCTAGGACCTAATGGGCTGAAACTAAGCCAAAACCCAAAGCAGCCCAAGACTAAGAGAAGAGCACAAAGGAGTAAGAAGACACCTACACCACGTAAAAGGCCTCTTTACGCTAAAAAGTGGTACAGTAGCCTCCTGTACTTTCCACGAACGAAGGCCTCCTTGGTGGCTTCTCTCAGCTCCAAGCTTTGTTCCACTAAAAAAAAACTCCAAGCTTTTTTTTGTTTGAGAAACACAGTACAACGCAGACGCTCACATACACGCACATATACTCACCCCTAGCAACATGATAATACTTAAGTCCTGCTCAACATCACCAAGTTTGACTATTCATTAAGCCACTAACTGCAAAGGTTGGAGGCCGGGCCTATATATATTATTAGTTATGTTCCATGATTTTCCGCACGTTCAACTTATTGACTTGGAATTATAGGATGATTAGTCCAATTCAATGTGCTGACTTGCTCAGATTATATATTGCATGTCAACATGGGCGAATGATTATTGCTCAGCCCCACTAGTCGTCATATACTCCACAAGTTCCTAAATATAAATATAAGATGTTTTAGCATTTGCCCATATTCACATGTAAATAAATGTATCTAAACACATTACATGTATATGTTCATTCAGTTTAGTATGCATCTAAACAAAATGTGTAACACATAAAACATTTTACATTTAGGAGGAACGGGGAGAGCAGCTTTTTTTTTGAATAATTAGTATCAGGATCTCCTGTGATGTACTAGCTTGCCGTCGTTTACATTACCCAACAGATCATTATGTGTAATTTCAACATTTATTGTGCTAATAATTCTATCTTGAGAGGATATTGTAGGCCATTTCAACGTTCTGGTCACCACCCCACCATTCGTACATACGATCACCAATGAGACAACAATTAGAAATTTTGACACTAATAATCAACGAGATCCAATCGATTGTTACTTCAACGTTCATCTCCTTCTTCATCTAGTATTTATGTTACTATATATATTATTGTTCTCCAGTACCCCCCTCCCCACACACCCACACACAAACACATAACTACGATTACAAGGGTGATGCCCTGGTCGATGTTCGCCAAAACCGCCTCGACAAGAGGATTGAATTTTGCATCTAGTCCAATTAGGACCGCGTAGATGACATCGCCGTCCATCATCTTGCCGGAAACCGTCAGTTCCTTTGTTAGTCCCTTCACTTTGTTGAAGTAGACCTTTGCGCGCGTTCATCTCCCGTTTTGTTTCTTCAGATTGCTAAGGCTTCGGCGCAGGTTTTATGGCCGTGTGACTGGGACACGTGCATGGTCTGAAGCTGTCTGGTGCTCGGAGATCTGCATTAGTAACTTCGGATAGATGGACGTAAAGTTATCTCAACACATGTTAGCGATATAGATAGGATCGTATCGCATGTATATCGGTAGCTACCTTGTATAGGAGATACTAACAGATTGTAACGATCAGATCTTGATCTGATCGCATGTATACTTGTTGTACAAGTTGATTCACTATTATATAAAGAGAGAGGGAGCCCTAGGGCTGATCACGGCAAAACATTACGTTTAACTTGGTATCAGAGCCCGATCCAATCTACCTCTCTCTCCCACACCATCGCCATGGCGACCAGCCCCGCCACCTCGTCCGCTCTCTCCACCGCCATCGTCGCTGCTCCTAGCGCGACCCTTTCCGTGACCTCCCTCACCGGGATGATCACCATGCGCCTGACCAGGGAGAACTTCCTCCTGTGGAAAACTCAGGCTGCTCTAGCTCTCCGCGCGGCGCATCTCTTCGGCTATGTCGACGGGACGATCAAGGCGCCTGCTGCAACTGTGACCCAAGGCACCGGGGATGCTGCCGTCGTCATCGCCAACCCGGAGTACCTCAAGTGGTTACAACAGGACTAGACCGTGATGATCGCGCTGCTGGCCTCCATGTCCGAGGACATCCTCGGGCAGATGACGAGCTACACCAACGCTCGCCAGGTATGGGAAGCACTGCATTCCATGCTTTCTTCCAGAGTCGTGCACGTATGATGCAGCTGCGGTACCAGCTCTCCAACCTCAAGAAGAAGGACATGAGCGCCTCGGAGTACTTCAACAGGATGAAGGCGCTCGCCGATACCATGGCGTCCATCGGCACCACCCTGTCCGAGGAAGAGATCCTCGGCTACATGCTTGCTGGGCTGGGCCCGAGTACGAGCCGCTCGTCGCCTCCCTCACTTCACGGGACGATGCGGTCAGCCTCAACAGCTTCTACGCCTTCTTCCTCAGCGCCGAGCTCCGCATCGAGCAGAACGCTGCATCCGGGGAGATCTACTCCTCCGCCAACTCCGTGTCTCGCTACCAGGACGTCATGGCTCAGTACCATGGTGGCGGACGCGCGGTGGCGGCCGTGGCGGCCAGCAGCAGCCACAACAGCAGCATGGTGGGCAAGGCGGTGGCCAGAACTACCGCGGTGGTCGCGGTCAAGGCCGTGGCCGTGGCAACGGCAGGGGTGGTGGCGGCAACAAGCCAACCTGTCAGGTCTGCCGCAAGTACGGACACGACGCTCTTCACTGCCGCAACCGCTTCAACCACGCCTACCAGCCCGAGGAGCCGTGTGAGCATGCCGCCAATGCTGCAAACACCCAGGGAGGTGTCTACACCGTGGATCCCAACTGGGTCACGGACTCGGGCGCGACGGACCACCTGACGAACGACCTCGACCGTCTCCACTTCCACGAGCGCTACTCCGGCAAGGATCATGTCCAGGTTGCCAATGGAGCAGGTTTGCATATTTCCCACATTGGTCAATCTAAAATTTCTGGCTCATCTCGATCACTTGGTCTTAAAGATGTTCTATGCGTTCCAAATATCCACAAAAATCTTCTTTCTGTCAATAAGCTTGTTTCCGATAATGATGCTTTCATGGAATAATCCTAAATTCTTTTTTCTAAAGGACCGAGCAACGAAGGAAGTTCTTCTGGAAGGTAGATGCGTTGGAGGTCTTTATCCCGTGCCAAGCAGCTCAAGTTTGCAGTCTCCATCGTGCCGTCAAGGTCTCTCCGGTGTCAAGCTCTCTGTTGATCATTGGCACCGTCGTTTAGGTCATCCTCAAATAAGTGTCGTCGAGTCTGTCCTTAGGACGAATAAAATTGCTTGTGCACGTCCTCATGAACCTTCCGTGTGTGATGCCTGTCAACAGGCTAAAATTCATCAATTACCATTTGCTCGTTCTTTACATTCCATAACTGCATTTATGCGCCAGCCACCCGGTTTTGAGGATCCTCAACATCCAGATTATGTCTGCAGGCTACACAAATCGATCTATGGCTTAAAACAGTCCCCACGGGCTTGGTACTCCGGTTGAGTGATATGCTTCAGCAGCTTGGGTTCACGGCAGCCACCACTGACACGTCCTTGTTTGTATACTCTCATGGTGGCGTCACAATTTATATGCTTGTCTATGTTGACGATATTGTCATCGCCAGCTCCTGTCCTGATGCTTCGGCCAAGCTTATTCAGCGGTTGGGTTCAGTTTTCCCTGTCAAGGATCTTGGCCCGCTGCACTTCTTCCTCGGCATTGAAGCAGCTCGTGATCCAGGGGGAATGACACTCTCAAACACAAGTATGCTCAGGATCTACTTCGCCGCACCAATATGGACAGAGTAATCCTGTGTCCACTCCCATGGCTGTTCAGGAGAAGCTTTCTGCAGA
>CAMZMU010000085.1:81905304-81990158 GCA_947311845.1 Poa pratensis
CGAGTACAATCAAATGTACTCATATTGTTTCGTCCCTGGCTATTGTCTTAGCCAGATTTTAAGGAGGAGCATTCGAAGAAGAGGAGTTCACTGGCGTCTTTGCGAACTAGGGCGCTTCCCAGTCAGCTGCCTGTAGGGTTAAGGCGAATGACTTGGGCTCCACGTTGTTTGGTGATTTCCATCGCTGCAAGTTTCCTGTTGAAGCTTATGACTTCAATCACGTAAGTACATTTATCCGGTATTTGTGGGTGTTCTGTGATACCAACCTAGTTATGTGCAACAACACACTGATCATGGGATTGTTGCAGGAAGCATAACGAGTATCTCGGATAATTAATCCGGGGTCCTCACAAAGACGGTGGAAGCGACTTCTGTAGCGCGCGCATGCGGTGCGCGTTGAGGGTTTGCTGGACCGGTTCTCCGGTTGTAGACGATGCGTGTAGGTGAGAGTCAAGGCATGCGGCTCTGATCATGGCCACCCCATCATAGTTTGTAGCGACTTTTTGTTGCCGAGCGGCTGACTTCGGTTTGATCAATGTTGTAACTTGTAAGCTTTGATGAATAATTGCGGATGGCTGTGTGCATCAATTTGATGCAGAGGCCGGGGATCCGCACCCCCTTATCTAAAAAAAAGGTAAGCTGCTCGATGTGTGACGAGGCAGCCGAATCGATGTCCCACATACTCACCGAGTGTTTTCTCACGGACGATCTGGCATGTCCTGATACGATCGACATCTAGGCCGCCAGTTGTGGGAGGACAATTTCGTGGATTGGAGGCGTTGGTACTCAACTCCACCCCCCACTTGCTGCGTAAGGGCACCTCTTCGGTGATAATGCTCATGTCGTGGTGGATTTGGAAGCAACGAAACGGCATTGATTTCGACAACGCACGTCCCTCAGTAGCGCTTTGGTGGAAACCATCGAGACTGACGCTTGTTCTTGGTGAGCGCGGATCCCGTGGTCTTGCACATCTTCTTCCCTAGTCAGATCGCTGGGTTGAGTTGTATGGTGTGGGTGGCCTCTTGTCGAAACGCAAGGTTGGACTTTTGCAACACTTGAGGGACCAAAAGTGCACTTAACCCTTAATTCTGTTGACGATGTTAGATAGGATAAAGTGAATGCTAATATAACAACGAAAGCAATAATAAAAGTTTCCTTTTAGCACATTGATCTCACGAAACCCGGTACCTTTTCCACATCTTTCAGCAACAGATTTTTACTGATGCTTTTCACAGTGGATATTTAAAGGTTCATTGCATCGATTCTCATGCTATTCTTCCTCTCTTTTTTCTCTGCAGGTTGTAATGTTACTAGCAACAGCTCTAAATAACCTTGTGACTGGTGAGCTTATGCAGATGACCATAACCCAACTCAACGCTGCAGGTAGATATCCAACTCATTTCTCTGATTTAATTTCTAGCATGAAATATTCCCAAACACTTCTTTTACCATGATGTAGCACACAAAGAGCGAGAACAAAGAATGTTACTTTACGAAAGTTAAGTGATCTATGTCTAACTCCATTATGGCAGTATCTATATGTATCAGATGCCCACTGGCTGCTAGCGCAGCAACATTTGCCATTTTTCTTCTTTTGTTGCTAGTTTCCTTCGTTTTCTACTAGTAGTTAAGTCTTTTTATGTCAGATATATTCTCTTCTAGTTTGGTTGTTCCTGGCTGTACCTTGCACATTCTTGACGTTCCAATGAATACAAAATGGCAATATGGATGTGTGTTCGAGGAAAAAAGACACTAAGCTTATTTCAGAAAGATCTCTTGTGCTAAATTATCAACTTAAAAGCTTGAGGTAGTTGCAAAAGGAAGGAAAAAGTGCAAGATGGGTTCACACTTCTGGTCTTTACTTAATCTGACACTTGTTCACGATGCACGTATAGCATGGATTACTATTTGCAGAAGACATACTACAAGACAGCTGCGTTGATTTCAAATAGCTGCAAAGCCGTTGCGGTTCTTGCTGGCCAAACCGCAGAGGTTGCAGCTCTTGCTTATCAGTATGGAAGGCACTTGGTTTGTAAATTTTTTGGTGCCCAGAATCTTTTCCTTTGCTTGCTAACCCTGTGCTACTAAGACAATCTATGTTCTACAATCCCGTGTCAGGGTATAGCATATCAGCTGATTGATGACATCCTTGATTTCACGGGCACATCCGCATCACTGGGCAAAGGCTCCTTCCGATATCCATCAAGTATGGCATTATTCTTGGTCACTCTCACACTGAAAATTGTTTACCTTTGTATTACCAAGCGATTAGTCCACCTGGGCTATCGTGTTATGACTAGATTGGGCTCATGGAAGCACAATTCTCGAGTTCTTATGTTGGTATGCCTCAAAGCATTATGGTTTAGTTAGAACAAACAGCTGCAATCGTGATGAGTTCCGAATTTCAAATATCTCTTTCTTGGTTGTTGCTGTTAGGATTATAAGCCACGCGGTGGCGTGCTGTTTAGGTGTAGATCGGATACTGGTGTCTGACCGAGTTTGTGCTCAGGTCGGAGTCTAACACCCGGTACCTTGGGCAAAGAGGGCCTGGTCACGTTATGGGTAGGCCTGGTACATGGGCTGTTTGTAGCAGTATATGCCAACAAAAGGAGAAGCTGCACAGAGGAAAGGACATCGAACAGAATAGTAGAACTGAAGTCTGAACTCTCTCTTCTCCCCGTTCGTCTCCTCCAGGTCCGTCTCCTTCAGGTCCGGTGCTACCACAAGCCACCAGTATCTCAGGCTCACGCCCCGATCCTCACCGGCGGCCAAGGGCGTGTTACAGTGGTATCAGAGCCACCAGCCACCGATCTTCGGATCCGCGTCCCATATTTCCACCGAAAATTCCTCACAAAAAAATTTCCCAGATCCTCTGCCCACCACCTGCGGCCTCGAGCACACCTCGCGGCACGAGCACGTGACCTTCGGCGATCCAGTTTGAGCCAAACGAGGAGAAGCCGGTCATGGCGAGCTTGGATGAGCTCCGAGCTGACCTGCTGCGAAGACTCGCAAAATTTCTTCCGATGGAAGAGAGCAGCGCAGTATCTACGTCGTCTCTGTCAACCACATCGCCGATCGCGTCAGTACCACAGCCAGCAACGCCTGAGGAAGCCTCAGCAGAGTTGGTGATGGAGTTCCAAGCTGCCCCTGAACTCTCCATGCCAGCGCCCGCCAAGTGTTCGATGGAATGCCAAAGACAGTGTTTCCCAGCAGATGACCAAGCCGTCGTTGTCATGGGTCGTCTCGGCGGTCAGGTCGTCGGTGATGGTCGTCCACACGCGGACGCCGTCTTCGCTGCCTCCATGCCCTCAAGCTGTTCGGCGGAACGTCTTGGCCACTACAACCGACCGTGCCATGCCGACACCGTGTTCCCAGCCAGTCGCAGCGCACAAATTCCTGCTGCGACCTTGATCCTTGCTCGGGACGTCGGCACAAACATGTCTGCTGAGGTGCTGACCCATGTTGGAGGTTTGCCCCTGTTTCCAGAGCTCGAGTTGGGTTATGTGGATGAGGTGCTCAAGACAGTCCTGCCACGGATGTACTGTGGTATGAGGAGCTTCCCGGCACTTCGCTCACTCATGTTGAAAGTTTATCATTATTCCTAGAGCCTTGTGGAGAATCTGCAAGGGTGGTGTTCTCTGAACCGCATCAAATGGAGCGTGAGGATGACATGTTCACCGTTGTTGGAGGCTTGTCCATGTTCTTGGAGTTTGATATAGTTGCTGGTGAAGAAGTCATTTACAAGGACATGATGTCCAATGATGATATTGGCTATAGTGTGCTCACTAAATGTTGGAGACTCGTCACTTTTCCTGGAGCTTGGTCTAGATTCTGAGGATGAAGAGCTTGCCAGCAGCATGCTCAATCATCATCTCGTGACATCAACCATTGTGGCTCTAGTAACAACATGGTTCATTTCCCCTCCACAACATGATGCCCATGAATTACTCTGGCGACAGCTTTTATTGTCCGACCATGGAGCTCAAAAATGCACATTTTTTTGCAAGCCAAAGGGACTTGTGTACTGTTGGTATATTCTCACTTCAGCTTTACTCCAATAGTGACACATATGTCTTGCCATGGGATCCCGGGATCCTTTTGGAGAAGGTATTCAGATTGACAGTGTGCAATATTGATAGGACCAAGATATGGTATATTGGCAACAAAGTTCATATCTCTGAAGAAACAACTGGGCGCCATGTTTTTTGCAAATTTATCCTGCTCAGATCTAGAGATGTCGTCAACATGGGATGATATTCGCTGACCAAGAAAAGTTGGGTGTTGTTCATGAAACTGCAAGAGAAGACATACAACTGGCTAACGATGATCTATTTTTTGTGCCATTACTTCCTCCATGGTACTGCACAGTGACTGGCACAACAAGGAAGGCTATGGAAATTGCAGCAAACCACTATTCGTCAGTACAGTTTGATCCACCTCATGATAACTGTTGCTTGGTTAATAAATGTGAGATAATATTGGCAAGCTGCGTTACACACACTCTCTTTGTTGATGGCCACATCAGTACATGGTTACGAAGCATCAAGATTTCAGTTCATCTTTACTTGCACTTCTTAGATATTGACTGCTGGTTCACTTTTTCTACTTGGCTCAAATCAATATATGGTTGTTGACCAATTGGAAGACAATACTTCTCTCTCCCGCAGCTGCTTGGTCAGACCGTGAGCGTGACCGAAGACAAGCAGATGCACATGATATGTAGTATTTCAGTCCTAACTGCTATAAGTGTAAGGACCAATGCAAGTATGCACCTGTTTGAGATTAGGGAAGAGGCTAGTGTGCTAATCCTGGACTATGAGCAGAAAACTCAAGTGATAGCTACCATGCCTGTTGTGCCTTCTGTCGAGGGTTTGGATGCACTTCTACAATGGGATCCGGGCCAGTTCTCGTCGACCAGGAATGGTGAACAAGAGTTGTACCGTACTGAAGGATCATTGAGAATTCCAAGGTCTGATGCTCGAGGATACAAACTGATCATAGGCCTAGATGACCTGTCTGTACCTTGGGATCCAGGTACAATCTCAATCTATGTGTCAGCTGTACCAGTTCGTGACAAGGCAAGGTGACCTCAATGTCGAAGTGGAAGCTACACTCTGTTGAGACCTGAGCATGGCATTGCTTGGGGACAAGCAATATTTTTGGCGGGCGGTATTGTAACACCCGGTACCTTGGGCAAAGAGGGCCTGGTCACGTTATGGGCCATAGGCCTGGTACATGGGCTGTTTGTAGCAGTATATGCCAACAAAAGAGAAAGCTGCACAGAGGAAAGGACATCGAACAGAATAGTAGAACTGAAGTCTGAACTCTCTCTTCTCCCCGTTCATCTTCTCCAGGTCCGTCTCCTTCAGGTCCGGTGGCTACCACAAGCCACCAGTATCTCAGGCTCACGCCCCGATCCTCACCGGCGGCCAAGGGCGTGTTACAGAGTCGTGTGTCGGCATGTGTTGCAGCGGCTCGTGAGCTAGGTTCACGTTGGATCCCGCAGTGTAGGGCTAGGTCAATCCGTTGGACGCCGGCCGCGTCGTGCGCGTAGGAGCGCGCCGTGCACGCGGCAAGGGCGAGCGGATCATGGGCGTCATGGAGTGCGTCGTGGGCACGTGGAGAGGAGTGGGGCGCAGTGTATGTGCGCGGT
This sequence comes from Poa pratensis, assembly GCA_947311845.1. Lineage (NCBI taxonomy): Eukaryota > Viridiplantae > Streptophyta > Magnoliopsida > Poales > Poaceae > Poa > Poa pratensis. The sequence continues at coordinate 81,910,958 of CAMZMU010000085.1, forward strand.
GCGCTGCGTATAAAGCTCCCAGTATACTGATTGTAAGCTGTACCCAGCAGATTTGTAGAGGAAACGAAAGGGCTTTTGAGCGCCGTGGCTGTATGTGCGGCCGGAAAAATTTGTGCTTCTTCTACCTTGTTCGAGCAAGAGAGAGCCAACAAAGGGGCTGCCCTCCGGCAGCCCCAACAGTTGCTTCTCCAGGTATGAATATGCACGGAATGACATATGCATTTATATGAACAGGGAATCGTGACAGCTCCTGTATTGTTCGCAATGGAAGACTTCCCCGAACTTCGTGAAACTGTAGAGCGCGGATTTGATGACCCTTCAAACGTTGCTGTCGTCAGTACTGAAACTCCGTTTTTCTTTTTAGTAATGTAATACATATATTTTGGTTGTAAACTGATCAATGTCAGGAGTGCCCACTTTTACATTTCAGGCCCTCGAATACCTTGCGAAAAGTCAAGGAATCGAGAGGACAAGGTTGCTTGCTACTGAACACGCAAAACTGGCAGCAGAGGCAATTGATGCTCTTCCTGAGGTTGATGACAGAGTTGCGCTGATCTAGAGGCAAGCACTCAAAGACCTTGCTCAAAAGTTCACCAGGAGAACCAAGTGAAGGGAGAACATGCAATGCATCAGATGAACATTCCTAGATGTTGATTGGATGCATGTTTTTGTTTCCTGGCGATTTGTGTTACCAATGGAAGCCAGCAGATGTGTGTAGGGGATTTATTTTTCTTTGTTTTCCATATTGTCAGCAGCTAAACCATGATAATTCTTCGATGTATGGATGAACGAAAAAAATGATTGCATATTGAAACATATTTGTCATTATCTGAGAGATATGCCAGCTGCTCCAAAACATATGGTGATCCGCGGTTCGTTGAGTTGATGTATTCTGAAGTTACCAAAAAACTGTAACAAAAAATGATGATAGATGCGCTACCATATAGAATAGAGCGTCAGGGCCGAACGTGGTATCAATATTCTGAGATGAGCAATACTAACTATGAGTTCATGCCATGACATGATTGTACTGTTTTGAATCACTAATAGCTTTGCGCGTGCAAGGCACGTCTCTTGCAATAACAAAACAAAAACTAAAAGTCTTAAAATCAAAAGAAACGTAAGTTAGGATTTTTTTTCATAGATTAAACGTAAGTTAGGATGATAACCCTTTTATAGAGTGGACTTTGGAACCTCAACGTGCAATTGCAATTTTTCGTTTACAAGTTTAATCGCATAGCGTGCAATTGCGAATTCGATCTTCATTTACTTTTTTCATGTGTAATAGTATATCAGTAGTGTGTAATTATAAATTTATACTCATTTTCGCAGTCGTATCGAAGGCAGTTCACTATGTTAGGCATTAACCATTTTAGCAGTTTAGTAGCATTTTGCTATGATAGACCATCTCAGTTTAAAGCATATTTCTATGCTTTAGGAGGCAAGTATTTCCGTCGTTTAACTGAATGTAGAAAATGTGATCAAACAATTTTCGGTCAAGAACAATAAACAAAATAGACAACTAATTGTCTTCTTTGAACTCGACTTAATAAGGTCACACATAGATTTTTATTATAAATTGGTAGCTCAATATTACTGTAGGAGAACAAATGATGCCGGTAATGGTGGTTTGCCCCTATTACGACAGGTAAAAGACTGAAAATGCTCCATATCAACCATAGTCCGTGCAATAAAAAATTCGGAGACAATCCGCTGTAGTTGTACTCCGTGTTATTTGAAATAAATTAAGTAAAAAATGTAAGATGTAACTTAATAATAGCTTGAATGCATACGCACTTAGAGAAGGTTCACAACGACATAAACAATGATTTAAATGAGACTGCAAATATAAGAATTTATTATTTAGCATGCATTGTGGTCATGGAGTAAATTCAGAGGAGCAAAACAGGGCAGCAGCAACATAAATACTGACGACAACCCACATCAAAAAAGCAACTGATATGCAGTTTCTTAGAAGTTCCAACCGCATCATTCAGATGTACTAATTGGCCTTTTTATTAAAAAAACAGTGCAGCTAACAATCAAGCAAAGCAGCAGCAAATACTCCCTCCGAACTAATTAACGCAGATTTAGTACAAATCTGCGTCAATTAATTCAGAACGGAGGGAATAGCTATTTGGAGTGTCGATTTGCAGCACCAGCAATTACTGCTACAACAAAGCAGCAGAAGCAGCAATTCAAAACAGCTAGCAATCTCTCTTTGCAAAACAGCGAATCGGCAGAAACAAAGCAGCCGCCTGCAGCCTGAGCCTCCCCCCAACTCTCGCTGGTGTCTCGCTCTCGCCCGCGCATCTCCACCTCCCTTCTCCACAGGACCACATCCCTGCACGCCGGCGTTCATCCTCCTTTCTCTCCGCAGTCAGCCTCCCCTCCCAATATCTACAACTAACCAGCACCACTGCTCCATCTCCCTTCCTTCCTCCCTCTATCCACCCCTCTCTCTTCCCGTCGCGAACATGCTAGACTGTGGATGCATGTGGATGAATCAAGGAGGAAAGACTCGTCCGTCTCCGCCCCCTGGCCGGGGCAAAGAAGCTGCGCCGCGAGCTGGCCGTCTTTGAGTTCGACGCTGGCTGTGACGGCTTGCAGGGTACCGGCAGTGGGCAGGCTAGCGTGTGGTGGCGGGATGGTCCACGAGGCGGCGACGGCGGGGACTTCATGTGCAGGTCGCCGGCAGTGGGCCGGCAGGCTCCCTGTGCGGTGTTCATGACGCCGGCGGCTTGCAGGTTCGCGTGTGGCGGCGGGCGCTACGAGTTTGGGAAGAGAGAGAATCAACGACGATTGTACCACTACGGACTCTAGCCGCGCCACCAGTGCGCGGACCTGGGACAACGAAATTGGCTCGCCATCGGCGCCTCCCGCGACGCCGCGCTGACGCTCGTAATAAAACAACCCGTTTCATTGCATGAAAACTGAAAAGGTGTGTTGAGTTGCTAAACATTGAGACAATCTGAGTCGTTGATCAAATATTGAATGGATTAGATTTAATGTATCAACACAAATTTGCTCTTTTCTATAATATATAATATTCTAACTGCCGTGATGATACGTTTATTGGTGGTACGTCGTGTGGTGCTACGTTCGCCCTTCCGCAAATCCAAACGCGTGCCAGTGATCCAATCCAACTCTGATTCTGCTGCAGCGGATGTTGGAGACTGGTCCCAGCAACTAGGGGTGTCTCTCAGAAGCCAGGAAACGAGTAAGGGGCTGAACACAACGTCAACAGATCCTCAACAACCTCGGCGACGGTGCTCGTCGAGCTCGGTGAGGAACATCACGACAGAGAGGAAACACGAGCCGCTACCCAGGTTCAGGCCCACCGTGAGGTGTAAAAGCCCTACGTCCTGCTAAGATGTATTGCACTGCTTGGAGAGGTTCACAGTACAAGGTGCTTGCCGAGGGCACAGTTGTGGCTATGGTGGACTATGGTGGAATGAGCTCCGTCTTCTCCTTCAGACGTAGCTGCTTGGTTGTGGAATGAGTTGGTGAATGCGGGATCCCCCTCCTAGGTCGTACACTGGCTCCTTATATACTGGGCTTGGTCCTCTTCCCCGAAAATCTCGGGGAAGGGATACCACAATGCCGCCGAGTTGGAGCACAGCGCACAGCGTCGGGGGCGTCCATGGACGCGGTCCATGGCAGAGAGCACGTCGTCTTGGCAGAAAAAGCCACCGTCCAACCAGGACGGTGGGCTGGCGCTGCAGAGCTTTGGGGCGTGCCCCACGGTGACGTCGCAGTTGGAGCGTAGCGGCGGCCGGCCGCTTTATCACCAAATTGGCAAGTCTTGGAGTCCGCTTTGCTTCCTCAGCTCCTTTGACCGCTTTATACACGAGAATGGCAACTGCGGCGTCTTCGTCATCGCGCGCAGGCGCGCGCGTCACTCTGCGGCGGGCGCAGAGCCCATGTGCGCTCTGCAGCGGCAGGAGCTTGCTTCCACTTGAAGGAACCCCGCGAGGGCCTGAAGCCTCGCCGAGGCTTTGTAGCCGTTGACTTCTCGCGAGGGAAAACCTCCGAGGGTAGCGCGGAGACGCGCCAGGACCTGATGATCTTCTAGGAGAGGCCTTCCGAGGCAGAGTTCCTCTCGAGGCCCCTAGGCCGAACGTCTGGTCCTTAGCAGAAATGCCAGCGAGCAAAGAAACCCTCGCGAGGGAAAATGCCTCGCGAGGCTCGTCAGGCTGAAAGCCTGGTCCTTAGCAGAATTTCCTGCGGAGCGTTGAGGGCTGTGGCAGGCCGGCCCATGGTACCCTGGTTTCCACTGGGCCGACAGTAGCCCCCGGGCCCGCGATGGGCACGCTGGAGTTCCCAGGCGGAGGCGAATCGTCGTGGGCCCAAAGAAGCCTGCGAAGCCCGAGACACGTGGAGCGTCACGGCCGGACACGATCCCACGATCTCCTCTGAAGTAACGGGCGTGGTGGTGGGTCCCGCCACGTCCTGGTAACGGCTCGATGAGCCGATATAAGGCGAAGAGCTCGGCGCAGGCGGCCATTACTCCACTCGTTCCCCTTCCATCTCTTCTTCCCAGCGCTCAATCCCCAAACTCTCCTTCGCGACCTTGCTGTGATGGCGCCCAAGAAGGCCACCGCTGCCACGAAGGGCAAGGCAGTGGTGCAGGGCGGCGAGCCTGCTGCGATGCAGCGGGACGGTGACTTCGAGCCAGCTCTGTCCGGCTCCCGCTTCGAGACGGAGCGCAGCTGGACAAGGTGCGCCACATGGCGGCCTCGAAGACCAACGAGCACGGCGCCACGGTGCTCAAGCGAGCGGGCAACTCTCACGGCAGCTTCTACCCCATCTTCATGCACACTCTCTTCGCCGGGCTCGTTCCTCCCTTCTCCGATTTCTTCCTGGCGGTTCTGGAGCGCTACCAGATCCAGGTTCTTCATCTCCACCCCAACTCCATCCTCGTCCTCGCCATCTTCGCCTACCTCTGCGAGGCGTACATCGGCATTCCGCCTTCGGTGGACCTCTTCCGCAGCTTCTACGCGCTCCGGTTCACGGCGAACAAGGAGCGGTCGGGGTGCGTGTCCTTCCGCATCACCGACGGCATGAAGGCGTCTACATCCCCATCGCGCGGAACGGCGAGAACATTGTGACCAGCGTGACGAAGAAGGTGGAGGACTTCCGCAAGCGCTGGTTCCTCATGCAGTTCGGGAGCCAGAGCGCCTTCTTCGAGCTGCCTGAAGCGCCTCCGACGAAGAGGGCGAGCTGGTCTCCAAGGGCTCAAGGGCGCACACTTGGCCCTGTGGTGAGGCGCTTGAGGGACCTCCGCGAGGCTGGCCTCACCGGGCAGATGGTGGCCAAGGACTTCGTGAGGCGCCGCATTGCTCCGCTCCAGAGGCACGCGGACGCGATGTGGCTGTACTCCAACCAGAGGGACAAGATGCGCCTGAGCGCTACCCTCTACACGAGGAGGAGGTGCACGCCCTCATGGAGACCCTCTTCACGTCTCCAGACATCCCCGCGCCACTGACCAGACTGTGCCGCTCCATCGGATCGATCTCGGGCGTCGTGTCTCGCACGTGCAGACGATGCCGAAGTTCGACCAGTGGGGCCTGGTGCCTAAGGGGCACGTTGGGCCTCGCGAGGACCCGGAGTCTGCGGCGCAGGGGGCACCAGCTGAGGGCGACGAGGAGACGACGGAGACGCCCGCGGAGTCTGACGCAGGCGCAACCGGCGCCTCGGGAGGCGCCGCTTCCTCGGCGGAGAATTCGAGCGCCTTGAAGAGTGCGGCGCCTGAAGCTGAGATCCATGAGATCTCCTCGGGCAGCGGCGACCAGTTCGTGGTTGCCCCCTCGCAGCGTGTCGAGGGGAGGAGGAGAGCGATGATGACGATGCTTCGTCGGGCCACTGCGAGCCCCGCTCCAAGGCGATCCACGACAGGAACGCCGGAGCCCGGAGGAAAGAGGCACGGACGAGCGCGGAGCCCAGTGCTCCGCCCGCGCGGCGGAAGAAGAGGAAGTGGGTCGACACCGCGGCGTAAGTTTTTGTACTCCCTTTCCTGTTTGATGTTGTTCTTGTGTAGGCTCTCGAGGGTTTTTGAGTCTTTTCCTCTCCAGGCGCCCTGAGGAGCCAAAGAGGCGGAGGCTCCGGAGACTTGGAGAGATCTCCAGCTCTGCCGCGGCGTCTGCGGCGCCTACGGCTGAAGAGGTGCACCCCGAGGCCACCGCTTCCTCTCCCGAGGCTGCGGCGCCGCCTCCTGAGACAGAGGAGCGCCGCGAGGAGGAGGAGGAGGCAGAGGTGACGATGCCGTCACCTGCGCGGCCTGATGCCTCTCCTGTGCGGCAAGAGAAGACGCCGGAGAAGGACGCGGCAAGGACCACGCCGCCGGCGAAGGAGGGCGCGGCGGAGACAGCTGCGTCTGCAGAGGCGCGCTGACGTCGAAATGGAGGAACCACTGCCGTCGCCTCCACCGAGCCGGGCCTTGGAGGGCCTACGGGGGCACTGAGGCTGCCGCGGGGACGGCCTCAGCAGAGAAGGCCAACCCTGCTCCTGGGGAAGAGGAGAGTGCTCCCCAGGGGCAGAAAGATGGTGGAGCTGATGGTGGGGGCGCCTCGAGCCCCCAGAAGGCTCCCAGCGCAGAAGGCGAGGGGGGCTCTCGCCAGAGCCCCCAGAAGGCCCCTAGCATGGAAGAAGGGGAGGCTCCCACAGAGCCCCCAGGCGCGCCTCGAGGACACTCAGAGCCCAAGGCGCGATGCCCCGGTCCTCGGCAGGCGCTGGCGCTTCCAGGCCCTCTGGAGAATCATGGGCCCTAGCCTTGCGGGTCAGCGCCCAGTCGCAGCTCGCCGAGAGGCTGTCCTTCGCTCGGCGAGGGAGGTGCTCGATGGGCTCGAGGCCCAGCTCGCTGAGGAAGACGCGCCAGGGCGGAGGAGGACGCCGAGCTTGCGCGGGGCTGGGCTTGCCTCCAGGAACCGTGGAGCGCTGCCGCCGGAAGGACGAGGCAGCCCAGGCGCAACGCGAGGCGGCGCTGCGCTCTGCTGAAGAGATCCGCATCAGCGTGGTCCGCGAGGCGAGGAGACCCTTGCGGACCTGAGTGCTAGGCGCGAGGCTCTCGAGGCGGAGACCGAGGCCAAGCATCAGGAGCTGGCGGCGCGCGAGGCGGCGGTCTCCACCAAGCACAAAGAGCTTCTGGACCGCGAGGCGGGGATCATCGCCGAGTCGGAGACCGTGCGGCAAGGCCTGGAGAAGCTCCGCGAGGACCTGCGCGTCCGCGAAAACCAGATGGTGCAGCGCGGAGCAGAACTTGATGCCCGCGAGACCGAGCTACGCAAGCGCGAGGAACAGGTTGAACAGATCGAGAAGGATCAATCTGCGCAGCGGGAGCACCTGGAGTCTCGCGAGAGCAAGTTACTCAAGACGAGGCGTTCTACCAGAAGCGCCTCGCGCTGACCAACGAGAACCTCCGCAAGAAGGAGGAGCAGATGGCGGAGGAGTCCGCGACCAAGGAGAAGCTCTTCCGCGACAATTGCAGGAAGGATTTCGCGGAGAAGGTCAAGAAGCAGGAGGAGCGCTTCACGAAGAGACGCAACGAGCTTGAGGCTCGCATCAGGGAGCTTGAGGCTCAGAAGAAGCGATTTGACTCCCGCCTTCAGGACGCTGTGGAGGCTCGGAAGCACGCGGAGCAGGACCTTGCCTCCTTGACGCAGGACATGAATGAGATGCAGCAACAGGTGGGGCCTGTTGTGGAGCTCGTCGAGGAAGCTCGGCAGAGCGCTCTGGCTGCGCAGGTCTTGTCGCGCCAGCGGGAGCGCATGTTTGCTTCCTTGGTGAGGCGTGCGCGGCCGTTGCGGGCCGCCTGGGGACCGAAGCCCCCAGGCTTCTGTCGAGGGGAACTCCGACGTTGCCACCTACCTCAGCTTCTTCGAGCAGCTTCTCACCAAGCTTGAAGAGGTCGTGACGAACCTCGACGACCTGGTCGACACCGAGAGCCGCGAGCTCCTTGGCGTCGCGGTCGGCCAAGTCTTCGCCAACCTTGCACACCTCCACCCCGGCTTCGACTTCGCGTCTGTGATGGAGCCTCTGGAGAAGGAACTTGCCTCGAAGCTGGACGCCTCGGTGTGGGACGACGTGGAGAAGTATATTCAACGCTTCAAGAGGGTCGAGGTCGAGGAGAGCGACGACGAGGCAGGCGCTGAGGAGGTGGATGATGAGGCTGTCGACGGCGACGACGACAACCCCGCTGCTTAGGTTGCCCCTGTGGAGAGATGTGCCAAGGGCACCAGTTATCTTAAGACTTGTTGCTTTATTTTGTGCTGGTTTGTAAAGACACTTTTATTTGTGCAAGTGTGAGTGCCCCTCGGGAGGCCTTTTATCTGTTCCCTCATGTCTTTTTCGCTCTACGTCGTTAGGACCCTGCTCTTAGCGCAAATAGCACCGCCGCTTCGGTATGCCGGAGTCAGGGCTCGACAAGGCCGGGGGGTGCGTAAGGCTTAGAGAGGTAAGAGCCCTCGAGGCGCGATGCTCGGGAGCTCCCCTTTGACGTGCAAGCAGCCCATGAGGCGTAAGAGAGAAAAGAGAGGCTCGAGGGGCGACAAAACCAGCGAGAGGGAAAAAGAGCTCATGAGGCGTAAGTTCTGGACTTAGCTTTGGCGAGACGCCTGCTCGTAGAGGGTGTTGTGTTCCTGGTGAGGTGTTCTCCCTCTCGAGGCTGCCTGAGGCTGGTTTGGAGCTTTTGGAGCCCTGCAAGGCGTCTTGTTCCCTGCGTTGGAGAGAGAGGCGAACCCACAAGCAAAGCATAGTTGTACAACTCATGCGCGCTCATAGATTTCCTCATGGGTATCTCACGAGGAGAATAAGCACCAAGGTCCTTGGTGAGGTGACGTGCATGGGAGCTAACCCACGAGTCAGAGCTCTTTGGTGAGATAACGGTCGTGGGCGGAGAGCCACGAGTTAGAGCTCGGATCCTTTGGATTTTACGATGCTGCTGGGATGCTCCCGAGACACAGGCACCGTGCTCAGCCCCCGCTCGCGAGGTGCGCATGGGGAAAAATGTGAGCGCGAATGAAATGTAAGAAAAAACTCACCAAGCAATATTACATAACGGCGCCGAAGCGCAATAGGTTCATGATGACCTGAAATTGTTCATTACACTTGGCGAGGCCAAGACAAAGTCCGCCATGTCTGGGCATGGGGTTCCACATGGAGTGGCTGAGGCTTCCCGCGGCCCGTGGCGACGCGTTGTAGGAAACTCTCAGTGGAGATGGCCCTCGTGAAGGGAAAGCTTGGTGAAGCTGGGAGGTGAAGACGCGTGCTTCCCTCTTGAGACAAAAAATGCCTGCCGCGACGTGATCACGGGTAGAACTTGCGTAGGTGCTCGATGTTCCATGGATTTTTGATCGGATCGCCGTCTTCCGTCTCGAGCTACCGCGCCAGGCCTGGCGATGTGCGCGACCCTGTAGGGGCCTTCCCACATGGGTGAGAGCTTGTGGAGGCCCTCTCTGGAGAGGATCCTCCTGAGGACGAGATCGCCTGTCTCGAGGGTGCGCGGCCGTATGTGGCGGCTGTGGTAGCGGCGCAGGTCTTGCTGGTACTTCGCCGCTCGGAGGGCGGCACGGCGGCGTAGTCCATCGAGCAGCAGCAAGTCGTCGTTGTGGAGCTCCTCTTGGTTGTCCTCGTTGAAAGCAAGGATCCGTGGGGACCCATGCTTGATCTCGGTGGGGAGGACTGCTTCAGCGCCATAGACGAGAGCGAACGGCGTTTCTCCAGTGGGCTTCGTGGCGGTGGTGCGGATGGACCAGAGCACGGAGGGGAGCTCTTCGATCCAATTCTTGCCGTGGGCCTTGAGGCGATTGAAGCTTCTTGTCTTGAGGCCTTTGAGCACTTCTGCGTTCGCTCGCTCAGCCTGCCCGTTGCTTCGTGGATGAGCCACCGAGGCGAAGCAGAGCCGTGTGCCAAGACTCTCGCAGTAGGCCCTGAAGATGCCGCTGGTGAACTGTGAGCCGTTGTCGGTGATGATGCGATTTGGCACGCCGAAGCGACAGGCCAGGCCTCTGATGAATTTCACCGCTGATCTCGCCGGGATGGTGCGCACCGCTTCAACCTCCGCCCATTTGGTGAACTTGTCGATGGCGACGTAGAGGTAGCGGTAGCCCCCGCTGGAGCGTGGGAAAGGTCCCAGGATGTCCAGCCCCCAGACCGCAAAGGGCCAGGAGAGCGGATGGTCTGGAGCCCCAGTGTGGCTGGTGGACTTGCTTGGCGTGGAACTGGCATGCCTCGCAAGTCTGGACAATGGTGGTTGCATCTTGAAGCACTGAGGGCCAATAGAACCCACTCCTGAAGACTTTCCCTGCAAGGGTGCGTGATGATGAGTGGTGGCCACATTCTCCACTGTGTATGTCCTTGATCAGCTGGAGGCCTTCTTCAGGGGGGACGCATTTTAGTGCAACTCCATTTGGACGCTTGCGGTACAGGTCTCCCTCGTGAAGGCAGTATGCACTAGTACAGAACGACACATCGGAAACGGGTCAAAAACCCCTTCGGCAACGGAGAAAGGGTTCGTGTCCACGACCCTGTCACTGATGTGAAGGCCTTCATCGGTAACGGAGGCAAAAAACGTCACCGATGAGGCATAAGTTGACTACGGTTGCGGACCCATCTCCGTTTCCGATGTATCGGTGCATCAGTAACGGAGATTCTATTTTACTCGTTTGCATTGAGGTTCTTTCAGAAGCCTACAGGAGCAATTCGGTTGCCAAATTACATTCAAAATCTCACAGCAGAAGCACAAAGTTGCTACCAAATCCATTCATAACGTATATAAGAATTGTCATCATTACATAGCATCAAAAGATGAGTTACACATGTCTCGCTAATCCTATCATTCTCATGCCTCCCTAAACTTAACTTTTATGACACTCCACTCTTCTCCAGCTCCACCTTCTTCCTCAGTTCCAAAGCGCCGAAAACGGAATTCGACCTAGCAAAAGACTCGAGTAGCGGTTTCATGCTTCTCCAAATCACATCTGCAGCCAAATTGCTACACACATACACAAAATTGATGGAGAAACTAAAGACAAGAAACCACACTGAGCTCGCAAGCCTCCTTAGCAAATTAATCTTTCCAAATTCTTCGTAGCGAGGCTTGCTCCATCTTGGACGGTGTCGCCGAAATATAATAACGTCGCCGCTGTGACATTTCGGCCACACTGTCCAAGACACTCTTAATTAAAAAAGTGTTTTGAACAGTGCAACGAAACGTCACAACAGCGACAGTTCACGGATATGATCCCACTTTGTATTTAGCTCTTTTGAAGCTTGTTTGGATCTGCATGGCGCTTCTGCATATAAAATACATGGATGTCTAGTTAGAAAAGAGCCAAATATGATGCTACATGACATAAATACAATTTAAGATGAAAACAGTTTACACCTTAAGCGCCTATATCCGTGTGCTTGCTGTCCGATCGAAACGATTTGGAGGCAGAACTTGAAGGTGATGTTACCTTCAATTGCCTCACCATTTTTATGCATTGTCGCCGAAATATACCATTACTTCATACACTAGCTACACAAAACCATAACGAGGATTAGCACATTGACAAAGGGTTGAAATTAATCTATTAGACTTCAAATACTAAAAACAAACACAACACAATACTAGACTTCAAATACTAGACAAGTTGAAGGTAATGTATTCATCATCGGCAGTACTAAAAACAAACACAACACAATACTAGACTTCAAATACTAGACAAGTTTTATATGCTACTTTAAAAAAAATGTAAGATCTAGTGTTGAGGGGTGTATTCATCATCGACAGTACTACAATACTAGACAGAACACAATACTACAATACTAGACAGTACTACAATACTAGATCGGTAGATGCTACTTTAAATAAAATGTAAGATCTAGTGTCGAGGGTGTATTCATCATCGGCAATAGACAGAACACAATACTAGACTTCAAATACTAGACAAGTTTTCTGTGCTACTTTAAACAAAATGTAAGATCTAGTCGGGTACATACCCGGGGAAGATGCACGGCAATAGACTAGTAGATCCGCGTCGGCGACATACTCGGGGAAGATGCGCGGCGGCTCGCCGACGAGCCGCTGGGGGGGATGCGCGGCGGGTCACGACGCACCGCTGGGGGGATGCGCGGCGGCTCACGACGTGCCGCTGGGGGGAAGATGCACCGACGCGCCGCTGGGGGAAGATGCGCCGACGCGCCGCTGGGGGAAGATGCACGGCGGCGATGCCGGCCGGACGCGCCGCTCAGATCTGCGAGATAAGGGTTAGGTCTGGAGCCGCCGCCACACTATGACTGTGGAGTGAGAGTGAGAGCGAGAGCGAGAGCGTTAGGGTTGCCGCAGTGGCACATTTATAGCATATAATAACATCGCAAACGGAGGCGATAAACAACCGTTTCCTCTAATTTCTTCACTGACACACTGGGCCTACTTACAAAGGATCGATAGAGTAATTGAACTAACTATCTACTCTACTTGTTTTGCTTACGCCCTGCCTCCGCGCCATTGTCATCCGCGGCGCGGCGTCGCTTCTTGCCGGTTGCCTTTTCCTCAGGCGCCTCCTCCTCCGGCGCCTCCTCCGATGCCTCCTCGTCATCGGCGTCGTATTCTTCCTGGCTAGAATAATACGGCTCCGGTGGGTCCTCTGGCTCCTCTTCCTCCGGCGACTCGTCCTCTTCGGAGTCGTCTTCTCCTTCGCGTGAAGACGGCGGGTCCGAGTCGTCAGAGTCGTCTTCTACAGAGCGTGAAGATGGCGGGTCCGAGTCGTCGGGGTCCGAGTCCGGCGGCCCGTCTTGATCCCACCATGGAACTTCACCGCGGTCTTCCGCGCTCGCGTCGTCGCTCGGGACTTCCTCGTTCTGCCATCAGGGTTCCGCCATGGCGGTTGTGCTAGTGTGGTAGATAATGTGGGAGAGAACGAAGGGGAGAATGCGGGACCTGCCTGGCTTTGCGCGGTTCCAGTCACATTTTATTAGCGTCGATCAGGCGGTTCCAATCCCTCGTGAATTAAGCCGCATTGAATAGGCGCGCTTCCAGATTGCAACTGCAATTTCCCAAGCACATCGCAAACGGATATACATAAACAACCGTAGCCATAGAGATACATATTGGAAACAGAGACAAATTTATGACCGTTGCCAATACTTTTGGTAACGGAGATATAAAATTCTCCGTAACCAATGTTGACGGACCAGCCTCTGCCAGGCCTCGTCCGCAACGCTAAAATCGCGATTCTCTGTCGCCTAACACCTGCCGTTTCCATAGAGGGGTATCCGATGTGTCGTTCTGTACTAGTGATGACTTGGCCTGGCGAGCAACTCTCTCTGCTTCTGCATCCTCTTCAGGGAGGACTCCGTCCCTGAGGTACTCCTTGAGCTCATCGATCCAGCCCGTCTCTTGATGCGTCATGGCCAGCAGCAGGCGTTCCCCTGTGGGTGGACCGCAGCTCGGTGCTCCAGATGTTGGTGGTGGTGGGAGCTCTTCGTCCATGTTCATTTCGACCGCTTCTTTTGGCTGTTTCACCGATGCCCTGGTGAGTCTCTCTCGAACACGCCCGCCTGCTGGGCTTCTCTGCGTGATGCTCGCCTGGCGATGTCGTCGGCCTCCTGGTTCTCCCTTCGTGGGATGTGCCTGAGCTCCATCCCCTTGAAGTGTTTCTCGAGCTTGCGGACCTCCTCGAGGTAAGCGGCCATGTGGCCGTCCTTAGGCGTGTAGCTCTTGTTGGAGAAGTTGACGAGGAGCTGGGAGTCGCCCTTGATGAGTAAGCGCTTGATGCCGAGGGCGATTGCGGCTCTGAGCCCGGCGAGGAGGCCCTCGTACTCGGCGATGTTGTTGGAGACCTTGTCTGTCGTGAAGCACAGCTGGACGGCGTAGTAGAGCTTGTCGCCCTTGGGTGAGGTCAGGACGACGCCAGCCCCAGCGTTCTGGCATGCGAATGCTCCGTCGAAGTGCATGGTCCAGTGGCTTGGCACTGTGTCTCCAGCTGGCGTGGTTTCTGCCTCATGAGGCTCTTCTTGCTGGGTGTCTGTCCACTCGGCGACGAAGTCAGCCAATGCCTCCCTTGATGACCCTGGTGGTGTCGAAGCGCAGGCCAAAAGGTTGCAGCTCAATGTTCCACCCTGCGACGCGATCAGTGGCGTTTGGATTGCGCAGGATCTGCTCCAGAGGGAATGATGTGACCACCGTGATGGGGTGGCCCTGGAAGTAGTGGCGCAGCTTCCTGGAAGCGATGAGGAGCGCGAGGAGGAGCTTCTGCTGCATAGTGTACCGCTCGCGAGCATCTCGCAGCACAGTGCTGACGAAGTAGACGGGATGCTCGACGAGGGTTGTCGATGGTGACGCAGCGCTGGGCTCCTCGGGAGCCTTGTCGAGCCTCTCTTGAGGTGGACCCTCGACGAGGGTGCCTTCTGGTTGCGCGGGCTCGGCATGGGGCTCAGGGCCTGAAGAGGGTGTTCCTTGTCGGGGGGATCTGGGCTTGGCGTGGCGTGTCCTTCTTGGCGAGGACTGGCTCTTCCCTTTCTGCCACCAAGGCTGCGCTCACTGTTTGTGGAGTGGCTGATAGGTACAGCTTCAGATGCTCGCCAGGCCTTGGGGCAACCATGACAGGTGGGCTAGCCAAGTACTTCTTCAGGTCTTCAAATGCCTTGTCCGCCTCGGCGTCCACTTGAACGTGCCAGACCGCTTCATGAGCTTGAAAAATGGCAGCGCCCTCTCGCCGAACTTGGAGATGAAACGGCCGAGGCTGGCCATGCATCCCGCGAGGCGCTGCATGTCCTTGAGGCGACGAGGTGGCTGCATCTCTTCTATGGCTTTGATCTTGTCAGGATTCGCTTCTATGCCGCGGTGAGACACTAGGAACCCGAGGAGTTTGCCTGACGGTACCCCGAAGACGCACTTGGCGGGGTTCAGCTTGATGTTTACTTTGCGCAGGCTGGCAAAGGTCTCCTCGAGGTCCTCCATGAGGGTGTGCTCTTCGCGAGTCTTGACCACGATGTCGTCGACGTAGGCTTCTGCGTTTCTTCCCATCTGAGCCCCCAAGGCCTTCCTCATGAGCCTCTGGAAGGTGGCGCCGGCGTTCTTCAAGCCAAAGGGCATGCAGACGTAGCAATACACACCACAAGGGGTGAGGAATGCTGTCTTCTCCTCATCCTCCTTCGCCATCTTGATCTGGTGGTAGCCTGAGAAGGCATCCAGAAAACAGAGGAGGTCGCAGCCGGCGGTGGAGTCCACGATCTGGTCTATCCGAGGCATGGGGTACGGGTCCTTGGGGCAGGCCTTGTTGAGGTCGGTGTAGTCGATGCAGAGCCTGCCGCCCCCGGTGTGCTTGGGAACGACCACCGTGTTGGAGAGCCATGTGGGGTGTGGAACTTCCTGATGATGTGTGCTTCTTTCAACTTCTCTACTTCCTTGATGATGAACTCTTGCTTCTCTGGCGCCTGGCGCCGTGCTTTCTGCTTCACGGGGCGTGCGTTTGGACACACGGCTAAGTGGTGCTCGATCACCTCCCTCGGTACTCCGGACATCTCTGACGGTGTCCATGCGAACATGTCAGAGTTTGCCCTGAGGAAGGCGACGAGCGCGCTTTCCTATTTGGGAGGCAAGCCAGCGCCTATGGTGACGCTAGCCCCCGAGCCGCTGGCGTCCAGTGACACCTTCTTCGTGGCTGCCTGCTCCTGTGAGAACAGCTGCTTCTTCTTCGCGGGCCTCTCGAGGGGCTCCATGTCCTCATCAGCGGGGAATGCCACGGCAGCGGCCTTGTAGGCGGTCTCGACAGAGCGCATTGCGTCCTGGACTTGACCGTGGATGGCGATGGTGCCGCCGCTGCCTGGAAGCTTGACGATGTTGTACGCATGGTGAGTGACGGCCATGAACTTCGCGAGGGCGGGGTAGCCGAGGATGGCGTTGTAGGGCAGGCCAATGTGCGCGACGTCGAAGTCGATCTGCTCGGTGCGGTAGTTCTGCGGCGTGCCGAAGGTGACCGCGAGCCTCACCTGCCCCAGAGGTGTGGTAGAGCCACTTGTCACCCCCGTGAAGGGCCTAGAGGGCATAAGCCACTCGTAGGGCACTTGAAGCTGCTCGAAGGTCTCGACAGAGATGACGTTCAAGCCCGCACCCCCATCTATGAGTGTCTTGGCGACGGCGATGTTGTTGATGATGGGAGTGCACACCAGAGGGATGGTGCCTACAGCCTTGGTCGACTTGGGGTGGTCCTTGGAGTCGAAGGCGATGGTGTACTGTGACCACTTGAGGGGCTGGGAAGCCTCAAGCCCTGGAAGCGCTGCGCTGACCTCGCGAGAGAATTGCTTGAAGTGGTTGTTGGACTTGGGCGCCTGGGACCCGCCGAGGATGCAGGCTATTGCCCCCTGAGGGGCCTGGTAGCCCCCAGGGTTCTCGTCGGGGAGGTTGCCGTTTTGCCCAGCGTTGTTCCCCCGAGCCCTGCTGGAAGTTGTGGCGTCCACCTCCGCGGCCACCACGGCCTCCGCGCGCCCTGGTTCTTCTCCGCTCCTTGCTGAGCTGCTTGAGCTCCCAGCAGTCTCAGTTGCGTGGTTGTGCCTGTTGTGGTAGATGCAGTATGGGCGATTGTCCACCTTTTTCTCTTCAGCCGCCGGAGAGGCCTCGCGAGGCTGCTTTGCGTCAGGCTCTGCCGCGAGGATGGCGGTGGTCTTGCGCTTCTCGGCAGGCTTCTTCTTGCTCCTGGACCCCTCAGGAGGGTCATCCTCCACTTCCTTCTTGACGAAGAGGAGGCCCTCTTCAGCCTTGGCGCACTTGTCAGCCAGATCAAAGAGCTTCACCACAGAGGAGAGGGTGTCGTGGATGCCGAGCTTCTCGAGCATCCTGTGGTTCGTGACGCCCTCCCTGAAGGCGGAGATGACGTGCGAGTCCGGGATGTTCGGAATCTTGTTGCGGACCTGGCTGAAGCGCTGGATGTATCTGCGGAGGGTCTCGTCAGGCTTCTGGCGCACCGCGCGAAGGTCGTTGTAGGTGAGCGCGCGCTCGTAGGTGCCCTTGAAGTTGGCGACGAAGACCTTGCAGAGGTCCTCCCACGTGTCGATGGTGTTCTCGGGGAGGTTCATGAGCCACGAGAGCGCGGAGTCCTTGAGCGCCATGGAGAGCCAGTTGGCCATCACCTTGTCGTCGCCTCCGCAGCCTGGATGGAGACGGTGTAGAGCTGCAGGAACTCCAGAGGGTTGGTCCTGCCGTCGTAGCGCGGAGGGAGGTCTGGCTTGAACTTCACGGGCCAGACGACGCGGCGCAGGTTGCGGGTGAAGGCGGTGCAGCCCGTGGCGTATGTCACGGCGCCACCAGCGAGTACGCCGCGGTTCTGGCGACCTGCAGCGGCAATCTCCTGCACGACGCGGTTGTGGCGGTCCCTCTGGCGCTCGATCTCCACGCGGGCATCCGCCGGAGTCCGCTGCACAATCTGGCAGTCGTGCGGCGAGGATGCGTGCGACGCGGCGCGGTGGTTTGCTGCCGGAGCTGCAGCTGGAGGAGGTGGCGGAGGCGGAGGGGGAGGAGGAGCGCCGTGCGCTATGTTCCCCTCGCGTCCGGAGTGGCGCACCAGCGAGCGAGAGGGCGCTGGTGCTGCAGTGGTGGCGGCAGGAACGGCGGCGGCGTTGATGAGCTCCTCGAGACGCCCAGCCAGTTGTCGTGGCCCGCCTGCGTGGGACGGTAGCGTAGCAGCTCTTGCGCCATCAGTAGCGCAGTGGCTGGACTGGGCGCCGCTCGGCCCATCGTGGAGGCGCTCTCGCGCCTGGATGGGTGCAGGGAGGAAGCTCCCTCGTCCTCGCCGTCGATGCCGCCGTCGTTGCCGCTGCCGTTGCCGCCGTCATCCTCAGGATGCTCGACGCGCGGCTCGGCGTTGCGCTCTGAAGCGCGGTTGGCGCGTGGGCGACCACGCGGGTTGTGGTTGGCGGCGGGCTCGGTGTTGGCCCTGCCGGACGTCCGTCGCGCAAGACGCGCAGCTCGCGTGTCAGTCATGGCGCGGAGAGGTTGAAGAAGTTGAAGACGCGCCTCAGCCCCCTACCTGGCGCGCCAAATGTCGGAGACTAGTCCCAGGAACTAGGGGTGTCTCTCAAAGCCAGGAAACGAGTAAGGGGCTGAACACAACGTCAAACAATCCTCAACAACCTCGGCGACGGTGCTCGTCGAGCTCGGTGAGGAACATCACGACAGAGAGGAACACGAGCCGCTACCCAGGTTCAGGCCCACCGTGAGGTGTAAAAGCCCTACGTCCTGCTAAGATGTATTGCACTGCTTGGAGAGGTTCACAGTACAAGGGTGCTTGCCGAGGGCACAGTTGTGGCTATGGTGGACTATGGTGGAATGAGCTCCGTCTTCTCCTTCAGACGTAGCTGCTTGGTTGTGGAATGAGTTGGTGAATGCGGGATCCCCCTCCTAGGTCGTACACTGGCTCCTTATATACTGGGCTTGGTCCTCTTCCCCGAAAATCTCCGGCGGGAAGGGATACCACAATGCCGCCGAGTTGGAGCACAGCGCACAGCGTCGGGGGCGTCCATGGACGCGGTCCATGGCAGAGAGCACGTCGTCTTGGCAGAAAAAGCCACCGTCCAACCAGGACGGTGGGCTGGCGCTGCAGAGCTTTGGGGCGTGCCCCACGGTGACGTCGCAGTTGGAGCGTAGCGGCGGCCGGCCGCTTTATCACCAAATTGGCAAGTCTTGGAGTCCGCTTTGCTTCCTCAGCTCCTTTGACCGCTTTATACACGAGAATGGCAACTGCGGCGTCTTCGTCATCGCGCGCAGGCGCGCCGTCACTCTGCGGCGGGCGCAGAGCCCATGTGCGCTCTGCAGCGCAGGAGCTTGCTTCCACTTGAAGGAACCCCGCGAGGGCCTGAAGCCTCGCCGAGGTTTGTAGCCGTTGACTTCTCGCGAGGGAAAACCTCGCGAGGGTAGCGCGGAGACGCGCCAGGACCTGATGGTCTTCTAGGAGAGGCCTTCCTGAGGCAGAAGTTCCTCTCGAGGCCCCTTAGGCCGAACGTCTGGTCCTTAGCAGAAATGCCCAGCCGAGCAAAGAAACCCTCGCGAGGGAAAATGCCTCGCGAGGCTCGTCAGGCTGAAAGCCTGGTCCTTAGCAGAATTTCCTGCGGAGCGGTTGAGGGCTGTGGCAGGCCGGCCCATGGTACCCTGGTTTCCACTGGGCCGACAACGGAGTACAACTCTTATACGTTCGGCATCACCTAGCGTGAGTCCACCGCCCCGTCCTTGTTCCGCGAGACCGCGACCTCGCCGCAACAGTCGCCCTTCCGTCGACCACCGTGACTCGCCATTTCGCTATTCTCCGACCTCGCCGGCACTCCATCCCCCGTGCTCCATCCAAGGTACGATTACCCAAATCATCTACATGCATCATGCATGCTCTTGTCCCTACGATCCCAAAGCTCCCGTCTGTTGTAAGAGCCCGGCGCCGGGCGAAGGGCGTGGCAGCCGGCACGGGGCGGAAGGCGCGAAGGGCGACGCCGCCGGCGCGGTGTGTCCCGGCGCCAGTAGCAGACGGGCTCCCGTCTATTGTAAGAGGCCGGCGCCGGGCGGAGGGCGTGGCGGCTGGCGTGGGACGGAAGGCGCGGAGGGCGACGCGGCCGGCGCGGTGCGTCCCGGCGAGCACCTGTCGCGGGCATGGCCTCGCCCTCCTTCTCTTCTTCGCTTTACCCGACGGCCAGCTCTCTGCGCGCGATCAATTTGCTCGGATCGCGCCTAGCTAGCACCAGAGTGAATCCATCAACCTGCTTGGTGATGTACGGTAGTTAGGGCATCTCCAGTCGTTCGCCCCCCAGGTTTTGGTGGGGGGGCGATTTTACCAGCCGTTTGGCGGCCCAGGAAAACACATGGCCCATAAATTTGAAAGTTCTTCTTCCCGCCCCCAAAAAATAGCCCGAGTTTGGCGATCACAACAGCCACAGTTCGGCAATCATTACAAAAAAACGCCACAGTTGGGTGATCAAATAGTTTCGATCAAGCCACAGTCGGGCGATCACGGCCACATTCAGCATTCTGCTGATGCACAGATCAGATAGAGGCCAGCGACACCGCGGTGTCAGAGTCGACGTCGACGATGGGCATGGTGGTCGGAGCTGGCGCCGAGCTCGGAGTGGCAGTCTCGGCGGCCTCGAGGTCGACGACGGGCGTGGCAGCCTCCAGGTCGATGGCCGTGGCAACAGTCTCAGTGTTCTCCAGGTCGATGGGCGTGGTCGGCGCAGTGGACGTAGGCTGGGCGGGCGACGTCTCGGCTGGACTGGTCGAGCTCGTCAGACTGTCGTGGGTCGTGTCCGTCGGGGTCTCGTAGGTCGTGTCCATCGGGGTGGCGTAGCTCGTGTCTGTCGGGGTCAGGGCTGGAGCCGGGCTGATGTCGCTGAGGATGAGACGGCGCTGCGCCATGAACCATGTCCTCACCTCGGGGTCCATCACGGCCGTATCGCCCCCCATGAGGAAGGCGAGGTCGTGGTTCCTCTTCTTCGCCACAGTGCCGGTCCTGAGGAGGTCGATCTTGACCTTAGAGTTTGCCATGAGCGCCGCCCACCTCTTGTTGGCGGTCTCCTCCCTCTTGGCGGCGTGGGTCTGGGCGTCGGCGATGCAGGTCTCGATGGACGCCTGGATCTTTGCCTCTACCGGTGCGGCTTCCCTCGCCACCTTGGCTTTCTTGTGACCCATCGGGGGACGGCCATCAGACGCACCAGCGGCCGCTGCGTCCGGGACGTACTCCTTGCCCTTGCCGAGCCCATGGCGTGTTTCCGCCCACTTCTCGCACCCCTCGATGACGATGAAGACGTGGAGGAACTTGAAGTCCACCTTCTCGTCGTCCTTGTACGCCTCGATCATCTGGACGATCTACATGGCGACGGGACCGGCAGTAATGAGCTACATGGCGACGCAAAGAAAGGAATCACGGTGGAAATTCTCACCTCCATCTCGCGGTTGGCGCCGCTCTTCGGCCTGTGCGCGACCTCCTCCTGTATGCCATGCCACTTGTTGCAGGCGGCCTAGATGTTCACCCAATGGTTGGCAATGGCCTTCTGGGCGCGCTCCGTGACGCACACGGCGTAGTCGGGGTCGATCATCCGGCGCTCGTCGTACGCCGTCTTCACCCGCTTCCAGTAGTTGTCCAGGCACTGGTTGGCGCCCCACTTGATGCGAGGCTCGACGGGCGGCTTCGGCGCCGCCTTGGGGGCCTTCCTGGGACGGCGGCCGCCCGTGTCGCCATCCTTGGCCGGGCCTTCTGCCCCCTCCGCAGCTGCAGGCGCCGTCTCGTCTCCTTCTTCCGCCTCCGCATCCGCCTCCTCCATGCCGACACCGGCGCCAGACGCACCTTGGCCGTAATCCCCGCCGCCCTGCGAGAAAAACTCCCCACCTTGCGAGAGGAAGCCCGGGCATGCCGTCGCCGCAACCGAGCCGGTGGTGATGATCTCGTCCATGAAGCTGCTGTCTTGGGGCATCCCGCCCAACAGGGACTGCGCGGCGAAGGGGAGGGAACGGCGCAACGACGGCGAAGATGCGTAGCCCGGTGAGCCGACGTACATGATCGGCGGATGGTGGGGGAAGGTGAGGTTGGGGTTGAAACCACCATGGGGGTCAGCGTCGGCGTACCCAGGGGAGTAGTGCGGGGGCGCGTTCCAGCGCGGTGACGACGAACTGAGGATGAGGATGATGAGCGAACTGAGGATGAGGATGAGGAGAGAAGCCGCCCCTCCGCTTGACCGGCGACGCCGTAGACGTAGCCGAAGTTGGCGGCTCATCCAGCACCTCCACCTCCTCTTCCTCCTCTTCTTCCTCGTCGACGGCCTGGCCCTCGGCCTCGGCCAGGTGCGCGGCCAGCTCCCTCTTCCGCTGCGCCTTCTCCCTCGTCCGGCGCTGGAGGTTCTCCGACTTCCGGCGCGCCTCCTCGGCGATCCACTTGGCGTTGCTCATGCCCGGCGGCTTCTCCTTCGGCGCTCTCGGCTTCCGCGGCTTCTTGCCGATCATGGAGGTGGCGGAGGACGCGGGGACGGCGACGGCGTGGGTTCCTGTGAATCGGGCGGGAGCCATGGCGCCAGATCTGTGGGAAATGGCGGGATCGGGGAGGGGGGGAGGGGTATATGTGGGGGAGAAATGGAGGGAAAGATCAAAATTATCGAGGGAAGAGGGAAAATTATGGAGGGAAATCGCCTTCCCTCGCCGACCAGTCTGGCCCGCGGCGTGCTGGGTTTTAGCTGGGTTCGCCGGCGCGAAACGGCGCTAAGCGGCGCTAAATCGACTTCTGTGGGGGCGACTGGTAGAATTTTGTTAGCGCCAGCCCTAAAAAGGCCTCATGGGGGGACGATTGGAGATGCCCTTAGCGGAATCAGTCCAGCTCCTTACCAACATCTAGCTTTTACGATAGAACATCGTGCTTGCGCTATCAATCGTACCGTTATGAACCTTACCAAGCTACCTAGCTTGCTCAATTATAATGAGCACTGTTGATGGATCATGTAAACAAATGTATAAAAACCACATATTGTAACAAATATGATTGGATATTTATGTAAAAAAAACTACACGAGTGGTGATTTTCAGTAGAACATGGGGTTATCTTATTGCTTTAATAATATATTCGCAATGATCTTTTCTATATTTCTAAGTATTGTACGTAAAAAAAGCATATTGCAGTGATGATTTTATATAATTAAACGATTCTATGATTCAGTTATATTGCTCATACGGTATTTTAAGTTTTATAGGGTCTAATTTTCAATTTCGGTCCCAATTTTCTGGAGAAAGTACTGATAATTGTGCACATATAGATCATTCTCATGCAGATGTCGCTGGCAAAACAACACACATGTGACTACAACGGTGTACCAACTCAAACGTATTCAAAACTTCAAGTAGATATTAGCGTCACGACAGCTCATCTAATAGATCTTCGTGAAACTTCCAATGGTACCGTCCTAGACAAGTGCACTTTGAACATTGCATGTATCTAAATATAGTTCTGCTAGACCAGATATATATTCATGAACTTTACAACCTCAATTAGAGTATAATAATGAAGTTTTTTTTTCCAAAGGTGAAAGGCTTGAAGCTTCTTGCTCCATTGCATTGCTCGAGGGCGCACAAAACAATGGTGAACTTATTTTGACAAACTCAACTGATCATGAACAAGAGACAATTGCAAACATGAGAAAAGACAGAAATGAAGCAAGACGGAAACAAGATAGAGCACGACAAAATAGCTTAACATACGAAAAAAGAGAGGAGATGAATGCCCGAAGAAGAGCAGCCTGGCAAAAGAAAACAATACATGAGAGGAATGCCCGCCAAAGGCAGGCAAGGCAAAATGTAACAGCAAAGGAGAGACAAGAGATGAACGCCCGTCGAAGAGAACATTGGCAAAACATACCACCTCAGAAAAAGCAGGCACTGCTAGCTCAGCGCAATGCAAGACTCGCGTATAGGCGGAACACACCTTGCGCTGAATCCATCGCAATGCCATGTCCATACGGAGCTACTATGTCATCCTATTCTTGGAATTGAATTGAGTGAAATCTAAGATTTTTGAGTGATAAAAATTACAATATTTTTAAGACTGTAAACACTATCGATACATTTTACACCCGTTGTAACGCACGGGCATTTTGCTAGTAATAGTAGTATAGATAACAATTTCGAGGTCAGAGGCTGCAACATACAATGGTAGAAAGAACTACACCAGTTAGAATGTGCTTTTGTTGTAGATTTCGATGTCAAGTTGTTAGCTGGTTAGGACATTCTTGCTTAAGGCATGAATCGACCCAATTGGATCAAATATCTTGATGGCAAGTTCTACGTAGAAAATGATATGATGGATATGCATACCTGTTGTGTTCGTGTCGAATATTATTTACGAGTTGGGTTACGTTTGGATTTGGAGTTGTATTAGGTGTGGATAGGACACGAGTAGTGTTCGAGTTAAACTCTTGTAGTCTGGACCTCCCATATAATGAGAGGAGCATCACACGTGTAACTGATGATGACTTGATACTAACATGCGTGCTAGGGGAGTCAGCGGCTTTTGTCGGCGCTTAGGGCGGACATGGTTACGATATCAATGGGAAGGAGCACCCGTAGTCATGCTCCGTAGATGTAGTCGAGTTCGCCGCGTAAATAAATCTCGGTGTCATTATCGTGCTGTGATTGCTTGGTTATCAGTAGATCAATTATGCAACTGTACCAATTGGTATCAGAGCAACCCTCTGCACATTGTTGATCTAGACACCGAAGGTCGATGTTGGGATCTGCCGACGTAGCATCGCCGTACTTGAATGCGCACGCGAGATGGCGATCTAGAGTCATCTGGCTTGTGGATCGATCGTGCGGCAGGACATACATCTCTCTACTATAATATTGAAAGCTGCCGTGATAGCGCGTTTGTGTGGTACGTCGGGTGGTGGTACGTACTCTGCCCACAAATCCTACCGCGTGCCTCTCATCCAACTCCGATACGAATCATCCAACTTCGATACGAATAACTCCCGATTCTGCTACACCACAAAATTCCCCAATCTCCAATAGCGAACCGGTCACGTACGAGAGACAGGAGAGAGGAGGCGATCGTGGCGGCGGCCTAGGGTTTCAACCCTAGCCGCCGCCGCCGGTGATATCTGCAGCTTCTTCGTCGCCGCCGGCAAGGATTCGACGGGTCCTCGCCTCTTCTAGGTGCCGTTCTGGCACTAGAAGGGGTGGGGACCTCGGACTTGCGCACGGCGCTTTTCGAAGGTCCTTAATGGTAGAGTTTGGTTTTGGTCGTCATCTTCTTCGTTAATGGAGATGGTATCGTCTGCAATAAGTGATCTTCCACGCTTCGTTCGACGGCGAGATATCCTTCCCGACGTCAATGGTGGCTTTGGAAGATTAAGTCTGTCTAGGTATGGTTCTTCAGATCTTGGTTCGTCAGATCAATCTTGGATTGTTTCTCATGGTTGTCGCGAGGAGGTTTGTTCTCGCAATATCTATCCCGGCTACTACGTCTTCGGCAATGGTGATTCGTTCTCTCGGCTCCCAACGACGTCGACAAAGTGGTTCGGTTATTTGTCCCTGGAATATCAGTGGTGGTGCTCTTGCCGATGTTGCTTGATTAATTTAATGGCTGCGTGCGTGCACAAAGCCTTGGCATTGCGGCTCAAATTAAAAAGGGAGAACCTTCGGTGGTATTCACAGGTCTGTGGTTTGGTGGTGTTGGCGTTGTTCTACGGCTGCCTTCAGAAAAGTACAAGATTGTGTCATGGATGAAGAAAGAGGTTGAAGATCTCATAGATTTGCTAGTCTCTTTTAGTTTTGTTTTTGTAATCGATGTAATCGTGTACTCTTTGCTGGTTTAATATACGTGGAAAAATTCAAAAAAAAAAAAAAAAAACTCCCGATTCTGCTACAGCCGAGTACAACTCATATACGTTCGACCTCGCCGCCTCATCCGCCCGTGCTCCATCCCCAACTCCCACGATCAGCGCTCACGAACAAATAAGGCAAGGTAGACATCGATCGAGTCATACGATACCAACTCCAACCCTGAGGCGGCTGATACCTACGCTCGTGACGAGGGCTGTCCGTCCCGACCCACACAGCCACGCCTATGTGAGAGCGCGGAGGCGCCGAGACGGCGAGACCGACGGCCGCGGAGGCGCACAGTGGCCTGCTCGCGACACCATTACGAAGGAGCTGAAGCGCATCGTACTTCCCCCCTCGAGTGAGACAGAGATTATGTGAAAAAATTAGCATGGGAGGCTGCATGGATCCACCGTCGCAGTCTCTGGAGGAGCCCGATCCATTCTTTGTGAAGTTGATGACCATGTGCAGACGGGTTCTTCATCCTTATCTCAATCTTGCACAAAACTACGAGACTGGAGTAGTAGGTGCACCGTACATGTAGCCACAAATCAATTCATTTTGTTGGTCACTGAACTCTGAAGATACAAGCAAAACAAGCAATATTGATGGTGGAATGCTCCAGTTTAATGTGTGCTGCTGTATATGCCTCTCGTGTGTGTTTCTCCAAACAATTAGGTTTCAGGACTAACCTTGCTATTGTAGTTGTCCATAGTAGATTCCAGCATATAATTCAATGTATAATTGCTTGGAAATTCTGAATTTGTACATCGCCTATGTAATCAGTGCCTGGTTTGGTTTTTTTTAAGAATCACTCTTGATTTGATTATATGCGTGTCATGGTCTTTTGTTCCATTTTGGTGCTTCTCCATTACTTTTGTGGCACAAAAGTTATGCCAAGGTGCAAGCCTTCTTCCTATTCGTCTTTCATAATGATTGGCAATATTCTTTAGACCAGTAAAAATCTGTGGATGAATTTCTATCTGTCATAAGCTCAACACTCATAGTGTATCTGCTGAAATAGAGAAAAACACACTCATGGTCATTGCAACTATGAGATGTTCTTTATTTATAACAAGAGGAAAGGAGATGACAAATTTCTTTTATACCACGGAGACTGTCGAGAAGAAAATAAGCGGTATTCACATTGAAAATTGGAAGTACACGAACATATGTATATCATAAAAAACAAAGCCACAAAAAAATAAGGATTTTTACATGCTATCAAAACATGCAATCGTCTTTTTACATGTTTATCTTTTTTCCCGTAGCAACGCACGGGCATTCTGCAAGATATATAATAAGACGAACTTGAGACATCTTGACATGGACAACCGGGAAGCATGGCGGGGAGGCAGTGGTCGATGGCGACCAATTCACTTGGTGGACCATGGCGAGGTCGACTATCATACATCATCGCATCTAACGGGCCACGACATGCACAACACGAAGAAACAGTCTCATCCTTAAAGGTCATGATTTTTCTCCCGTTGTAACGCACTGGCAAATTTACCAGTACCAGTTCGGATCGGGACGCACAAGGCGTGTGGCGGCGGGCGGCAGCGGCAGATCGTGCGATCGATTGATCTGCGGGACAGCTGTGCAGGACGCACGTGTGTTTGAGATGGACTCGGCGATTAGGCCCACGTGGGCAGGTCCACGTGCATTGGGGCAAGATAACGAATTCCCCTCCGTCGATCGGACTCTTCAAACAAGAGCAGAGCATCCTCATGCTCAGCCCTTTCGAGGGAGGCAGGCGCTGGGCAGCACGAAGCTGATCGATCGGATAGCAGCAGCTGGAGATTTGTTCGTGAAGAAAAAGGCAATCTACGACATGGTATTCGGTGCATGGGATTGGTGACGTGATAAAGAAAAAGGCATTGGCGTTGTGGGATAAATGCTTGGTGCACCCGCGGGAACTTTCAGGGAAGCAATTTCTTTTGAATTTGTTGCTCAGTTTGCAATTTCAAACAAACCAGTGTAACTTGACGACTTGATCTACTGAGAACCAAATAGAACAGGAAAAGGCAGCCCCAGCCATGAGAATGCACACGCGAACTACTAGGAGTGTGCAAAGTAGCCCCTGCTGGCATGCCCATCACAATTGGTAGATGTAAGCATGGCCACCTGCAGGCAGAAATCCATTCAACTACTACACACCACACAGTAAGCTAGTACAAAACACACTACTGGGAGAAAGTTCAAGTTGCACTGGTTTGTTTGTACATCAGAAAAAGGCCTTCTGCAGGATAAACACAAAATATTCAAGATCCAAAACACCAAGACTTGGACAACGGAATATGAGAAAGCTGCGGTCATAACTCATGAACGGTACTGGGACGATCACAGAGAGTAGTAATCATGGATGTAAGTGTAGTATCTGGTGTCATCGCAGTTCACATTGCGCAAGTCGGGGTTGTCAGGCGACAATGGGGGTGTATAGTCTTCCCAGTAGTTGTCGCTATAGCTATCATCCTGCATTGCTCCCCCGTCACGCAGCAAACGAGCCTCCATTTCATAGACATTAGGCATATCCTCGATCACTTCGCCTTCCTTCTCCTCAATAGTACAGAGATCTGGGCACTGAACATGAGGCCAGCGTCCTGGCAACCAGACATGCTTGATCTTGGCGCATCGAGCTAGGAGTTCATCATCAACTTCGAGGTGGCCACAATCCGTAAGGTCGAGGCACTCGAGGTGGGGGCAGCCTTCAAGAATGGCGTAGACCCCTTTTTTGGTCAGGCTGTTGCCGGCCATCTGAAGGAGTCGCAGCTCGTGCAAGCTTTCTGCTATGGCGAAGGCCTCCTCATTGTGTCTCATCTCCCAGGCCTCATACGGCTCCTCCTCTTCCTCGTCTTCGTCATCGTTTTGCTGTTCCATCCTCATCTCACGCTCTATCGCATCTGAGTCGTACCAAGGCATATGGATCCTTAGACGTTTCAGCTCTGGGCGCACTGCACCGATCTGCTTGAAGAAATATCCTGACTGCTTCTGATATGAGTACTCTATCTCTTCTAGCATTGGACATTTAGCTGCAAGCCTAGTTACTGCATCATCCCAAAAGTATCCAGAGGCGATAAGCCGAATGCTCTTCAATGAATTGCCACTGCAGAGGTAAATATCAAAATAGACAGGACATCACATATCAAAATAGACAGAATATCATAAGAACCGATCAAGCAAGATCAGACAAGAAGTATGCAAGACTGCACAGCACATTTAACTGTAAACACGTTTCTCCTTAAAGCCAAGTAGTTTGAAAGATCTAACATAAATATCAAAAGAGAGTCCCAGTACCACAAGTACTTTTAGGTGAACCCAAGTTTATTTGGTAATAAGCGACCTTCCATAAATAACAAATACTGACACGCTAATATGCCATAAATACCAAATAAGAATCTCACTGTCTCCAGCCAGCTTATTTGACTATAAGCGACCTGTCCTAAATATGCACCCCGACCGCAGGGACAAATAGCTAGTAGGTACAGCTGTACAGATGTGCACGTTTTGTTTTAGTTACTCAGTTCAAGCATTTGGAGTGCCCTTTGAACAACTTGAAGGTCACAATATTAGACATGATATATCATAAAAGGTAGCTCAAGGCGCTAGGCGGTAATTATGTGTTTTGCCACTGCCTTGCGCTTTTCTGACCAAAGTGCACACTTATGCGCAATTACGCGTGATTAAGCGCTAGGTGTTTTGCTATCGCCAAGAGCCTAGGCATGCTTAAGCCCCCGCCTAGGTGCGCCTTTTTTATCCTAAAAACTGACGGCATGTTTGGCGAAAACAAATTGGCCCAATTTAATATATCATAAAAAACTGACAGCATACTTGGTGAAAATGCATTGACTACATTTGATATCACTTTACTTCCTATGTTAAATTCATCATTTGCAAGCAACTCGCTGAACTATTAGGTGGATGTAAATACTGAAAACTGTGTTGATGCTAAAGACTGGTAATTCAGAGTAAAAGATGAAGTGCTGAAATTCGAGAACGGGAATTTAGGACAAAAGAACAATACCTGCTTGCAATGTAATCAAGGAGTTCGCTAGTGACAAACTTCTGGGCCCAGAATGACTCCATCCGTCCATCAGAGCGATCTATAGCCACCTTTGCCATTTTGCGCATTACATTTTCCGCCTTTGAAAAAACCAGCTTGTGGCGTGTCATGTCCACAAAACGCCACAACTCAGGGCACTTGGCTGTCAGCAACCATGAGCGGCACACAAGTCCCGCACCCATCAGGATCTCAATTGTCCCAAGCTTCATGAAGATTGTAGAGAGCGCATCGAGTGGGAGCTCAGACCAATCCCTAACATCAGACATGGGCATGGTGTTTGGCTCTACCTCCATTGTGCAAGGTAGCACCTATAATGAAAGTATTGTCAGAGAGAGAACAAGACTGATAAACTTTCCCAAGGACTTGAAAATTTGCATGATGCCACAGCTTGAGCCTTGAACACAAGACAGAAGAAGAGTATGCAAGGCAGCATGAGCAGCTTCTCCATGGCACACTATAAGGTAAACTTCTACAAGAAAACCTATGGAGGATCTAATGGTTTAGAGTGAAGCAACCACAGATATATAAGAAACTTTTTATGATATTCCATTTACTGCAACAAATACTCCAACTACTAAAACCTCAATGCAATGAAAATGAAACCCAGATAAAAACTCCGTAGCTACTGCATAGGAAGACAAGGGCCAAAGATTCCTATATGTTAAGAGATACACACAATAAAAATGCAACCAAGGGAAAAAATGCAGAAAGTAACAGTCACAAAAACTAGTTAACTGGTATCTAGCAACACTGAAAAAGAATTTACTTCACTGCGAGAAACTTCTTGGCAAGTAATGCTATAGTGTGATGATAGCTCCACATCTTAGATGGTCTCAATATGAACAGAAATGATGCCTGATATAGCTAAATAAAGATAAAATACTTGGCTGCGGTAGCGAGTAACAAGACTAGAGCGCGATGATAGTAACCTTGCAGGGCAGTAGCACGGTTGTCGGTTCAGGGCAACTCTGATGGACAGTGATGTCAGAGGGGTTGGGATCTTCATTCGGAAGCCCATCTTTCCTCTTTTCATGTCCCATCTCGGTGATTCCCTCGGCAGGGTAGTGCGGTGGTGGCACAGCCGCCAGTTGCTCGTGCTGTTCTATTTCCATTCCCTCGTCTAACAGTGACATCTAAATAAAAAATATTAACTTAAATAGGTGATAAAGTATTCTAGTACTATAATTATATGTTAATAAGATATCTTAAAATGTAAAACTAATAAATCTTTCATGATGAGCTATAAGCATAAGGACATTGAACAAAGTTAGTTCAGCTGAGCATATAAGCTAAAATTTCTAACACCGGCTCAAACAGCTCATATTATCACTTTCCTAGGTTTATCATATATTCCACAATAATGACAATGTCTTAGATCAAACAAATAATCCAGGAGGATTTCATAACCAAGCAAAAACTACTAGCTTACAAAAATTATGTTCAAATACCACATACCTCCATGTGCAATCAGATTATCCATAAAACAAAAACAATAGAAACCATGTCAGATGTGTAAACAAGAAGACGAGAAACACAAGCCATGCTTAAACTCTAAGCTGTGTAATGAAATGCTGCATATACATTCAGTCTTTATACTTTAATTATGACTGGTAAGTAGGAAGCATAGCTTCAGGCAGGGATGGCGCCACGCCACCACCATAGGGGCAAGCAACAGCAGCTGCCCTGGGTCTCTGGATGACAAGTTAGGTACCCCTCTAACTTTGGCATGGAAGGTGATGCTCAGAGGTCTAGTCGACACCTCGAGCCATGGAAATTACAGGAGGAGAGTAAGCATATGATGGGACATGAGTTATAGATACTACGTTCTGCACCTTTTTTTACTTTTGTGGAAGCAAGGGCATTATAGATACTTAAACTAGTTTGTCACAACTTTTTACTTTCCTGGCAACAATAGCCGACCCAGCTCAACCCCTGCTTGATCCCAAACCCTCAATTGAGATCGACCATGTCATCTGACGCAGCAATGTCCCACGTTTCACGCAACTACAGCTAGAACAAACGAATGATGATGTACTGGTACTCCCAAATCACCAATCCACATTAGGAGTTGACTCCCAGAGTTGCAGATCAGCAATCCACATAAGGACTTGCCAAGATACACGATAATCCATCTCAACCATTCAGATCTGATGAGAAACAAAAAAACAAAAAAAATCCATACAGTCGAAGGGACTGGGTCGCATTGAAGTGCACCCAAACAGGAACCTGAATTCTGTGCAGATGGCAGTGCACACGCAACCAATTTAGATGGTTTACCCAAAAATCCACACGAGTAAGTAGTAAGCACGCACCTCTCTGTACTTCTGCAGGTAGAGCTTGAGGGGTTCGATGTAGTTCTCAAACCCCAGCGGCCACGGGGCTCGCCGGCGCGTCGGCCATGCGCTCCCGCCCCCGCCTGCACCCCCGGCCCCAACGGAAGCACTAGATTTATCAGATCGAGCAACTCGCCGTCTCACAACACCAAATTCCAAACCCTAACCCCTGGAAGGTCCGGGAAGAGCGCGGAGGTCCGAGAAGAGAAGAGCGGTTTGGAACGAGGAGGAGGCGTTGTCACCTTATATACGGAGGCGCTCCAGGGGCGAGAGAGCGGAGGCGAGACGGCGGTGAGGACCTTTTACCGGAGGGGAGTTAAATACGGTAACAGTCCCTCTACTTTTCCAGCTGGCTCGATTTAGTGCTCCTACTCGGAAATTGAAGAATTTTACCCGTGTACTCGTGAATTGGACTCGATTTAGTCCAAAATCATGTTTGCCGTCTAATTTGAGCTGGCGCGGACGACAAGTTGGCTGTAATTTTGCACAAACACCCTACAAAACTAGAACGTTATTTTTCGCTGCCAGCATTTTGCACGTACTACCCTCGCCATCCGATCCATTAGGTAGCGCTCCACGGCGTTTTAGTTCAGAGAGTTGTGTTCGTGAAGGAAAAAATGAGGGAGGCGGCGATCGCTAGACAAGAACGATTAGCGGCTATTTGTGGAGGGGATACGGGCGTCGAGGCGAGACCGGCGGCCGCGTTGATCGCAGCGACGTTGGCCCCAATCCGCCGCCATGAAGGGGAACCACCGCCCTGTTTTGGTACGACTGACCTTCACCTCAACCAATCCTCTGCTCTTTTTTTTGCAAATATTTCGTCTTTAGGATCATTTCAGTAGTAGTCGCTTCTTTAGGAGCCAGTCGCCACAGAGTAGATCGGGGTGGAGGACAAGATGAACTAGGGTTAGAGACGTGGGGAATTTGGGGATTTAGAAGCAGAGTACAAACAGAGGGGTTCGCATATTTACACTCACGAGAGGCTAACTACCGTAATGGAATGACGCAGGAGGGGTTAAATGTAAGTTTACAGTCCTGCTGCTCTAATGCAAGTGGGAGCCACGTCCACGTACGGTCCGCGTCAGCTCAAATTACACGGCAAATATGATTTTGGACTAAATTGAGTCCAATTAACAGTACACGGATAAAATTCTTCAATTTCCAAGTACGAGGACTAAACTGAGCCAGCTGAACAAGTACAGGGACTGTTACTGTATTTAACTCACCGGAGGGAGAAGTGAAAACGCGACACCTTTTGACATTTCTCTGATACTAGTTGACATGTACGTGCAACGCACGTTTTCACAATTAAATGGGGGCAATTTAGGATATATGTGGATTACTTCTTCTACACTTTTACATTCCTAGATTTTATATCGAAAATAGAACAATACATGTTTATGTAAACATTGTAGCAGACAAATCTCATACAGAAGCCAACATAACTGGAGTGCGGCGTCGTTGCTGAATATGCCCTCGGCCCGGACGGATTCACGTGACGCTCGCCGAAACTACACCCACCGACAATGAAAGAGGAGCTTCAGAGATCTTCGTGTGGGTGGGAGGGAGTATATATTGAAGATGAATTTGTAGTTCCTAGGATTATAATACCATTCAAATTTATGAATGACACAAATTATACAAATGCTTCAAGTCATGGGAAAAAGCTTCAAAACTGAGACTAATGTTCGAACCTATAATTTTAAACCTAAGTTGCAAATAATAATATGAATAAAATGTGAACTGAGAGAAAAAAAAGTGAAATGGAGACGATTTACACATTAATGTACAGACTTGCAATTTTTAGACCTAGTTCTTCGTAGTTCAAACGGAGTGATCTTGTTCGGACATTATCTGACATTCTACACAATTATTTTATTATATTCTTACCCATTAATGGTCGTGTGAAAAAATTAAACCTAAAATTGTAAGCGTCCACTCGATTGAGTTTAAGTGATTGAAATGAATAAAAAAATAGGCAAAAGTAGTTTACACCAAAGTATTGATTAATCTGCACATATTTTGGTTCCAAGCTAGAGGACATTGACGAGGAGTGAAGGCTGTTAATATGTTGTAACGATAACCAGAGAGCACTGTAATTCGAATAATTGCCTACAATACATAACTATTGAAAAGTTTCTGTGATGACATGTTCAGAAAGTTAACACAGATTCAATAAATAGTGTTACACGTATAGATTAGTAAATGCAGGTAAGCAGTCATAGTGGACTCGATCTCTTTGCATGCGTAGCTGGTTAGTAGAGTCGATCGATGGCTCGCGAGCTATCTCCGCAGACCGCCTCGTCTGCGGCTGCTGCCTGGTAGCCTCCGGCCAGGTCCGCCTGGTTGCCGCCCTGGTTCCGACGAGTCTCGATCCTTGCCACAAAAATCTGGCAGCTGAGGCCGTCGATGAACCGCACAGCGAGGATGAAAACGAAGGTGCTCAGTACACCGCTAGCCATAGCAGCCGGCGTCTGGCTCCGAGCGCTGTTGAGTACTGGTCTTCCGTTTCTTCCCCCCTCCTTTCCCGACCTTGCTGAATCCGGTCGGATTTCGTGTTCCCAACCATAAGATTCGATTAGAGAGGAGGGGAGATGGACAGAGAGGAACGGCCGCCGAGCGACAAGAAGAAATAGACGGAATCGCTAGAGTTGGGCACAAGGAGAGGCGAGACGGCCCTGCGACGGCCAGCGGGCAGGTGCTCGCGGAGGTGACTTGGAGCCGCGGCTGGTGGGAAGGTGCTTCGGCGGTAGACGGACAATGCTGCAGCGCCTGGCGGGCAGGTGCTCCGGGAGGCGTCCTGGGTGGCGGTCGGAGGGAGCACATACGACTGCAGTCGAGGCGATGGTGGCGGTCGCGGCGGGTGCTCGCGAAACGGACCGAAACTGTTTTTTTAGCGGTGACAATGATTGTAAACGGTGGCAAAAGGGTGGCAATTTGGTTGTATTATGTGATTTGGTGGGAGGGCAAAACTGTCCAAACTGGACAATGTTGAGTTGTTAAACATTGGACGATCTGGACTGTTTGATCAGATATTGAACGGTACAGATTTAAATTATCCCAACAAGACAAGTTTGCTTTTTAATAGTAGTATAGATAATATCCGGTTTTATTCTACAGACCAACAAACGGATAGAGTAATTTTAGCCC
Organism: Poa pratensis; assembly: GCA_947311845.1. Classification (NCBI taxonomy): domain Eukaryota; kingdom Viridiplantae; phylum Streptophyta; class Magnoliopsida; order Poales; family Poaceae; genus Poa; species Poa pratensis. Next base: position 81,945,819 of record CAMZMU010000085.1, read on the forward strand.
CCAAATCGCTGCTGAATTCGTTTTAAAAAATCCACATCCGGCAGGTTTTAGAAAATCCGGTGGATAAGAATATCCGATTCTAAACTGAATACATAAATAATGGTATGTAAAATAGCATCCAAAAATTAATTAGAATTATCTGATGGTTATAATCCGAATAATTTAATTTTCTACCAAGATGTCTAAACTAATAGAGCACATTGTAGGTGGTGAGTTATTGATTTCATCTGTTGAACAAAAACTCACTTACATGGTTATTGTATAGACTATGGAGTATAACTAATTTGTTAGGTTATTAGGTTCTTGCGCTTCAAAAAAATTTATTAGGTTCTCGAGTGACTTTTTTTGTTCTTATGGTTGACGATGTACATATACGTGTATTGATCCGATTAATTTTATTACCGTCCTGAATTCGTTCCATTTTCATTTCGATCCGTGATCAAATATATCCATCACCGAATACGCAACCGTTTATTATCCAATTCGATCCAAATCCGAGAAAAAACATGGTAAAGAGTACGATAGAGACAAAACCCGATCCGTTACATCCCTACCAACCACACACACTACTTTTTTTTTTGAAAATTGGTGGCCTTGAATTATATAATGTATCCAAAGTTGGGCTGACATGGGTAAAATAACCAATATGGAATTGAAAACAAAACAAATACGACCTAAAAACAATTGTATGAGCCCCTGATCGATTAGAGCTGAGCCCCGTGAAGATTAGAGCTGGGCAAACAAAGTTAGCTGGGTCAATTCAGCGATTGGATATAATCCCTTGAATATATGTAAAGTAAGTTCGATGCAGTATCCATGCAGTCGAGCCACAAGATGCAGATACATTTTACATCAGTAAATTTAGTAATGAGTTCATCAACTTCATACTCTTGCCTCAGTGCAGACAGCTGCTTGTTCATCCATGCACGAGAGACTAGCCAGAGGCCGCACATAATGAATTGGTACCACTGTACAAGCATAGAGATCTAAGGGCATCTCCAGCCCTCCCAGGTTTTGGTGCGGCGCCTTTTTGTGTTAGTGACGGCGTAAACCAGAACCTGGGGGGCCAATATTCCAGCCGTTCCGCCCCAGAAAAACACATGTCAACATAATTTGAAAGTTCATGTTTCCGCCCAAAAAATAGCCTGAGTTCGGCGCCCGAGTTCGGCGATCAAAGCTGCCACAGTTGGGCGATATTAACAAAAAAAAGCCATGGTTTTGATCAAGCCACAGTTCGGCGATCTGGTGAAACGGCCACAGTTCGGCATTATGCTGATACACATATCAAATAGAGGCCGGCGACGCCGCGGCGTCAGCGTCGACGTCGATGGGTGTGGTCGTCGGAGCTGGTGCAGAGCTCGGAGTGGCAGCAGTCTCGGCGGCCTCGTCGTCGACGTCGATGGGCGCGGTCGTCGGAGCATAGGTCGGAGCGGTCGTAGCCTCGGCGGGTGGCGTCTCGGCTGGACTGGCCGAGCTCGTGTCGACTGGGCTGGTGGAGCTCGTGTCCGTCGGAGTCAGGGCCGGGGCTGGACTGATGTCGCTGAAGATGAGGCGGCGCTACACCGTGAACCATGTCCTCACCTCGGGGTCCATCGTGGCCGGGTCGCCGCCCATGAGGAAAGCTAGGTCGTGGTTTCTCTTCTTCGCCACGGTGTCGGTCCTGAGGAGGTCGATATTGACATTGGAGTTGTACATGAGCGCCTTCCACCTCTTGTTCGTCTTCTCCTCCCTCTTGGCGGCATGGGTCAGAGCGTCGGCGATGCAGGTCTCGAGGGACGCCTGGAGCTTCGCCGCTGCCGGCGCGCTGTCCCTCGCCGCCTTGGCTTTCTTGTGGCCCATCGCAGGACGTCTTTCTGACGCACCAGCCGCCGCCGTGTCCGGGACGTACTCCTTGCCCTTGCCGAGAGAACGGCGAACTTGTGCCCACTTCTCGCACCCCTCGATGATGATGAAGACGTGGAGGAACTTGAAATCGGCATTCTCGTCCTCCTTGTTCGCCTCGAACATCCGAACAATCTATATATGGCAAACCGGCCGGAATGAGCAAACCGACGAAGTAATAAAGGACATCACGGCGGAAAGACTCACCTCCATCTCGCAGTCGGCGCCGCTCTGCGGCCGATTCGCGACCTCCTCCTGGATGTCGTGCCACTTGTTGCAAGCGCCCTGGATATTCGCCCAATGGTTGGCCACGGCCTTCTCGCCGCGCAAAGTGGCGCACATGTGGAAGTCGGGGTCGATCATCCGGCGCTCATCGTATGCCGACTTCACCCTCTTCCAGTAGTTGTCCATGTTCTGGTTCGCGCCGATGATAGGGTCGAGGCTGACCGTCTTCCATGTTTCGGTGAGGAGGACATCTTCCCTTGACGTCCACTTGATGCGAGGCTCGACGGGAGGCTTCGGCACCTTGGGGGCCTTCTTGGGGCGACGGCCGCACGGTTCGCCATCCTTGGCCGGTGCCGATCCTCCCTCGGCGGCTGCTGGCTCGCCCTCCTCTTCTTCCGCCTCCTCCGTGACGCTACCAGTACCTCCGCCAGAACCGCCGGCGTACTCCCCGCCGCCCTGGGTGAAAAATTCCCCACCTTGCGAGAGGAAGCCCGAGCATGCCGCCGTCGCCGCCGAGCCGGTGGTGATGATCTCGTCCATGAAGCTACTGTTGGTGTGCATCCCGCCCAACAGGGAGGACGCGGCGAAAGGGAGGGCACGGCGGAGGGACGGAGAAGATGCGTAGCCCGGTGAGCCGATGTACATCATCGGCGAAGGGTGGGGAAAGGTGAGGTTGGGGTTGAAGCCACCATGGGGGTCAGCGTCGGCGTACCCAGGGGAGTAGTGTGGGGACGCGTTCCAGCGAGGCGACGACGATGGCGAGGCAATGCTGGCATGGCCGGCCCATCCGGCGAACTGTGGATGAGGAGAGAAGCCGCCCCTCAGCTTGGCCAGTGACGCCGCAGACGCAGCCGGAGTTGGCGGCTCCTCCACCACCTCCTCTTCCTCCTCCTCTTCTTCGACGGCGGTCTGGCCCTCGGCCAGTTGCGCGGCCAGATGCCTCTCCCGCAACGCCTTCTCCCTTGCCCGGCGATGCTCGTTCTCCGACTTCCGGCGCGCCTGGTCAGCGATCCGCTTGGCGTTGGTCATGCCGGGCGGCCTCTGCATAGGCGCTCTTGGCTTCCTCGGCTTCTTCTCGGTCTCCGAGGCGGCGGAAGATGCGGGGACGGCGGCGGCGCGGGGTCCTGTGAATCTGTTGGGAGCCATGGCGGCGAGATCTGAGGGAAATGGCGGGATCGGGCGGGAGGGAGAGTATATGTGGGGAGAAATGGAGGAAAAGAACAAAATTAGGAGAGGCAAATTATGGAGGGAAATCGCCTTCCCTCGCTGACGAGTCTGGCCCACGGACGCCTTTTGCCCCCCAAGCGCGACCCGGCGCGCTGGGTTTGGCTTGAGTGCGCCGGCGCTAAAAACGGCACTAAATCGAGTCCTGGAGCGGCTGGTAAAAATTCCTTGGCGCCGGGAAAGTCCTCCTAGGGGCGCTGGGGGACAGCTGGAGACGCCCTAAGCCATAGACTTGACAGATTCATCAAAGTTCAGCTTATATTAGAAGATTAGACTTAACTGGATAGATCGGGACCATGTACCTATGTATGGTCTGTCCATGAAGTCATTATCGTATAGCTCCAGGCCAACATCCATGGCATAGAGCAAAGGATGGGAGTGAGATGGGAACTATTTATCACACCAACTCAAGCATTGATCTCTCTGAACCCTTCGGTGGGACGACAGATAGAGAGAAAATTAATGGATGACCATGGTAACTAAATCTTACCCACCGGCTAAATTGTAGGGTCACATATAACTTTAAGAGATGATTCAGCGACTAGAACTGCACCTTGCTGGGACACTCAGAGCTCGTGCGGCTCCTTATCCCCGCATACAACTTAGAGAAATACTACCTTGCCCAGCCTCTGAATCCCTTCGGCACTCTCTCCGTCGGCTCCATGTTCTCGAGCCCCTCGGCTCAGTTTGCGCCTCCGGCCGCCGTGACGACCATGGCCGCCAGCGCCGCGGCTACCGCTCTCGCGCTCTCCTCTGCGCCTAGCGCTGCGACTCCTACCTTCGTGCTCTCCTCAGCGCCCTCGGCCGCCGCACCGTCTCAGGTCGTCGCGCCGTACGTCGCGCAGCCGGCCGTCGCGGATGGCACCCTCGGCTTGCCGTTCGTCCAGAACGCACCGTTTGTTGCCCCGCCCGTCGCTCCGCCGTCTCTCGTGACCCCGCAGTTTGCCGCGCCGTTCGCTGCGACGTTCGACACCGCTGCGGCGCCACTGCCCGCTCCCGCGCCGTCGGACACGACGTTCTACTTCGCGCACCTTCTGACAGTCAAGCTCTCCGCCGACAACTACCTGTTCTGGCGCACACAAATTCTGCCGCTGCTTCGCAGCCGCTACCTGCTGGGGTTCGTCGATGGCACGCTCGCGTGCCCGCCCCCGGTGATTCATGGAGCTCTCGGACCGGAACATAATCCTGCTCATCGTGCATGGATGGCTCAAGATCAGGCCATCCTCCAGGCCATCCAGTCGTCGCTCACTCCGGGAGTTGCTGGCCTCGTCCTCTTTGCCACAACTGTTAGATTTAGCACGAATCCGGTCTAACCCCTATTCCTCGACCCTTTTCCGTGGTGCCGCTCACAATGATCAATTTGAGCCTAGGGGTTAGAGACCTTTATATAGTGCTAATTCCGGTTTTATTTAAACCGTAATTCCGCAGATATTTATTCCAGAAACTCCAGGTTAACCAAACCAACCACGATCATCAGTAACCATCTAGGAGTTTCAATCTGCAATTAGTCCCACGAGCACACGTGTGTGAGTCACGTGCCGAATTTGAATAATTCAAATTCGCAGGCTTTAATCAATTCATATAGCCAACATATGAACAACCTGGTTTTCCACTCTATACTGTCCCGGGTATAATTTCAGCATATTCACATACACTGTATTCCAGTATAGACGTACCGGCTTCCTTAAGTATATTTCCTTAAGTACAATTCCACATCATTAGTTCCCTGTTATTTCCATGATACTTCCACATGAAGTTTAATTCCGAAGAATGTAGTGTACAAATAAAATGTTGCAAGACACAAATTCCTACATCTCCCACTTGACTGAAAACATTTTATTTCAACAAGTGAATTCCCACACAATTAGCATGGTTATAAAATAATTCCTTCCTTCAGTGTATTCATGTTGCATATAAACTTTGTGACTTTAGCACTCATATTATCACAAAGTAACAGGTTATGATGCGTCTTTCCGCGACATTAAGTTTACGAAGAAAATTCCTTAACCATAGACCTTCCTTCAATGCTTCAGATGCATTGAAGTATTCATATTTCATAAATAACAAGTACTAAATCATGTTTCCTTTATACACCATAAAGACCTACAAAAGTAAATCTTAACACATAACATAAAATAGATTACCTTTCACCAAGATCACAAATAGCGTCAATATATCCACGTAGTTGAAGGTTGAGATCATCAATGAATAATGAGTAATCCATGTTTCCTTGACATTGCACGACAAGTCCATTATGTGATTCCAACAATTTTCATAAGATTCATATTCCGTTTGCTAATAATTCCAGCAAATCGTTTTCCATGCTAATCAAAAGGAACAATTATAGCGGAATGGCTAAGTTCAGGTCGCACAAATAATGTCCCACAATAATAGTGGTATGACAATTACTATTCCTTTTTCCTCACGAGTTAAAGTATAATTCCTCGCAGAGTATCATTCCCTTTACCAAAGGTATTTGACAGGTTTGTAGTTTTCCATAGAAAAATATATCAAAACATTCACTATGTAATTCCACTCCCAAAACGCGGGAAGCTTTGAACATTCCTTTCATAAGAAAGTTAGAACCAAACCAAGCTTTCACTTCCATCAATATGATATTATAAAATCAATAAGAACATAGTTAGCACATATAATGATAACACAAAAACAATTCACACTAACCTTTGTATATGAATATCTTCCATCAGTAATAAAGCCGTATGACCTGATATACCATTGATGTGAAGCTTGTTCTAAGAACATGAATGAACCTAATCAGTTAGCAAACCATATCTTTATTCCCACTTCCTCTAAATTTTAGAGTTTCCACAATGTATAATTAATTCCATTGTGTAAAGAATAAAACAACAACACATTCCTCTAAATTTCAGAGTTTCCACAAAGTATAAATATTTTCTTTGTGTAAAGAATTAAACAACAACAACTTCCTCTAAATTTCAGAGTTTCCACAAAGTATAAATATTTCAATTGTGTAAAGAATCAAACAAAAAACACCTTCCTCTAAATTTCAGAGTTTTCACAAAGTATAATTTTTTTCTTTGTGTTAAGAATTAAATAACAAGCTTAGAATTTTAAAATCCACTAAGCATGTTGCATTAAATTTCCTTATAAATAAATCCAATAACAATCTATAGGCATGCGGTTGTTTGGTAAAATAACAAGTTCCCAAACTTTTATTATTCCTCATTGAGTTTATTCCTTCCCGCAATGTTTCCACCCATAGTTAACATTAGCAACAAGTTTTAGTATTTTTCTTTCCTCTAAAATATAGAGTAACTTCCTCAAATAACACACAATAGTAGCAAGATATGATGGCCCAATTTAATTCCTCCCACTTTTTCTAAGCATGTTAGTGTTGGGAGTGTAACTTGGTGTTTTCCTATGAGTTTAGAACATATATTTCGGTCTGACTATTAATAAACACCCTTCATTAGTATCAAATTCCTACTTTCCACCAATTTTCCTTTTTCCAGATCAAAAACGAAATACCATTCGATCCACTAGAGTATAGACATTAAAAATAAAATCTTGGTGTGCTATGTAGTAAACAATCATTCCAATTCCATACTACCAAAATATAAATAGAATACTTCCTTCCAGCTCACAAAATATAAACAGTGAATGTGATAAATAATGTCTTACTGAACACATAGTAGTATGTAATGTTTTTTCCACATAACCAAGGAAATAACCAAGATTAATATTCCTCCATTCAACCATGGAGTATATGACATAAGACAACGGTGAATAATTCCATGTTCATTCCATTAGCTTTGGCTAATATTCCTGAAGTGTACTTCCCCCACCAATCAGTTTTCAAACCTTTAAATCCTTTGATGAACTGATTTTCCACTTCAGTATGAGATGCCAATACAACAAAGACCTTCCGACTTGTATTGAAAAGATATAAATAACCATATCAAGTGCAATCAGAATAAATACATTCACCTCAAGTAGGAGCCCAATAAATACCGTAAATATATGCTGATGAAGTATCATACTCCTCCCACTCAAGTTTAGAGTTTCATAAATAATAAGCCACTTCCTTGATATGCGACCAAGTCGTAAATTTCATCAACAATAAATTTCAGAACATGTGTTCCTATTTCAAGTATTCCTCCATATGGAGTGATCTTCACAAAATGTACAGTTTGTACACCAACTTCCAATGAATTGTCAAGATAAATGAGTCCATTGTGTTAAATTCCACAATGCACTAATTTTCATTGAGCAATAATTCCACTATTTATTTTTCAAATAGCATACATAACCAACAAATTCCGATAGAGAAGTATAAATTAAATTCCTTCTCATCGTAGGTGAATATTCATGTCCTACAAAATAAAATGATACCTTCCCTCCACAAAAAGAGTATAATGACATAATTCCAATTCCAATAATGAACTATAAATTCCTTCACATTGTAGGTTAACGTATAAACAATAATAATTTTCCTCCACAAAAGGAGTGTGATGGCATAATTTCCAATTCCAAAGTTACACACATATATTTTCCTTTGAAATTGTTCACATATCACTAAATTTGCCATTTTATTCCACCAAATTATGATGCAGAGACAAAGTCCATAATCCATCTATATGGAAAAGTAGTCACAAACAAATATTTAGTGCAAACAAAAATAATGGACATACCGTCAAGTAAATATTGATTTCCTTTTCCATGGAGTGCTCTCCCTTTTCCTCCAAAAATAAGTGATACCAATTTCAATAAGAATTCCCATGAATTAATAAGTAGTCCAATAGGTTCCAGATTATTCCGACGAGTTCCACATATATTCCGGTGACAAAGTCAATCAATCCGTAGCAATTGAATAAATCAAAGAGAGAATAATATCCATCCGACGAAGATTACAATTCATTTTCCTCATAGTGAGTTCCAATTTCCCCCGGAAACCAATAAATGTCCAATCAAGGATTAGTTTTAACAACAACAAACCTTTTCCAGATTACGCATAATTTTCCACACAATCCGTTGACCATAGTAAATTCCAATGTACCATTGTTTTCCTAATGCATGAATCATATCCAGGTGCGACTTGAAGATCCGAAGCCCTCCTGATTTTCCTGCTACATACAACTGGAAATATTCCAAGGGGTAGATGCCTTTTCCTTGTGACTTTCACATAGCAGGTGATGTGCGTACAGCTCGTGCCATTGAATACTGACACATCATTGATAGCATGAATAGCTCGGCATAGCAGCGTTCCATGGATTCCACGAATTTCCTACTGACACAAAGTAGTACAAGCCGGAATAAAAATCCTTGAAATTTTTACCAAGAGAGCGGACAAAATAAAACAAGAAAGGTAGCACCTGGTTGCTGATGCCTCAGTTTATATCGATCAGTGCTTGAGGTCTTTCAGAGTGAGGACTTTGCAAATTAATGAATCATCGGTAGCTTTGAGTGCTGGTTTGGAGACGTTGTTTTCTTCTAGTGGGCGTTTCGTCGAACAGGTTCTGCGCACTGAAGATGCAGCGGTGATACAGCCAGCGGACGCCGAGATGAAGTGTTGAGGTACAAGTCCTGAGCTCGTTCAGAGGGCCGCAACGGGGTCGCGCGAAGGGGCCGCAGCAGTGTGGACGCGAGAAGCTCGCCTGGTTAACGGCCCTGCGGGCGTTGACAAGGTCGACACCGATCCAGCAAACAGCGGAGTTCTGATGTGGAGCTCGATTTCGATTTTGATGGCGTGACTTGGATCGAGATTGGAATCGATTCACAGCGGAATTTGATGGCGACAGGGTCGGCGGCAGACAACACAACAAATTAGCGGATGTCGAGTTCATGGGGCACCGGATCCGCTGGTAATCGAAGACGAACAGGAGGCGACCTTGCTTCAACCTTCTTCCTCGATCCGTGCGTGCAGAGCAACAACTCTGTTTTCCAGATCGAGTGGGCGCCGGCACGGAGGACCAGGACGCGCAGCGCAAGGAATCTTGATCGACAGCCGATCGATCCGACGGGAGAGCGGGGCGACGTGATGCAGCGGAACAGCAGTTGAGGCAGAGTGGAGCAGATCGGTAGGATCGGCGGCGAGCCGGCGACGTGAAGTTTGCAGCGGACTGGTTTTCGGCCGCCGGTCAGAGCATAGCTCTGATACCAATGTTAGATTTAGCACGAATCCGGTCTAACCCCTATTCCTCGACACTTTTCCGTGGTGCCGTTCACAATGATCAATTTGAGACTAGGGGTTAGGGACCTTTATATAGTGCTAATTCCGGTTTTATTTAAACCGTAATTCTGCAGATATTTATTCCAGAAACTCCAGGTTAACCAAACCAACCACGATCATCAGTAACCAACTAGGAGTTTCAATCTGCAATTAGTCCCACGAGCACACGTGTGTGAGTCACGTGCCGAATTTGAATAATTCAAATTCGCAGGCTTTAATCAATTCATATAGCCAACATATGAACAACCTGGCTTTCCACTCTATACTGTCCCGGGTATAATTTCAGCATATTCACATACACTGTATTCCAGTATAGACGTACTGGTTTCCTTAAGTATATTTCCTTAAGTACAATTCCACATCATTAGTTCCCTGTTATTTGCATGATACTTCCACATGAAGTTTAATTCCGGAGAATGTAGTGTACAAATAAAATGTTGCAAGACACAAATTCCTACAACAACCGCCCGCGACGTCTGGGCTGCTTTTGAGAGCAGCTTCTCCTCGCAGTCTCTTGCCCGGTCGACGGCGATCCGCCGCCAACTCGGCGAACTGAGGAAAAAGGACCTCTCTGTGACGGACTACTTCAACAAGGTCAAGGCCCCCGCGGACATCCTCTCCTCCATCGGCCAACCTCTTCGCAATGAGGAGTTCACGTCGTTCATCCTCAACGGTCTCGATGGCGAGTACGACTCGCTCTTTGAGAACATCACTGGCCGTGAGACACCAATGATGCCCAGGACCTCTATGCACGGATGTTGAGCACGGAACAGGGGGTTGAATCCCGTCGTGTGGTCGAGGTCTACAACGACTCCTCCTCGGCCAATGCCGCCTATCGCGGTGGCAAACCGGCGCCCTACCGTTCGCCTTCTTCTGGTGGTGGCAACGGTGGTCCAGCGGGTGGCAAACCACTCCTCTCGACGCCCCCGCCGCCGGCTCAGCCTAACCGTCCTCCTGGTGCTCCGACTGGCGGGCCTCCTAGTGCTGGTCGAGGCCGCCCCACATGCCAACTATGTGGCATCTTTGGTCACATGTCGTCTCGCTGCCACAAGCGCTTTGTTCGGAACTTCCTCGGCATTGGCAATGATGGGCGCAACAACGAGCGCCAAGCTGCAATGGCTGCCACGCAGGGACATACTCCCTCGTATCCTGTGGATCCTAGCCGGTACATGGACACCGGCGCCACAGATCATCTGACGAGCGAGATGGGCAAGCTGACCGCTCGGGAATCCTACCACGGCCACGACAAGGTTCACACTGCTGATGGGTCAGGTATGCACATCTCGCATGTTGGTCAGGCATATCTACCTACTCGTACATCACGACACCTTCACCTTCATAATGTTCTTCGTGTTCCATCTGTCACACGTAACTTGTTGTCTGTTCCTAAACTTACCCGTGATAACAATGTTTTCTGTGAATTTCATCCGTTTGATCTTTTTGTTAAGGATCGAGCCACGAGGGACGTTCTTCTTAGAGGTCGCTGTGTCGGTGGTCTGTATCGCCTTGATGATCCGTCCGCCGCCCATGTCTTCAGTGGTGTTCGTGTTTCGCCAACCCAGTGGCACTCACGGCTTGGTCATCCCGCCTCTCTTATCGTGCGTCACGTTCTTCATCGCCATGAACTGCCCATCGAGTCTAGAAATAAAGAAATAACAGTTTGTGATGCCTGTCAACAAGGCAAGAGTCATCAGCTTCCTTTTTCCTCCTCTAGTCGAGTTGTTAAAAATCCTCTTGAACTCATTTATTCAGATGTGTGGGGCCATGCCCAAACCTCTGTTAGTGGTCACAATTATTATGTCAGTTTTATCGATGCTTATAGTCGCTTTACATGGATTTATTTTATTAAGCGCAAGTCTGATGTGTTCAATGTTTTTGTTCAATTTCAATTGCATGTTGAACGACTTCTCAAGCACAAAATTGTTCATGTTCAGTCAGATTGGGGGGGCGAGTATCGCAACCTTAGCTCTTTCTTTCAGAAGCTTGGAATCGCTCATCGTATTTCCTGTCCGCACACACATCAGCAGAACGGTGCTGTCGAGCGTAAGCACCGTCACATCGTTGAAACTGGCCTCACCTTATTAGCACATGCATCTGTTCCGTTTCGGTTCTGGAGTGACGCTTTTTCCACGGCTTGCTTTCTTATAAACCGGTTACCTACACGTGGTCTTAACATGAAGTCCCCACTTGAGCTCTTGTTTGATGAAACTCCTGATTATACCTTTCTTAAAGTCTTTGGGTGTGCGTGTTGGCCGCACCTTCGTCCCTATAACCATCATAAACTTGAGTTTCGCTCTAAAAAATGTGTTTTTCTCGGCTATAGCTCCCAACATAAAGGATATAAGTGTCTTCATATGCCCACGAATCGTGTATACATTTCTCGTGACGTCGTGTTTGATGAACATGTATTTCCCTTTTCCAATCTTCCCACAAACTCCACCACACCACTTCCTAGTTCGTCTCCACTTTCGCCTGATCAATTTGTAGATGTTGCATATCCGCCTATTTTGCTTCCTAATCATGGTGCAGGTATTGGCCGCGGTGCTCGCCTTGAGCTCCTGGATGACGCGGATACAGCAGCTACGTTGGACGTTCCAGTGCATGCTACGTTGGACGTTCCAGTGCATGGCCATGCACGTGGTCACGTCACGCTACAGGAGATGCCTACGCCTTCCACTCCCTGTGCGGACGCTGCACCAGCATCGCCCCGATCGGCCTCGCCCAGTCCAGCCAAGTCTCCTGGCGCCTCTTGCGCGTCTCCGCGTGGGCCGGTGCCATCGCCTCCTGGCGCCTCGCCAGCGTCTCCGCATGGGCCGCCATCGCCACCTGGAGCCACGCCCGCGTCCCCGCATGGGACGCCATCGTCTGGCTCGGCCCATCGTGATCCGGCCTCGCCAGGCTCCTCCGCGCCGTCTTCAGCCGCTGGACCACCCTCGTCTGGCCCATCGTCTACTGGGCCGCCTATTCCTGCTGTGCCGCCAGCTCCTGTCGCTTCTCGACCGCACACGCGCAGTCGGAGCGGCATTTTTCGCCCGCTCGTTCGCACGGACGGCACGGTAGCCTGGATGGCTGCTTGCATGGCTCATGCGATCAGCAATCCCACTGATGAACCTCGCAACTATCAGTCCGCTATGAGCATTCCCCACTGGCGAGCTGCTATGGAACAAGAGTTTCACGCTCTGTTGACTAACGAGACGTGGACACTGGTTCCGCCACCCCCTGGTGTCAACATCATTGATTCTAAATGGGTGTTCAAAGTGAAGAAGCATGCCGATGGATCCATTGAGCGTTACAAAGCACGACTGGTTGCTAAAGGATTCAAACAACGCTACGGTCTTGATTATGAAGACACTTTCAGTCCGGTGGTCAAACCCACCACTATTCGGCTTCTTCTCTCATTGGCAGTCACTAATGGATGGTCTCTTCGACAGTTAGATGTGCAGAATGCCTTTCTTCATGGCCTTTTGGAGGAAGAGGTTTATATGAGGCAGCCCCCAGGTTTTGTTGATCCAACTCGTCCCCAGCATCTTTGTCGACTTGTCAAGGCTCTCTATGGTCTCAAACAGGCGCCTCGTGCATGGCACGCCCGTCTTGCGTCTGCTCTTCGTGCGCATGGTTTTGTTCCCTCCACAGCTGATACGTCCTTGTTCCTCCTCCAGCAACCACATGTCACTATGTATCTTCTGGTGTATGTTGATGATATTATCCTTGTCAGCTCCTCCACTCGTGTCGCTGATGCTCTTGTCACCGCTATGGGCACTGACTTTGCTGTCAAGGACTTGGGTAAACTTCACTACTTTCTTGGTTTGGAAGTTACTCATCATGATCGTGGACTCTCACTTACTCAGAAGAAGTACTCCTTGGATCTCCTACGTCGTGCTGGTATGCTGAAGTGCAAAGGAACCCCTACTCCCATGTCCTCTACTGATCGACTATCTGCTGTTGATGGGCAACCTCTCTCATCTGATGACGCCACGGAGTATCGCAGCGTTGTTGGGGGTCTTCAGTATCTTACCATCACTCGGCCTGACATATCTTTTGCTGTTAATCGGGTTTGTCAGTTCCTCCATGCACCGAGAGATGTACATTGGTCTGCAGTCAAGCGCATCTTGCGTTATGTCGGTCTGACGGCATCCTATGGTCTCCACCTTCGGTCCAGTCCCTCTGGTGTTCTTTCGGCCTTCTCTGATGCGTACTGGGCTGGTAGCCCGGATGACGGGCGATCCACGGGGGGATATGTTGTGTTCTTTGGATGCAATTTGATCGCCTGGAGTGCTCGGAAGCAAGCTACAGTCTCTCGCAGTAGTACTGAAGCTGAATATAAGGCTGTTGCCAACGCCACAGCTGAGCTCATTTGGGTACAGTCCCTGCTTCACGAGTTGGGCATCTCTCAGGATCAGCCCCCAGTTTTGTGGTGTGACAATATGGGTGCTGCATACTTGTCATCTAATCCAGTGTTCCATGCTCGGACCAAACACGTTGAAGTTGACTATCATTTTGTGAGGGAACGTGTTGCACAGAAGCTACTCCAAATCAAGTTCATCTCCTCAAAAGATCAACTTGCTGACATCTTCACTAAGCCGTTGCCGCTGCCTTCGTTTGAGCTTTGCCGGCGCAATCTTAACCTGCTTGATACATCATGACACGGTTAAGATTGAGGGAGGGTGTTAGACATTGTATTGTATACATAGCCTTCTGTATACTAACCGTATGAGGTTAGATCATTGTATTTGTACACATGTGCTCAGTATAAATATAACACGAGGCCACCCACGTTGGGTAGTGCCGATTCCCAAAACCCTAGTACGTCTTACAGCACTTGACGCTGAATATGAAGATCTCGACAATCTTTCTGTGTGTTGCCAAGATCTTACAAATACCCACAAAGTAGCCATTCGTACTCGAGGAGAAAGAGTACTAGACAAAAGTGTCATACTCCCTCCGGTCCAATAAAACGTTCGTGAAAATTCAATGTGGGTTAGCGTACAAATGGTAGGTACAACTTCCGAACCTTTTTCTGGATCGGAGGAAGTATTATAGATCACACGGTGGAAATTCATCTTCTTCTGGAATTCCTCTAAAGACCAAATGGTATTTGAGGTTTATAAAAGCTATTCTTGGGCATCTTCACATAAATCGACAAAATGGACGACACATTTTTCCCAGGCAGTGACAGTCATGAGTACTCTTTGGTAGTTTTCCAAGGATCAACAAGGATGCTTCTAGGGAACGGCACGGTCCCCAGCTCCGCATGTTCATTCTGTCCGAGCCAAATACCACCTATATTGACCAGAGTCAGGGCGAATAGGCAATGATCAAATATCTAAGCGGTAGCTGACAATTTAACACTTCTTTTCTTTGGTTGTATATAACAACCTACCTATGTAATTCTACAAAGATATATCTTGTAAACAAAGTAGATTGCAGTTAAGTAAAAGAGCTAGAGAACGGGATCACAAACAAGAAGATTTATCCCAAGGTTTGGATAGTTGGTGCTAGAGTGTGTCCTCGTTGGAGGAAGGTAGGACAATAAGTTTCGGAAATTCCCTTTGGAACCCGGGCTCATATGCTCTCGGTATTTTCGGGAGCATAATTTTTTTTGAAAAACTTCTCAAAAAATCCAAAAAAATCATGCAAGTACCTGACTATGGTACGCACCACCGTGACAAATTTCGTACTGAAATGTATGCGCCCTGGGCAAAAATGACAAAATTCTGACAGAAAATTCAAATTTAGGGATCTCATTTCCTATCAAAATTTTATCATTTTTTCCCAGGGCGCATACGATGTCATTTCGGTGCGAAATTTGTCACGGTGGTGCGTACCATGATCAAGTATGTGCCTGGTTTTTTTTTTTGGAATTTTTTGATAAGTTTCAATGTTTTATATTTTTTTCGAAAATACCATGATGCTGCCCAGACGTCTGCTTCTATCTCACCGGTCTCCTGCACCCGTTTCCCCAATGGGTGGATGTAAGCATAGACACGTGCAGGCAGAAATCAATTCAACGACTACACAATACCCAGTAAGCTAGTACAAAACACACTACTGGGAGGAAGTTCAAGCTACACTGGCTCGTTTGTACATTAGAAAAAGGACTTCTACAGGATACATACAAAATATCAAGATCCAAAACACTAGGACCTGCACTACGGAACATGGCACAGCTGCATCGGTCTAACTCAAAAACAGGGCGAAAGATTACAGAGTGGTAGTCAAGGATGTAAGTCTAGTATCTCGTAGCATCGTAGGGCACATCACGCAGGTCTGGGGCTCAGCGAACGAGGGGAGCTAATAGTCGTCCCAGTAGTTGTCGTCATAGCTATCATCCTGCATTGCTGCCTCGTCACGCAGTGAACGGGCCTCCATTTCCCAGAGATCAGAGAGATCAGAAGGCTCGATCACTTCACCTTCCTTCTCCCCAATAGTACGGAGATCTGGGCAGTGGACATGACGCGAGGATCCCGGCAGCCAGACATGCTTGATATTGGCGCATCGAGCTCGGAGCTCATCATCAACTTCGAGGTGGTAGCAATCACTAAGGTCGAGGCACTCGAGGTGGGGGCAGCCTTCTAGAATGGCATAGACCCCCTTTTTGGTCAGGCTGTTGCCAGCCATCTGAAGGAGTCGCAGCTCGTGCAAGCTTCCTGCTATGGCGAAGGCATCCTGATTGTGTCTTGTCTCCCAGGCCTCGTACGGTTCCTTCTCCTCTTCCACGTCTTCGTCATGGTGTTCTTCCATCCTCATCTCACGCATCATCGCATCGGAGTCGAACCAAGGCATAACGATCCTTAGACGTTTCAGTTCTGGGCGCACTGTACCGATCTGCTTGAAAAAATACCATGGCTGCTTCTGATACGAGTACTCTATCTCTTCTAGCATTGGACATTTGGCTGCAAGCCTAGCCACTATATCATCGTCACCCCAAAAGTATCCAGGGGCGACCAGCCGAATGCTCTTCAATGAGTTTCCTCTGCAGAAACAAATATTAAAATAGAATGATATCACATGTCAAAATAGACAAAATATCACAAGAACTGATCAAGCAAGATCAGACAAGAAGTACACAAGACTCACAACACGTTTAAACTGTAAATATATTCTACCCGTAAGGCCTAGTTGAAGATATCTAACATAAATATCGAAAGAGAGTCCCAGTACCATAAGTTTTCTTAGGTGACCCCAAGTTTATTTAGTAATAAGCGACCTGTCCTAATTGGACAGTGACACACATAAATGCCAAATAAGACTCTCACTATCTCAAGCCAACTTATTTGGCAATAAGCGACCTGTCCTAAATAAATATGCTCCCTCGACCATAGAGACAAGTGGATAGAAGGTACATATGTACAGATGTGCACATTTTGTTTTAGTTTGCGAACTACTCAGCTCCCGCATTTGGAGTTTTCTTTCTACATCTTGGAGGTAAAAATATTAGACATATGCCACAATGATATATCAAAAAAACTGACGGTATGTTTGGTGAAAATGCATTGACCCAATTTGATACATCATAAAATAAATAACAGCACGTTTGGCGAAAATGCATTGACCAAGTTTGATATCACTTTACTTCTGAACAAGGTTTTTGAGTCGACGAGTCGACGAGTCGTTCAGGGGTAGCGACTCTTGACTAGTCGTGACTAGTCAAGACTCATGGTAGACTAGTCGACATGAGTCGTTTAGCAATAGGTATTATAAAATTGCCATATTATATGTATAATTGTATATAACTATATACTTATTAATAGTCTATAATACAAACCTGGGCATTTCCATACAGTGTCCAAGGCCTTCCATATGGGGAAATGTGGTCGATCTAGGTTTTCACGGGGAGCTGGGCAACTTTAAGTCGCATTCGACTCAAAAACATGGACTAGTCAAGACTAGTCGATTGAGTCGCTCGACTCAACCGATGAGTCGAGTCGAGATGCCGAGTCGGACTTTGTATTGCGACTCGTCGACTAGTCGCTCGACTCAAAAACAGAGCTTCTGAATGTTAAATTCATCTTTGCAAGCAACTTGCTAAACTTGTCGGTGGAGGTAAATAATGCAAACATGGTATTGGTGCTAAAGACTGGTAATTCAGAGTAAAGACACAGCGCCAAAATTTGAGAACGGGAATTTAGGACAAAAGAACAATACCTGCTTGCAATGTAATCGAGGAGTTCGCTACTGACAAACTTCTGAGCCCAGAATGACTCCATCCGTCCATCAGAGCGATCTATAGCCACCTTTGCCATCTTGCACATGATGTTTTCCGCCTTCGAAAAAACCACCTTGTGGCGTGTCATGTCCACGAAACGCCACAACTCAGGGGACTTGGCCGTCAGCAGCCATGAGCGGCACACAAGTCCCGCACCCATCAGGATCTCAATTGTCCCAAGCTTCATAAAGATTGCAGAAAGCGCATCGAGTGGGAGCTCAGACCAATCCCTGACATCAACATGGGCAAGGTGCTTTGCTCTACCTCCACTGTGCAAGGTAGCACCTAAAAACAACAATATCGTCAGAGAACAAGAATGTTAAACTTTAGCAAGGACTTGAAAAATTGCACGATGCCACAGCTTGAACACAAGATAGAAGAAGGTTATGCAAGGAAGCAAAGCAGCTTGTCCACTGCACACTATCAGGTAACTTGTACAACAAAACCTATGGAGGATCAAATGGTTTAGAGTAAATCAAAATTGACAGGTATATAAGAAACCTCTTATACTATTCCATTTACTGCAACCAATACTCCAATTATTGCTTAGGAAGGAAAGGGCCAAAGATTTCTACATGCTAAGAGATGCACACAATAAAAAAGCAACCATGAGAGGAAAATACAGAAAGTAACAGTCACAAGAACTACTATCTCTGTTGCATAGCTGGAACGGAAGTAGTAGTAGTTAAATGGTGTCTAGCAACACTGAAAACGAATTTACTTCGCTGCAAGAAACTTCTTGGCAAGTAATCTATAGTTTGATGATAGCTCCACAGCTGAGATACTTACTAGTTCATCACTTCTTTTTACTTTCCTGGCTGCCGTAGCCTTATAGATACTTCTAAATCAAATTAATGCTGAGCTGCTGCTAATATTGAATTAGTAAAACTAAATAGAAAGTTGTGACCTCATCGTTATTTTGTGCACTTCTTTAAACTATATGGCAGCCGTTGAAGCGACGTTAGTCAATTTTAGTAGCTTTTACAAGTCACAACTTTCATTGTTGTGGTATGTTTTTGATAACGGTATCACTATTAACTAAATCCTCCAAAAATTCCAATTTATTTTGAATAGAGCTGCGTGCTTGTCTTTAAATTTTCATGTCAAAAGTTTGCCCTGGCAAACTTAAAATCATCGATCTGCCAGGCTTTAGACAGGGATTTTTTTAATGCAAGTTGCTCTTTCTACGATAGATCCGAATACTTTGATGCATTTCATTATTTGTTTTTTTTATTTCACTTATAAAATACAGGATTTTAGGTAAAACACAACTTCTATGTTAGTAGATCCAACAATTGTGTGGGGGCGTATACTAGGGATGTACTCCCTCCGTCTCAAAATACAAGCGCGCTATTTTTAAGGTGGTCTTTGACGCTCAACTTTGACCACCAACATATAACAAAATATAATGAATGTGAATGTATATATGGTACCGTTGGATTCGTCTTGTAAAATTCTTTAATTTCATATATCTTTATAATATTTTTGGGTACATATTATAAGTACAAATCATGGTCAAAGTCACACGGCGTTGACCAGCGAAATTAAAGGGCGCCTTGTATTTTGATACGGAGGGAGTAGTATGTACTTTGGTCCAAGAAAATAGTTCAAAATAGTTAAGTGCGCAAAACAATACTGATGCTTAAACGATAATGCGACACAACTGAATTCTCACGCATGAAACAACCTCAAGTTGCTTGGTGCCAAAAGCAGTGCGAATCACCTCAGTCCCTAAGCTGAACAAAGCCAATTAAGGCTTACCTAAACAAAAGTTAATAGAGGCTAGAGCTAGATTGCTAGAAATCCATGAACCACCATCAAGCTAATTGTTCTTGCAATCTTGCCCCTTCCTGATTTGGGGGTCATTACGTACCGCTAGTTTGGGTTCACATCCCGCGAGCCAACCCAGCTCTTGATCCCAAACCCTGGATTGGGGTCGACCATGTCATGGGACATGGGAATGACCCACGTTTTACGCAGCTACAGCTAGAACAAATTGTACTCCCAAATCACAAATCCACATTAGGACTTGACTCTCAGATAACCAATCCACGTTAGGACTTGTCAGATACACGATAAGCAATCTCAACCACTTAGAACTGATGAGAAAGTAAAAATAAAATTCCATACATTCTGAAGCGGCGAGGTCGCATTGGACTGCACCCAAATGCAACGGCAGCGCGTACGCAGCCAATTTAGATGGTTTACCCAAATATCCAAACAAGTAAGCACGCACCTCTCTGTATACTTCTGCAGGTAGAGCTTGAGAGGTTCCATGTAGTTCTCAAGCCCCAATGTTGCCATCGCCCACAGCAGGTCGTCACCGGTCATGGTCTCCCGCTTCTCCTTTTTGCATTTGTCCCTCGCCCTGCGAAAAATCGACAAACTCAACACAAAACCGACTGGTAAAAAGGGCTAAAATCAAAGGCCAAATTAGAGCAAACAGCGTGGGGCTCATTTACTCGCTGGTGATGTAGGAGATGAACTCGGAGACGAGCTCCTGCACGGCCTCCTTGGCATCCTTGTCCATCTTCCCGTTGGGAGGGATGGCCTTCCTCATGATGCGACTGATGTCAGCGACGGGCAGGCACCCGTCCCGCTCCCTGAGGTCACCAGCCATGGGGCTCCCCCTGGCGGCCACGAGGCTCGCCGGCGCGTCGTCCATGCGCTCCCGCTCCCGCCAGTCCAACGGAAACACTAATCAGATCGAGCAACTCACCGTCTCAAACTCTCACAACACCAAATACCAAACCCTAACCCCTGGAAGGTCCGGGAAGAGCGCGGAGCTCCGAGAGCAGAAGAGCCAGAGAGCGGTTTGGAACAAGAAGGAGGCGCTGCCACCTTGTATACGGAGGCGCTCCCGAGGACTGAGGTGGTGAGTGCTGCTCCAGGGGCCAGAGAGCGGAGGAGGCGAGACGGCGGGGAGGTCCTTTTGCCGGAGGGAGAAGTGAAAACGCGACACATTTTGACATTTCTCTGGGCTTTATTCTACAGACCAACCACACATACCATCATCTGATCCTCGTAAAATGCTGACGGTACCAAATCCCATTGACGACACTAATTTTTTTTGACTAAAATTTAAAGGAAAAAGTCCATTTTAAACCTTGAACTTGTAGAGGTTGGACAATTTGAACCCTGAAGTCTAAATCCCGGTCGTTTGCACCTGAACTTAGCGATCTCGGTCAAAATGAACCTTGTATCTGTTTGGCACACTGGAAAACAAGAAATCCCGACCGAAAATATCTCCTGTCTGACTGACTCGACGGTCCCAGCTGTCATATTCATCACTATCCCCAATTCTATGTGTAAAATACATGGAGCGTCCCGGTCGGCAGCGTTCCTGCGAC
Source organism: Poa pratensis (assembly GCA_947311845.1). Taxonomy (NCBI): domain Eukaryota; kingdom Viridiplantae; phylum Streptophyta; class Magnoliopsida; order Poales; family Poaceae; genus Poa; species Poa pratensis. Next base: position 81,966,916 of record CAMZMU010000085.1, read on the forward strand.
CGTTCTCTGCTAGCTACGCTCGCCGGCGGCGGCCCCAGGCACGCTCGTCAATCATTCTGCTCGGCTAGCTGCGTCGTCGCGGTCACTTGTTGTCCCGTTCGTGCTAGCTGCGCGTCCGCACTGCTGCTAGCTGCTCCCTCCGTTCAGATTTAATTGACACACACTTGGTTACACACAGATGTATCTAGACACCTAACAAGTATAGATACATCCATATTTAGACAAAAGTAATTTGGAACGGAGGGAGTAGATGGGCTGGTTACTGGTGGGCGTTCGTGCTAGCTAGAGCTAGTTGCACGTTGTACTGCTGCTTGCGCGTGAGCGGAGACATCCATACTGCTGCATAGCATCGTCGGTGGCTGCTTTATCCGTGGAGAAGTAGAAGCATATCTTCCATCACGACTGTGCGGAGGCGCGACGGATTGGCATGGATTTGGAGCTGGCCGAGCTTTTGGTGAGGCTTGAGGCCACGCGCGCCGCACGGACGCGGGAGAGGGCCGCTACCGAGCTCGCTGCCCTGTCCACCCGCGCCGCACGGATGCGGGAGCAGGACGTGGTCGAGCTCGCCGCGCCGCACAGACGAGGGAGCGAGCCAGATGGTCAACGAGCAGGCACATGTACGCGGCGTGCAGGAGGGGCTAGCGCTGCTGCTGCCATTGAGATTTCTGTGTGCGTTGTCAGCCGCTCAATTTAGATTATAAGGATTAGGGAACGTGCGGGGGCGAGCGGCGAGCTCGGCGGGGACCTGCGGGCTGCCAGTGCCAGGAGCCTTACCGGCGGCTAGCTACCTCCATGGATTTTACACATAGAATTGGGGGGATAGTGATGAATATGATAGGTGGGACCATCGAGTCAGTCGGACATAGGATAATTCCGGTCGGGATTTTTTACTTCCCGGTGTGCCAAACAGATACAGGGTTCATTTTGATCGGGATCGCTAAGTTCAGGGTGCAAACGACCGGGATTTAGACTTCAGGGTTCAAATCGCCCAACCTCTATGAGTTTAGGGTTAAAAATGGACTTTTTCCAAATTTAAAGCACCTCCGCAACATTGGAGATCAACTTTCGAAGCACCTCTCAAGTACGTCTTTAGAATGTTTTGTAGCATCTCTGTCATGTGTTCGTAGCACCAAACACACGATTTTGCAACATGGCGGCTAAACGCACACAACATCAAACGTCACAAATTACGAGACTCATACCATTGACTGTGAATCCGTCTCAGGCCACGCCGGTGATTGCAAATAAGTATAAGATTTAGAGAAAGGGACCACAAACACGAAGATGTATCCCGAGGATTGGATACTTAGCGCTATATTGCGTTCTTGTTGGAGAAATGTAGGACAATAAGTTTAAAGAATACCAAGTCCTTGGTAACAACGACACTCTTTTTCCTTGAACAAGAAGTTCATGACCAACCACTATGAGTGATCTTAACACAAAATAGGCAATCGCCAGTCTTCGCATACTCTCGACTCCCACACAAAAGCAGCACAAAAGTTACGAAGTGACTCTAGACGGCTAGGATGGGCTGCCTTCGAAAGTGTTGTTTTCTCTTTAGGGGCATTGTGAAGTTTTTACCTTGAAGTTTTAGTCCGCAACCGACGCCACACCACCTCCAGAGGGCAACACTATGTGTACAAGAACACGACGTGGCCTGCTGCCACTACTCAATCTGGAGATCTTGGGTTTTCAGTTTTCACTCAGAACACGTAGGAGAGCAGAGAGAAGCAGCAACATCGCCCTCAAAAAGGGGACGGCATCCATGGACGCCACAACCAAGGATGCAGCCCCAGAGGCGCTCAGTCAGGGCCTCAGGAAGGCTCGTCTCGCTCGGCGTTTGTCCAATTCCTCTAGGATGCTTCCAAAGATCTCCTGGAAGCCAAGGTGCACGTTGGATCTTGTCACTAAGAATGACCCACCGTTGTAAAATGAAAGTGGCAAGGTAAAGAGAACCAGTACAAGGCAAAGGACAATTAAACATGAGGTGATCAACAGTTCACATAATACTCTATATTTCAAGGCGGTTTCAGCCGACTTGGTGGATCATTCTCCATAAATATGCATGACGAACATGAGGTCTTATCATCATAGTAAATCGTTATTGTTATAGTATATGTAGATTGTGCTAGCCCTTTCCATCAGATCGGTCTTATGGAATAGTGGTTAATTAGCGCATGAAGCTTGACATGGTATCATCGAGTCCTAGCTTCCGCACGCCCTTTCTATCAGATCGGTATTATGTAATGGTGGTTAGCGCATGAAACTTGACAGTTATCTCAGTGTCACGTATAAGAAATTGGTTTTGGTTAACTGAAACTGAGGCCGCAGTGGCATTACATGCAAATGGCAGGACCGACGGAGCAGCCGTACATACAGCAGGGAGCAATGTATGCCGTTCACGAAACTAGGGAAACATGGCACTGACTGGAGCAACGGGACTGACAATACTCATTGCAGCACCGAACTATGATTTAAATGATTCGGTCATCTTCACTGAGTTCATCTTAGACCATTCCATTCTCGTCCAGCATCGTATAGTATTCTAACATCATGGATTCCTCATCTTCAGGAATTTCTTCATCTTCTTCCATGTGTTGTGCGGCGTCAACTTCAAGCAAATCTTCGTCCTCGGATGGAGAAAGGCCACGGTAAATATAGTCATCATCTTCGTTATCCTCAAATTCCCAATTTTCATCCCATACATAATGGGGAAAATTTGTGTACCTAATGGGACTTTTCACCAGAAGCTCATAGTCAGCAGTTGAGTCACCAGGAAGTCTCAGCGTCTCAATCCTAGCACACTTGGCCTGCAGAGTTGTGTCCATATTAACATTGAAACAATGACGAATGTCGAGGAACTCCAAATGGGGGCAATTGTCGAGGATGGACATGAGTCCTTTGTTGTTGAGGCTGTTGCCGATAAGCTGAAGGGAGCGTAGCTTACGCATTGTTGAGATCCCCCGTGCTTCCTGATTATTGGAGTGCTCATCTTCAAAACAGTAGAAACGGTCATTCCTCAGCCTGAAACACTTTAGGTGCGGGCAAGCTTTGCCAACAGCTTCAATTGCCTCTGCCAATATATTTCTACAGAGTGAAATCGCGAGCTCCTCAAGTAACGTAAACTTTTGTATCGCCTCAACAAAACCTTCATTAGATATGCTGTAGCAAGAGACCAGGCGAAGGATCCTTAGCGATGATAACCTGCAAACAAGACACATGCATTTATGCACATACCACAGATGTATTACAGTCTAACTAAAAACCAAATCAGATAATATATGGTACACTATGCAGCTGATAAATGTGTACTATGGCGCACTGGGAGCTGCCTACCCTGGCAGTGCTACTTATTGTAAAAACAACATGAAAGCATATAGCCAACATAGTAGTTGTTCCAAAACCCTAAAAAAACTAACAATTAGTAGAACAGTATACGAATGGCAATATAATCGATAATTTCTCTACGACCTCAGAGCTTTTGACACACTGCGCTTTTACCTTTTATTTCCGTATCAACAAAGAAACATATAAACATACAGCAAGCAAATTCTATCCAGTACAGTATATATACATCTTCTATTTACCTCTTAAAAGAGAGATCGTCATTTAATAATGGAAAGAAGAAAAAAAACAGACTTAAGATGACTTACAAGTTCATGTAACGAACAATCAGATAATCATAAACTTTTTCCTACTTCCTACTTTGTGTCTGATCCTTATCTGAAGATTGTACTACAAATAGAGCATCAGAGTTGCACTTGATGTACACATCCGTTCTGCTCATAACTTCTATGGCACATCTGTACCTCGATCATAACAAGCAGACCTACTTACTATAACGACAATACATGGAGGTAAATATACATCTGGGGAAGCGAGATCTTACTGCTTGGCGAGGGTGAGGAGGACACCGTCGTCCCCGGCGCGGATCAGGGCAGGCTCGAGGGCGGCCGCGCGGCGCCAGGATCGGCACACGTGCATGAAGGCCACCAGGGTGCGCGCCAGGCCCAGCTTGCCGTAGACGGTCGCCAGCGCGTTCTGCGGCAGGTCCGCCCAGTCCCTCGTCTCCGTCTACGCCTCCCTCGTCATCGGCAGCCACGGCGGTTTCATTCGATCGGCTGCGGGCAGGGGACTAGAAGACTGGACGGCGACGGCGTCGTGAGAAATGGAGTTAGGTTTTGGTGTGGTCGAAAATAAAGGCCTCGCTCGCGGCGCGGGTGGGCGGTTTGATTGACCGAGAGCATTTTTCCCGCACTATAATTTCGATTTGTTGCCAATTTGACATGCCTGCCCGTGCCTTTTTCATAAACGAATGTCTTTTTTTTTTTTTTGCAGATTCGGCACGAGGGGTTTGCATTCTACGACGATCCACGGTGAATCATTGGACCAGTGCACCTGTATTCACTACACGCATTGTTGCTTCAGGTGGCGATGACACCACGCTGAATCTTTGCCTCTTCACTGAATCACCACACTTTTGTTGTTGCAGGTAATGTTGTTGGCAACACATCTGAACTTTGCAATTTCACAAATCACAATTTGGCGCAATAGCTCGTTTGAGCTACATCTTGACGGTCAAGGTGGACATTGACGATACTTTGGCTGTACCTCTGATGGAATAACGAACCCCGAGGTTCTGGAGGCTACGGTGTGTGTGTACCAAAGCCTTGTGCTTTAGTGCTTGGTGAGAGATTAATCAGAAAGTTCCTGGTTTCCTCGGACTGTCCTGCGGTGGTCAAGGAGATTAATCAGGGAGCAAGGTTTGGGCCTCATTTCATGATCATTAAGGGCTCGCCTGGAATGTCTTGCAATATTCCGGCCCGTAAAGTTTTTCTGGGATTTCCACTAGGTCCTGCGGAATTTCAGGCGGACCTACGCAGCTCCGTGGAATAATTTAGATGGAAGGCTCGAGCAGAGCCCAGCTTTAAATTAATAAAGCCATCCGGCCAGGTCCATACAACATAAGCGAAACACGAACAACGGTCACTAAGGACCCATGGTAGCACTAGGTAGCACGCAGGCTACAAAGACGGACACTCACACAAGAGAGCCCTAACAAGAGACAGACGGCACCCACTACATGAAAGATACACTCAAACATGGTGTTCCCTAACAGTGTTGTGAAGCTCGCGGATGCGGCGAATCGAAAGCTCCACCGCGCCACGGTCCTGTCTCCTAGCCACTGGCTTCCACACCTGCATGTACATAGCGAGTTTGTAAAGATAGTCAGCCGGCTGAGAAGGGAGCATCCCTTCATTCGCTAATTTGTTCCTCATGGTCCACAGAGTCCACAACAGGGAGGCGCAGCAAATCCATAACACTCTACGGTCCTGACCATTATAGCCCTGGAGAAGTCTAAACATCTCTGGAAAACATGAGGGGTTCCAAGTACAGAGCAACAATTCCCTAACTGCGCTCCAAAGGAACTTGGCTAAAGCGTAGCCAACGAAGATGTGGTTTGTGTCCTCGAACTGACCGCATAAAGCACAGAGGCCATTCGAAGGACCTCTCCTCCGGACAATGTTGTCACAGGAAGGCAACCGCTTCCGGGCTAGTTGCCAGAGGAAAACCCTAATCTTCAGGGGAATAGCAATCCCCCAGATCTCTCGGAAGTGTTTCTGAGGCGTACCTTGACACAGTTTGCTATATAGGGATTTAACTGAGAACTTCTGGGACGGTTCAAGGTGCCAGGATAAGGAATCCTGACCCTCAGACAGCTGCACGTCCCCGACCATTCTCAGTAGCTCCTGCCATTCCGCAACCTCAGGCTGCCCAAGCGTCCGATGGAAGGGAATAACACGCTCCCCGGACGGGAAGGCTCTGGCCACGGAGATCCTCGGCTGTAAAGCTATGAGGAAAAGATTGGGGGAAACGGACCCTAAACGGCCCCTCCCCCACCCACCAATCTAGCCAAAATCTTGTCGATCGCCCGTTATTGACCTCATGCTTGCCCCCCAAGCCAATGAGGTCCTTAACTTTCTGGAGGGCGTTCCAGAATTGGGATCCCGGGCCGTGCGTGTCAACCAACAAGTCCTTATGTCTCAGGTACTTATTGCGGATGATGTCGGCCCAGAACCCCTGCTCGCCGCTCATCAACTTCCAAACCCACTTCACCATAAAGCAAATATTCATGAGTGTGGAGTCCATAATCCCAAGGCCCCCCCAAGGCCTTCGGTTGGCAAACCGTCGACCACCGAACCCAGTCGTACTTGCGTTTCTTCCCATTACACTCCCAGAAGAAACGGGATCTGTGTTTATCTATAATCGTGTGTACTCCCTCTCCCAAGAGGCACACTCCCATCGCGTGAAGGGCAGATTCGATAAACACACATCGGTAAGCGTAAGCCTTGCCGCCGAGGACATGAGTTTCCCCATCCACAGGTCTGCTCATTTACCGACCCTACTCGTCAGAGGACCCCAGTCCCCTGCACAGAGAGCCCGATCGCTCACCGGAAGACCGAGATCACTACTACAGAAAAGGCTATCAGTGGCGCACCAAATTGGATTTCTGTGGCGCACCCGCCAAATTGCTGGGTGCGCCACAGAATTCTCGCCACAAAAATGTATTCTGTGGCGCACCAAGTTTGGTGCGCCACAGAAATGTCACCTTTCTGTGGCGCACCAAGCCTGGTGCGCCACAGAATTCTCAAAAATTCAAAAAATGCAAAAAAAAATATAAAAAAGTTTCAAAAAAAATCAGAAAAATCAAAAAAAGAAATAATATGAAAAATCCTAATTATTGGAATTATTTTCGGATTTTTTGAATTATTTGAACTGATAACTTCCCGCTAGGTCACCCATCCTCAAATTGCTCCAACCCTAGCACGCTTAACTTCTAACTTCCACCCACTCCACCTACCCTTGTGCTACTCAAGTTCTTATTGATATATATCATATGAACCCTCTTAAGTCTTGTATGTGTATATGTGTGGTATGTGTTATAAATTTGTGTTTTTACATTTCAGATTTTTCAAAAACTTCTAAAGTTTCAAAAGGAGATTCAAAAGTTTCAAAAGATCTAAAAAAATCCAAAAAACTTAAAAAAAATTAAAAAATTCAAAAAAATCCAAAACAATCCAAAAAAGTCAAAACACTTCAAAAAATTCAACAATCTTCTTTGTTATACATTTCTGTGTCTTTTTTGCACTTTTTGAATTTTTTTCTTTTTTTTTTTCTTTTTGATTTTGCTGCGAAAAATCGTCTGTTTGAAATAACTTTTTTTTCTTTTGGAATTTGAGGAATCTGTGAATTGCTGACCGGGTAAACCCGGTGGATTCGAACTCGGATTTTTCTCACGTTTTTTTTGACATATTTTTTGCGTTATTTCGACGTCGTATGCAAAAGTTATGGCCGTTACAAGATTTCTTTTTCATTTGTTGCAGAAAAGGTCAAAATTCATATTTCAAAATTTCTATACCTACTAGACACTCATACCTAACTACATGTCAAATGATTTTATTTATTGAATTTTTTATCATTTTCTTTTACTTCCTGCAAGACAAAAAAAGCGATCCACTGGGGGGGGTGGTGGGTGGGGTGGGGGTGGGATTTGAAAAAAATAATTTTGTGGTGCGCCACAGAATGTCAGCACCTGGAGGTGCGCCACAGAACCTGCCAGGTGTGCCACATAATTATTTTTTTCAAATTTTAACCCGCCCCCCGGATAACTTTCTGTGGCGCACCTGGCCATGTGCGCCACAGAAATGTGACTTTCTGTGGCGCACCAAGCCTGGTGCGCCACAGAAATATATTTCCGTGGCGCACCAATTAAGGGTGCGCCACAGAATGTAACCTACCTATAAGGGTTTTCCTAGTAGTGTAGGTAAAGGGGAATGACCCCCGTTTGCAGTTGAACATGTTAGCAATACGCAGCTGCTCATCTGCGTCGACCCCCAGGACCAACACCTCACTTTTGTGGAAGTTGATCCTCAGCACGGACAAGTTCTCAAAGCACATAAGAATGAACTTGAGATTGGCAATGGCCAGGTCCTCGGGCTGGATCATGATGATCGTGTCATCCGCATATTGGAGATGCGACACCCCCCTGGGATGAGGTGAGGGATCAACCCCTGAATGTGCACAGCCGCATTAGCTGAGTCCAGGATGGCAGCCAACGCCTCGACAACATAGTCGAAGAGGAGTGGCGAAAGGGGATCCCCCTGGAGAACTCCAAGTCCATTACGGAAGAAGTTACCCATCTCACCATTAATGGTGATCGCAGTCTGGCCCCCGAGACCAGACTCATGGCTCAATGAACCCAGCCAGTGTCGAAGCCCGCCCGGAGTAGAACCTCCCTGAGGAAGCCCCAATTCACCCGGTCATAGGCTTTCTCGAAGTCTAATTTCAGGAAAACTCCCCTGAGTTTCCTGGACTTCGTTTCGTGTACAATCTCGCGAAGAGATACCACACCCTCATGAATGTGTCTCCCCTTAATGAACGCAGATTGGGTATTACTAATCGTGCGGTGAGCAATAGGAGCCAGGCGGATAGCGTAGGCCTTGGCCACAAACTTAAAGACAACATTAATAAGCGCAATCGGCCTAAACTGTCTAATGTCTTCCGCACCGGGGACTTTGGGTATGAGGGTGAGGACCCCAAAGTTCAGACGCGCGATGTCCACCCTCCCTAGGGCAAAATCGTTCGCGATGGCTAGGACGAAGGCCGCACCAAGGGCCAGAACCGCTTAAAAAAGCAGACTGGAAGTCCATCCGGACCCAATGCAGTGTCCACCGTCATGCTAGCCATGACCTTGTCCATCTCATGCTCAGAAAATGAGAGCCTGAGTCCTTCGTTTTCCTCCTCTAAGACACGTGGGCATGTGTCCCACAGGGAGGGAGCAAGAGTGAACATCGAGTCCTCTCCAGTCGCCCCCATCAACGCTCGGTAGAAGTCATAGATGTGTGCTTGCAGCGCCCCTTTCTCTGAGATGATCCCCTGATCAGTCGAGAGGTGCGAGATTGCACACTTCCTCCTACGACCATTAGCGATCGCATGGAATAGGCGGTATTCGCATCACCCTTCAGAAGCCAGTTGAGACGGCTCCGCTGGTGCCAGTACTCTTCCTCCACCTTGGCAAAGTGGGTAAGTTGGTCCTCTAGATGATACCGAAGAGCCCACCCCTCATCATCCAGCCCTGAAGCATCAGATCTCAGGTCCAGAGTCCGGATCTATGATAGCAGCGGCGCCTCTTTGGCATCTCTATCCTCTTTCCCCAAATTGGCCTCCCAGCCTTTGAGAAATTGGCGAAGGCTGCCAGACACGGCCTGCCAGGCAGAGATGGAATCACCTAGAGGAACTCCAGCAGCTTCCGCCTCGCACCACTTCTGGCGGACCAGGTCCCCAAACTCCCGCTCTAGCCAGCTCTTCTCGAAGAAGAAGCGGTTACTCCTCTTCCTAGCCTCGCCCCCGAGCTGAGAATAAGGGCAGAGTGGTCCGACCCAATAATGGGTTCAGCCACCAGAGAACACAGTGGGAAGAGAGTCTCCCAATCTGTAGACATCAGCACCCGATCCAGTACACACCGGACCGGGTTAAGTTGTCGATTCGTCTAAGTGTATCTGGCTCCGCCCCTGCGGATCTCTCTCATGGCCAAGTTCGCAATGCAATCATTGAAACGGTGGACCCTAGGCCAGTTTATGTTGTCGTTATTTTTGTCCTCTAATCCCCTAATCAGGTTAAAATCTCCTCCGATCACCAGAGGGAATGGACATGGAGATACCACTGCTGCTAATTCCATAAGGAAAGCCTCAGAACGCCGGTGGTCCGCGGGGCCATAGACAACAAACATGCACCAACACTGAGTGGTGTCTAGCTGGAACACATCCGCTCGAATGAAAAAGAGCCATGGTACCAGCCTTTCACCTCAAAGGCATCTTCGTTCACCCCTAAGGGCATGCCACCGGAATGACCGATCGCCGGCACCGAGTGCCAAGCAAATCGTCCACGGGGGTCAATACTGAGGAGTTCAGCCGAAGAGAAAGTTGGTTTAATCGTCTCCTGGAGACCGATAAAGTCCAGCTGTTCTCGGGAGATAAGCTCGCGAATCTGGATCCGTCGTCCCGGCCGACCAAACCCGCGGATGTTGTAGAAACCGGCCCGCATTTACGTGGCATGTCTCTTTCTCCGCCCCCGGCGGGAACCCTCCACGTTACCGCGGGAAGCTATGGCGGTGGGCTTGGGGGAACCAAGCCCACCCGAAGCACTCTCCTCCCCAGCCGTACCCGAGGTCCCTACCTCGTCGGCATTGGGAGGGTTGGCTGCTGCCGCAGCAGCGGCCAGATCTTTCCGAAGCGCCGCCTCCGCAAGCGACGCTGTGCCAACTCCTTGGCACAGACCAACGACAGAACCTCCCCGGAGCCCCCGACTCGATGGTAAAAGCTAACCCAACGTCATGTAGAACCGACTCTAAAGGAGAATCAGGGAGATCTTGGAGGATAGCAAAGGCGTTCTTACCTTGGGGTTCGAGGTTCTTGGCCGCAGCGCGGAGCTGCGCCCGCTCCGCCACCGGCACAACCGCCGCCTGGCCGAGGAAGCGTGCACTCTTGCGCACCGGGCCGGATGCCGTCACCTTGGCGCGGCGACGACGAGACTCCAAGACCGCGGTCCTCGGCTCCTCTTCGTCCTCGTCCATCGACACCATGCCATCGACCGCCGTCTCCCCGTCCGAGGCGTCCGAGATGTGGCCGTCGAGTCCACCTCTCCAGCCGAGGCCCTCCCCGTAATCTTGGAGGGGGGTCCCTCCTCCATCTCCTCCGAGCCCTCGGAGACGAGGGTAGATGATTCCACCAGCGGGGAGGCCGGCCGGCTCAGAGTCAGCTTTAGGTTCGCGACGGTGGCGTCGAACCCTCACTCCAACTCACGCAGGCGCTCAAGCGTGTTGAGTGGGAGCGGCCAGGCCCCTCCTTTCGGAAGGTAGGAGTCGTACTCATCGATTGAAGGGATCACAGTCCACAGACTGATAGAATCCCTCGATGGAATCTCGCGTGCTGGCTAGCACCGGGGCTGAGCGAGAGGTCATGGGGGGGGGGGGGGCGAGCCACTCCTCCCATCTCCCTCCCTCGCGGAAGCTGCAGGGGTGGACTGCTCGGTCCCACGAGCAATGTCCCGCTGGCTTGCGGCCTCCCTCTCCTCCTAGGTAGGGGACAGATCATCCATCAGGTCATCGTCGTCCTTGCCATCCCCGCGGGGGACTGGCGGAGGAGGCGGCGGTGGAAGTGGTGGGGCTTGGCGACCCTCCACTTGGACACCAACTGATGTCTACGCACGCTTCTATTCTTGTATACAGTGTTGGGCCTCCAAGTGCAGAGGTTTGTAGAACAGCAGCAAGTTTCCCTTAAGTGAATAACCCAAGGTTTATCGAACTCAGGGAGGTATAGGTCAAAGATATCCCTCTCAAGCAACCTTGCAATTAAGATACAAGAAGTCTCTTGTGTCCCCAACACACCTAATACACTTGTCAGATGTATAGGTGCACTAGTTCGGCGAAGAGATAGTGAAATACAAGTAATATGGATGAATATAAGTGGTAATTGCAATCTGAAATAAAAATGGCAGCAAGGAAACTTGAGCCAAAATGGGAGCAAACGGTGTTTCAATGCTTGGAAATAAGGCCTAGGGATCATACTTTCACTAGTGGACACTCTCAACAATTATAATATAATTGAATACATACATATTTCCTCTTCACTGTGCTACTCTGAACTATTCTCCTGTTGGATAACAAACACCAATTCATTGTGTAGGGCTACAAAAGCACACCTTAAAGTTGCATTTCACATCTAGGGGACCCCAATGTCACTAAGAGCACCCTAAAATAGTACTCGACAAACACCACAATTTCATAGAGACATCCAACACAAATAATAGCTCATGATAAGTATTCCTGTAAACTTTAGCCTAAGAGTCACACACGGTGCGCACACTGTCAACTTCGCACCATGGGACAAAGGTGACTCCGGAGTTTACATTAATAAAACCACTCAAGTAGCATAATTCATAAGATAACGAAGAGTAAGATCCACGGATCCAACTAGATTACAAAGCTCATGATCACATAAAGATCACACCATGGGAGAGAGAGATAAACCACATAGCTACCGGTAGAGCCCTCAGCCTCGGTGAAAACTACTCACACATGGTCATGGTGAGCACACTTGATGGAGAGGTTGATGAAGATGGTGCTGGTCTTGACGGTGGTGTTTATGGAGACTCCAGAGGAGGGATGGAGGAGCCCTCCGGAGGTGATTCCGGCGGCGTTCCCCCCTCCGATCTTCTCCGGCGGCAGCCTTTTGTCTCATGTTTCTTGGTTTTCTGTTTCTCTGCCGCCTCCTCGCGAAACTTGTAACATCCAAAATTATTATCCAGAATTTTATTCCAAAAATGGGAACCAACAAAAACTTTTGTTGTTTATTGTCTGTTAATTGCTTCTTCTTACTTGTGTTGTTGTTCTTGCTGGTTGTGTGAGTGTTTGCTCTAGTAAACACTAATAAGAAATAAAGAAACCAAAATCCAAATTAAAAGCAAGAAAATAAAAATAGCAAGTTATCACTTTAAAAATCTCAAAGTGACAAATTCAATTATTTTCAAATCAAAGTCAGTGGAGATGCAATGTAAACACTCTCCCTTTTTGTTCTTACTACTTTCCCATCTCAAATATTATTTTTGAACTTGTTTTAAAATTCTAAAATAAAAACAAATAGAAATAAATCAAATTACCTTAAACAAGTACTATGAAAGAAAATGTTGCCAAACATTTTATTTGGCAATGCCAATTTTTGTGGAGCTTCTACATGTTATGGGGAGGCCCCACAAATATTTGCAGAATTTTCTAAAATACTTAAGTACCTCAAATAAATCCAGGAAAAGCTTCTGGATATTGAAATAAAACTGAAAAATAAAAGAAAAGAGGGAGGAAGGGGTTTTCTGCAAAAAGGTCATCGACCTCAGACCCGACGACCGTCGCCGTGTCGCCTTCACCGTCGACGCCGTTTTCTTCGCCGCCAGGACCCCCCTGGCCGCGCTCTCCCTCGCCTCTGCACCCCTGCACCTCTCTGCACCCGCAGGGAAGAAAACGGGCACCCCTCCCGTCGCCATTACGCCGTGGTTCCCCGCTGACCGCCGTAGAGCACTTGGACGGCGCCGGCAAAATTCGTCCACCCCTTAGCTCCCCGACACGCACCGTTCTTCTAGATGACTCTAGAAGCTTGCCGGACCCCGTTAAGCCCCAAGCCACCACGAGTCTCTGCACCGTCGCCGTGTAATCGCCGAATTGATCACCGTGGACGCGCCATGGCCGCCGCCGTAGACCCCGACCATCGTGGACCGCCCTGGCCCTATAAAAAGCACCCCGAGGCCTCTCTGGAACACCACACCTCCCTCCCAAGCTTTCCCTCGCTCCAATTTGCTCTGTGCACGGCCGTGCCCGACGCCGCCGTTGAGGTCGAGCACCACCGCCTCGCCACACCTCCCCATTCTTCCCTCTGACCCCTCTACGCTCTTCCTTGTGGACACCGCACTCACCAGAGAGCTTTTTCCCTCTTTTTAGTGCACGGACGCGACCCCGACGCTCCGCCGAAGTTGCTGCCCGACGCCGACGAAGTGCGCGACCTCACCGCCGACGAACCAGCCTTCCCCAGCAAGCACAGCTCGCACCATCGCCTTCCCCGAGCCTCCGCCGTCGATCTGCGTCGTCTCCGCGATCTTCCGAGCCCTCTAGGTGAGTCTCCGATCATCACCGTGCCGCCGGCGCGGCGGCGCCGCCAGTTTTTGGTCGCCGCCGTTGCCTTTGATCTTGGACCGTTGGATCCAGATCCAACGGCCGCGTAACGCTTCGCTGTAGTTGAGCCACTGACGGCCTGACCCCACCCGTCAGTATTTTAATCAAATCCACGTCCACGCTGAGTCACTGACCAGTAGGCCCCACTAGTCAGAAATCTCAACATTATCCAGAAGAGAGGGAATTTCTATTTCTTTTTCTCTGGAAAAACAGTACTGGCATCAACTTTGAAATTCAATATCTCGAGATTTAGGAATCCAAATAAATCAAACTCAACTGTTCTGGAAAGCTTATGAAAGTGTTTAACCAACACAATTGGTCCCATGTCATTTAATTAAATAGTTAAAAAGTATTATTGAAAATGCCACAGAAGGTTTAAATTCTAAACTTGTTTGTTTCTGATACTCTGCTAGTCCAAATAATTCCAAACCAATTTTGCTAGCTTAGTACTGCCTTGTGTTAGCTCCCCTAATTTTGGTAGAATTAATTAAGCAATATTAATTGCTGACTTTAAAATAAACCCTTCTGGACTAAAACAGACAAATATGTTTATTGGTTGATCCAAATGAGTTAGGACCAATTTTGTTAGCTCACATATATCCATGTTTAGTTACCCCTAAAAGGGTTTAATTTTTGGAACAATATAATTTAATTGGTAGCTAAAACTTGATTATTAAGCTACTGGATTCAATCCAATGTGTAGGGAGTTTGGTAACTCCAAATGGTCCAATTCAAATTGGGTTGTATTCTACACATCAGTGGCTTTCCATAGAATTTTAGTTTGTATTTTTGTGACCAACAGAACTCAAGTTGTGGAATTAAACATGAATAACTAGTTTCTGCCATAATTTGGACTTAATTAAATAATGTTTAATTCAATTTATTTAAAACCAAATTGTGTAGTTTGATGTGTGCAGTAGCCAATTGTGATGTTAATGATGGTTATGTTGAGGTGATTGCTTGTATAGCTTAGTGATTGTTTGTATTGTTTGTTTGTTAATTAGACGAGAACGTTGTCGGATATATCGAGGAAGGAGAGTTTGCTGAATTTGAAGAACAAGAGCAAGATCACTTTGCCAAGCAAGGCAAGCTATTCTCTGAGCTTGCACTACCAACATATGCATCTACTTTCATAATATGTTTACTCTCAAAGCAAGATTTACAAAACCCATTTCAAAAATATATGGATATTATTTTGCCACCCTATGTCGTAGTTTATATAAAACTTTAGGATGGGAAAACAATGTTGTTTATTCAAAACTCCTTTGAAATGTCTTGTGAGTTTATGGAACGACGAGATGTCGGTGCTGTGTTGGAAAGGTGGAAAAATGGTGATGTTTGTGAAAAATGCACAGTGTCCTAGTACTATGGAAACCAATCCTACCCTGTGCGACCACATTTACCACATATGGGAAAAGGCGTAGTCATGTAGTTTGCTCTTATTAGTATGGGATACCTCATCGACGGAGATGACTCCGTTATGCATGAGGGGATGGTCCGAGGATCTACCCCCTGACCCGGGTCCTCACACAAGTTGGTGGGGAGGATAGAAGGTTCCACCATAAACCGCCGGACAAAACTATGAGTCCTCACACTTAGGGTTTCTGACGGGAAACCGGACTGGGTGTCGATGGAAAGTGTCATATGGGAAGGATCCTATACTAGCATGAGCAAATAAGAGGCTATGGCCGGCGGCTTACTTCGCATACACCTGGTATGGCGAGACGTGGCAGACACGATGAGTTGCCGGATGGATGTGGGTTAAAAGCGTGCTACCTCTGCAGAGTGTTAAAAACTATTCGAATAGCCGAGTCCTCGGATATGGACAATTGGGAGACTGTCCTAAGACCTTGTGCAAGTTTTAAAAAGGCTTTGAGTTTTTAAAAGAAAAATGAGTGGAGAATGTTTCCTACACCTATACCAACGGATCGGTATGAGGTGGTGGGATGAAAGTGGACCATGACGGGCTATGGTCGGAAAAAGGAGAAGTTTTGGAAAAACAGATGAAAAAGGTGACTTCTTTAAAGATAGTTATAAAGCTCTTCTTACCTTTTTCAATAAAGATATAGAGATGTTTTAAATAAGAAAAGTTGTCAACTAAAATAAAACTGGTGCATACTCATGTTGGGATAGTTTGCGAGTACATTCAAATGTACTCATATTGGTTTCGTCCCTGGCTATTGTCCTAGCCAGACTACGAGGAGGAACACTACGCAGAGCAGGAATATGGCGACTTCTACGCCAACTAAGGATCTCCACAAGTCAGCTGCCTGTCGGGTCGTCATCGTTAGAATATGATGTCGATTACGCCGTAGCTTCCGCTGATATATTTGGTTTGGCCCATGAAGGCACCTATGTAAGAACTTGGTCTAAATGACCATTTATGTAAGACTTTTATTCGGTACTGTAATGGATGTAAACTTTGGTATCCAATTCGGATTATGTGCAACGACAGACTGATCACGGGATCGTTGTGTTAAGCATAATCGGGTATTTCGGACAGCTAGTCCGGGGTCCCCACAGACTTGGTATCAGAGCCATCCTGACTTTAGGAAACCTTAGTTAGCATGGTCGTTTGTCAAATGTTAAAAAGATGAATTTCTAAAAAGAAAGGAATGAAGTATTTTCGAAAATTGCTTACTCCAATCCTCTTACTCATGCAAAATTTTACTCTCATTAAATGTTACATTTTCCTTAGTATCCCTAAAATTTTGTACACCTCTCATTAAGTTTAAAATTTGACTCACTTGTTGCCCTATTATATTAAAATTTTGATTACTTGTCATCTAACTAACTTAAAATTTTGCTTAAAAACTGTAGATGGCACTCCACTGGACCGAGTTCGTTCAGCTGGAGAAGGACAGCAAGCTGACGTTTGAGAGGGACTTGTTCGAGTTGACCAAGCTGTTAGGTCGCCCCGCTCCAGAGTTTGAGGGAGCTCAGATTGATGTTCACGGTGTTGGAAGGCTGAGCTGGCTCATCAGATCGTCAGTTCGCAGGAACATCAAGTCTCCCAATTCCCGGACACTCATCTTCACCACCAAGGAGGCCACCTGGGTTGACGGTCTCTGTACTGCTACACAGAGGATGCTATCCCGACTTTGTGAGGAGCACAAGGCGGAGTTAGTAGACTCCCGTTTCCGGTTCTACGGGAGGCGCAACTGTGATGGACACCCTACTCCTTCACCTTACCACCCGATGTTTGGGAGCTACATCATGGACATGGAGATCTTACTTCAGTGCACTCAGGATGATCTGTTGCGCACTAGGATTCAGCTCCACTTCGACCGCGAGTCGCTCGTTGAGCTTCGCGAGAACGAGATGAAGCTGATGGTGGAGAAGGTTGCTCTTCTCAGGAAGAGGGCCCAGCTGAGGAAGACTATCGTGAAGCTCCGCACGAAGGTGGCAGAGCAGGATGGACTGATTGAGGATCTTGAGCACCATACTGACGAGATGGAGGAGGAGGGCGAGGATCTCCGCAAGGAGAACGACGCTTTCCTCAGTGACGATGATGACTTCGTGGAGGAGATGGACTGTGAGGAGGAGGATGATGAGGAGGAGTTAGTTGACGAGGAGGAGGAGCCACTCGAGCCAGTTCTCGAGGACGAGGAGGAGGATCCCGAGGAGCCAGCCTACCAGTCAGATGCTGACGTGTTAGAGCTGGAGGTTCCACCTCAGTAGGCGAGTGACTTGATCACTACCGCAGGATTAGGTTGACCCCCTATAGCTAGTCGAGTAGTAGCAGTGGTTCTTTTGGAAACCAGATATTATGTTGTAAGCTTGAGGTTGTAAGCTTGATGTTGATGTGAACTCTTTGATGTATTGTTTGTGAAATATAAGTATGTTTGTCTTGTTTAAAATTGTGTGAACTATTTTCATATAACTCTTAGGATTAATCAACCGCTTGAGAGATCATCTTTTCCCTTAGTCGAACTTTTCTTGCCTTGTCTCTTATACCCGGTGTGCTTCAGGATGCCACCCCGTCGCAGCAATGCGGAAGGATCAGGATCAGCACCACCACCACCGGACCCAACCCCCACCCAACTTCTCGCACTTATCATGGAGGAGCGTGAAAATGCCCGGCAAGAGCGCCAAGCTCATCTCGCTGCCTTACAACAACTCGCAGCCGCTTACAATAACAACAACAACAACAACAACAACAACAACAATGGTGGTAACGGCAATGGTGATGGAAACCAGCGATCTACCTTGGGTGATTTTCAGAAGACCAACCCACCCACCTACTCCAAGGGACTTCACCCACTAGAAGCCGATGATTGGCTTCGCACCATCGGCAATAATCTTGAAGTTGCTGCTGTGGGAGAAAATGAGAAAGTGCTGTATGCAACCCACTATCTCGCTGGACCTGCAAGAGCTTGGTGGGAAACTACCAAGACTCTCCAGCCAGCTGGTCATGTCATCAACTGGGCTGAGTTCCAGGAGAAGTTCCGTAAGAAGCATATTCCTTACGGACTTATTGAGAGGAAGAAGGATGAGTTCCGCAAACTGAGGCAGGGAAGTAGAGATGTGGTCGGTTATCTTGAGGAGTTTACCGACTTATCTCGGTATGCTCCTGATGACACCGACAAGGAAGAGAAGAAGATGGAGCGTTTCATGAGTGGACTTCATGATGAACTTCAGTGTGCTTTGGTTATCCATGACTTCCGTGATCTGGAGTCACTTGTGGACAAAGCCATCCAGCTGGAGACCAAGCGCAAGTCGATGTATGAAGGTCGCAAGAGGAGGATGAATGCTCAGGAAGGCTCGAGCAGCCAGAAACCTCGTATCTTTCAGCAGAACACCAGGCCTGCCTATCGTCCACCCCAAGCTCCACGCCCAAATTACCCTAACCGCCCAAACAACTTCAACCGCCCCAATGACAATAACCGTCCCGGAGGAAACTTCAACAACTTCACCCGCAATCCCAATGTGATCTGCTTTGAATGCGGCAACAAGGGTCACTACTCCAAAGAATGTCCCAATCCCAAGAGGAATGTCCAGCGCCCCAATGCGCCGGCACAGAACAATGGTCAAGGCCGCAATGGAAATGGAAATGGCAAGAATGCCGCACCTCGCGGAAATGCTGCTGTTGCCAAGGGTCGTCTGCACCACATCAATGCTGAAGAAGCTCAGGATGCTCCGGATGTTGTGCTGGGTACGTTCCTTGTCAACTCAGTACCTGCAACTGTTCTGTTTGATTCTGGTGCTACCCATTCATTTGTTACCCAAGAATTTGTTGCTAAGGGAGGTTTAGTTAAGAGCCTCTTACCCAAACCCATGGTCATCCAAATCCCAGAATCCACCGTAGAGACCAGATGTTTTGCTCCGATGTACCCCTTGAGATCAAAGGAGAAAGTTTCCAGTTAACTTAATTGTTCTGGGAACCCAAGGCATCGATGTTATACTCGGTATGAATTGGTTAGCCAAGTACCATGGTCGAATTGACTGTGCCAGAAGAGCTGTATCCATCACCACCGACAAAGAAGTAGAAGTGGAGTATGTGTCTAAAACTAGTCAACCTCACCCAGGCTGCCATGAGAGCATAGCTCGACCCGCCCTAGATGAGATCCGTGTTGTTCATCTGTTCAAGGATGTTTTCCCAGAAGAATTGCCTGGTATGCCGCCAGATAGGGATATTGAGTTCATAATTGAGCTTATCCAGGAACATCCCCCATATCCCAAAAGCCTTATCGGATGAATCCGGAAGAACTGGTTGAGTTGAAGAAGCAGTTGGCTGATATGCTAAGCAAAGGTCTTGTCCGCCCAAGCGCTTCACCATGGGGATCACCCATTATTTTGTGGACAAGAGAGACGGTACCACACGCCTGTGTGTGGATTATCGCAAGCTGAATGACGTGACCATTAAAAACAAGTACCCTCTTCCCAAGATCGAGGATCTGTTCGATCAAATGAACGGAGCCCGAGTCTTTTCAAAGATCGATCTTCGGACAGGTTACCATCAGTTGAAGATCAGAGAGACAGATATTCCCAAGACCGCCTTCACCACTCGTTACGGTTGTTTGAATACACCGTGATGTCTTTTGGTCTGACCAATGCCCCAGCCTATTTCATGAATCTCATGAACAAGATTTTCATGGAGTACCTCGACAAGTTCGTGGTAGTTTTCCTTGATGACATCCTTATTTATTCCAAGACCGAAGAAGAGCATGCTGAACACCTGCGTCTAGTTTTGGAGACCCTCCAAGAGCACCACTGTATGCCAACTTAGCAAGTGTGAGTTTTGGCTCAGTGAAGTGGCATTTCTGGACATATTGTATCCGCTGGAGGAATTTCTGTTGACCCTGAGAAGATACAAGCCATTCTTGACTGGTTATCCCCAACCAATGTTTTTGAAATCCGAAGCTTTCTCGGACTTGCCGGTTATTACCGCAAGTTCGTGAAGGATTTTCCAGTATAGCCAAACCTCTGACCCAACTGTTGAAGAAGGACAAGAAATTTGAATGGACTCAGAAGTGTGAGGATAGTTTCCAAGAACTGAAGAAGAACTAACCTCAGCCCCAATCCTGATCATGCCAGACGTCACCCAGAGTTTCGACGTGTATTGCGATGCATCACGCCTCGGACTTGGTTGCGTTCTGATGCAAGAAGGCAAAGTTGTGTCGTACCTGTCCCGGCAGTTGCGACCGCATGAAGAGAATTACCCAACCCATGACTTGGAGTTAGCTGCTGTGTCTTTGCTCTTAAGAAGTGGCGTCCCTATCTTGCGGGACATCGCTGCGAGGTCTATACAGATCACAAAAGCTTGAAGTATATTTTCACCCAGAAAGATCTGAACCTGCGACAGAGGAGATGGATGGAATTAATCAAGGATTATGATATTGGAATCCATTATCACCCCGGAAAGGCTAATGTAGTTGCCGATGCCCTTAGTCGCAAACCTTGCACCCTGAATGCCCTGATCCAAGCCGAACAGCCAGCCTTGTTCAAAGACTTCCAAGATTTTGGACTAGAGCTTGTTAGCCATGGTTATCTCGCCAATTTAGAGTTAACCCCAACCCTGATGGATCAAATCAAAGAAGCCCAGAAAGGTCATGAAAGCATAGAGGGAATTAGGAAGAAAATTTCCCTCGGCAAAGCACCCGGTTTTACCGAAGATGCTGAAGGAGTGCTGAAATTCAATGACCGTATCTGTGTGCCCAATGTCACGGAACTTAAGGAGTTAATCCTGAAGGAGGCCCATGAGACCCCTTATTCAATCCACCCCGGCGGAACCAAAATGTACCAAGACCTTCGAGAAAGATTTTGGTGGCATGGAATGAAGCGAGAGATTGGTTCATTCGTAGCCAAGTGTGATATCTGTCAGCGAGTCAAGGCTGAACATCAGCGACCCGCTGGATTGCTTCAACCTTTGAAAATTCCCGAGTGGAAGTGGGATGAGATTGGAATGGATTTTATTACCGGACTTCCAAGATCCAACCGAGGCCATGATTCAATCTGGGTCATCGTTGATCGACTGACCAAGGTTGCCCACTTTGTTCCTGTCAAGACCACTCATACCGGAGCTCAGTTAGCAGACCTGTATATTTCCAGAATAGTGAGCCTGCATGGTGTGCCTAAGAAGATTGTATCTGATAGAGGCACGCAATTCACCTCAAGATTCTGGAAATCCCTTCATGAAGCCCTCGGAACCAAGTTAGCCTTTAGCACAGCTTATCATCCCCAGACCGATGGCCAGACTGAGCGAGTGAACCAGATATTGGAGGACATGCTTCGCGCATGTGTTCTATCCTATGGTTCCAAGTGGGAAGATTGTCTTCCGTTTGCAGAGTTCTCGTACAACAACAGTTATCAGTCTAGTCTGCAAATGGCCCCTTTTGAAGCCCTTTACGGCAAGAAGTGTCGTACACCCCTGAATTGGTCCGATACCGGAGAGAGCAAATTGTTCGGACCAGATACCCTCCGAGAAGCTGAAGAGCAAGTTCAGCTTATTCGTGAACGTCTCAAAACTGCCCAATCCCGTCAGAAGAGTTACGCTGACACCAAGCGCCGTGATCTCACTTTCAGTCGGAGATTATGTGTATCTCCGAGTGACACCCCTCAAGGGAATGCAGCGTTTCCATGTCAAAGGAAAGTTAGCACCAAGGTATATTGGACCCTTCAAGGTCATTGCTCGTCGAGGAGAAGTATCCTATCAGCTGGAGTTACCCCAGGAGTTAGGAGATTATCATGATGTCTTCCACATTTCCTTGCTCCGGAAGTGTCTTGAAGTTCCTGACCAGCCTGATGTTTTCAAAAACATCGACCACCTCTCCATCGACCTGAACCAAGACCTGACTTATCGTGAGAGACCCCTCAAAATTCTCGAAGAAGATGTTCGTGTTACCCGAAGACGTGCGATCAAGTTTTACAAAGTCCAGTGGACTAACCACTCTGAAGAAGAAGCAACTTGGGAACGCGAAGATTATCTTAGAAGCGAATTCCCAGACCTCCTTAAAACCTAAGCCTAGCAAATCTCGGGACGAGATTTATTTTAAGGGGGGAAGGATTGTAACATCCCAAAATTATTATCCAGAATTTATTCCAAAAATGGAACCAACAAAAACTTTTGTTGTTTATTGTGTTAATTGCTTCTTGTTACTTGTGTTGTTGTTCTTGCTGTTGTGTGAGTGTTTGCTCTAGTAAACACTATAAGAAAGAAAGAAACAAAATAAAATTAAAGCAAGAAAATAAAAATAGCAAGTTATCACTTTAAAAATCTCAAGTGACAAATCAATTATTTTCAAACCAAAGTCAGTGGAGATGCAATGTAAACACTCTCCCTTTTGTTCTACACTTTCCCTCTCAAATATTATTTTTGAACTGTTTTAAAATTCTAAAATAAAAACAAATGAAATAAATCAAATACTTAAACAAAGTACTATGAAAGAAAATGTTGCCAAAAAACATTTTATTTGGCAATGCCAATTTTTGTGGAGCTTCTACATGTTATGGGGAGGCCCCACAAATATTTGCAGAATTTTCTAAAATACTTAAGTACCTCAAATAAATCCAGGAAAAGCTTCTGGATATTGAAATAAAACTGAAAAATAAAAGAAAAGAGGGAGGAAGGGGTTTTCTGCAAAAAGGTCATCGACCTCAGACCCGACGACCGTCGCCGTGTCGCCTTCACCGTCGACGCCGTTTTCTTCGCCGCCAGGACCCCCCTGGCCGCGCTCTCCCTCGCCTCTGCACCCCTGCACCTCTCTGCACCCGCAGGGAAGAAAACGGGCACCCCTCCCGTCGCCATTACGCCGTGGTTCCCCGCTGACCGCCGTAGAGCACTTGGACGGCGCCGGCAAAATTCGTCCACCCCTTAGCTCCCCGACACGCACCGTTCTTCTAGATGACTCTAGAAGCTTGCCGGACCCCGTTAAGCCCCAAGCCACCACGAGTCTCTGCACCGTCGCCGTGTAATCGCCGAATTGATCACCGTGACGCGCCATGGCCGCCGCCGTAGACCCCGACC